>NW_010587469.1:0-29475 GCF_000705375.1 Tinamus guttatus
ACGGGCAAGAGAAAAACAGAAAGTAAATGTTTTGCTTCCTATAGCGTACTAGAATAAAACTATCAGCTATCTAACGATATTGTAACACTGAAATTTAAGTGAGTAGACTGACTTAAAGTAAGCAGGGTACAAAACTGTCACCGTTTTGGCAGTTCCTATATTCCCACAGAATTATCTCCAAAAAAAGTCAGAATTCACCAGAATGATGATAGGATCAGGTCACTCTTACTCCTTGGGAATAGGAAAGGTCTATAAAGATGTCTGTTAGCTGTGGGATTTACTTCTCACAGCTGGAAGGATTCAAGCCCAATCTCTGCTTCCATTTCACAGATGCAAGTGCAAACTGGATTCAGAAATATTGCACGTGCTTGGCTCTTGGCTGGGAACCGCGTCTTCTAGTGTATTATCTCGGTGATATGGAAGAAATGTTCAGCCTCACAGGTTCTGACTACCCATAACACTGCTATCCCCTACGCCTGTGGCATACCATGCCATAAGGGATGAAATAGTTCTTGCTGTGATCCTTTCCTGTCGCATGACTAGGCACTCACCCACCTGCTTCTGCCAACCAGTGCTGCACAGAGTCATCTGGGGACAAGAACACACTTTAAAAGGAAAAATTCAGCCAACTCTGCAGGACATTGGCTGGAACTCTGAGCCTCTGGAACAGAGTTTAAAATCTAACACAGTCCTGGCTATGGTGGCACAGAAAATGAGCATATTCAGGAGTACAGCTGCTCTCTGTTTTTGCAATAGTGTGAGACATTTCCCTTAATGCTGGAACATGTGATTGGTATCATGAAATTTGAGCTTTCACTTGAAAGTTTCTAATTTTTATGGCTGTGAATACTAGATATTTTTTTTCCATTTGCCAAGTACAGAGTCGTACTCTAGAATCAGCAGCAGAAACTCCAAAGCAATTGCAAGCACTTCTATGACTCAGCTGAACTGAAAAAGCCTTTGGACAATACTTGGGAACATCAGCATTAACTTCTTCCATTCTCATCCATTAGCAGAGCCATAGAGAAGTGTAGAAGCCAACAGAAGAGAGAGCTTTCAGAGAACTGAGAACTTGTAGAGAACTTTTGTAAAGAAGGAAATATCAAGCATATAAATGACATCAAAAAAGGAACATAAGGGAAAAGAGAAAGCCAAACAGAGAAGAGAAAAAAAAAAAAAAAAAAAAAAGGAAAAGAAAGGGGGAATATAGTAGAACTCATATAGCAGAGTTCCTTTTGTATCTAAGTAAGTGATGTCACGTATGACAACAGCACAGTTGGAAGTAGTGTTACCTGTATGATTTTAGCACAAGACTTAGAGAGGCACTTCTGGTTACTGTTACAGAACTCTATCCATTCAGGTTGCTCATGATTGTTTTGCTCTTCTGGCACATTCTGTACCATCACTTTTTGCACCCAGACCTCCATAACTTTCCCCACGCAGTGCAACACCCAGGCCAACAGAGCAATCCTGCTCTGCTAGGAGGCTGCCTACTGAGGCACAAGTTGAAATACTTGCATCCCACCGTAGATCTTTTTCTTAATCACCACTCAGAGGAAATGACTCAATACCATTCTCTTTAAGAACTTCCCACAGCACTGAATGGAGTTCCACTTTGATGAATAAAGGGATGGTATTTGGCATTCTTAGCCCTCGGACCATATTTTTTTTTCCATAGCCTGTGTTTGATGCTCTGCATTACCTGAAGTTCAGCTAAACGTCACTGATAAAACTTAGGTGCACTTCTGGCAAGAAATGAGAGACACAACAGTCCTTCAAAATTAAGGACAATACAAGTCTAACGCAATATTTGATGAGCAGTGTTCTACCATTCTTCAAAACGGGAAGAAACAAACTTATTTACTACTTCCAGTTTTACAAGTTTGCAGTATTATGCAATAAATGCCTTTAAAAATTACTTCTTTAAAAAGAGCAAGACTCTTTTAGAACACCCAGATCCTCAACAGGAGATAATCGTTTTGGACATCTGTGAATTTCATCTCTATGCTTTGGACATAATTTTCTTTTGTAAGAAGATGAGGGTTACTGCAACTTAGAAGTTTATCAATTAACCAAATTTGAAGTAATCATTTGTTCCTTCAATTTTCACACCATTTAAGACACTGACAAGATAATTTCTTAGCCAGAGGCATTGGCAACATACCCAAGGTAAACATGTGCAAGCAAGTTTGAAGAGAAACTTGCCATGAACCTCTGCCCCTCACTAAGACTGTTGTTAGGATGCTGAGACGTTCAGACAACTCCTCCAGTCTCAATAAAACTATTTTTACAAATGGATGCACTTTTGTGTCTCCAGTGAGGACTAGATTCTTCTCTCCGTGACTAGGTAATCTGTTTTGCAGAACTTATATATGAAATCCAGCAGCCACTGCATTTTGTCCTGAGCACATACAGGCTCCACATTGCAGAACTGTAAGTGTCAATTGAGGCCCATGATCTCTATTGGGTATCTTATTCAAGCCGTTCTCATTTTGAAGCTGCTGGTGGTTTGAATGTCATAACTGCAGCATTTTTCTTGCCTGTAGCCTTAACCAAGAGAGAAAGAGAGAAACAGTTAGAGGAAGAGAAGAATCTTGAAGGCCTCAAATCATCCATTCCATAGGGAATTCTCCCATTTGTTTTGTTGTGAGTTTGTGAGTTGTAACAATAAATTCTGTCTTTTCCTCCAATTTTAACTTTAGATACCGTATTTCACTAATAATTTTAAAATGAAAAGTCATTCCAAAATGAAGAAACAAGATTTCTTTAAATATGATTTTTTAACCTTATTTTCCTCCTGATTATTTACCAAAAAAAAATATCTTTATGTGGAAAATTTTACTTACCATGAAATAGCATTTTCTGAAAAGTGTCTCATGAAATTTATTTTGCCCAGTTAACCTGAGAAATCCCTCAGTTCACTGGTAGGTAAAAGTGCAGACATCTGTAAGTATTGCCGCTAATGCTTGCGAATAAAGCAAGCACACTGAATATGCATTAGGGAATTAGAAGAAAATTGTCTTGTAGTGAAGACATAGCAGGGTGGGGTTTTCTCTATATACTGAATAATAAACAACAAGTTTTCCTCTAGGTTTCTGGAGAAGTTGACGCCCTTATCTCTCAAGTCCTCTACTATATTGCTTCACAATTTGGCAGCCACATATTGCCGCATTCTGGGATTTGAGTGAAAAGAAAGATCTGCTACATCTTCCCTTGCATAACCTTTCCCCATGCATACTCCTTTAATTTAACTGCAAATTCATTTCCAGAAAAAGAATCATGAGATTTCTTATCAAATAGCCTGTCCTAATGAAATACCTAGCTCCCATTCTGCAGACACAAAAGTTTACATAGTTTTTTGCAGTGTGCTTTGGAACTTGGAGGTGCTATGAAAACTGGACAGGAGTTCTAAACTAATACCCCATTAATCTAAATCTTTTGCAATTCTTCCACTATTACCACCATAAACACTGAGTGAAAGAGCAAATCTCTGCAAGATTCTATTTTCATTGCTTCATTACTTTGCAGGGTTTTTTTTCCTTCTGGCCATGTGTATGGCTTGGGCCTCTAATTCCATTTTCAGTACATCAGAGACACCCTAAACTTATGCTCAGTTTCCTTTCCATCCTGAAGTCAGTTTGTTTTCAGTAACATAATTTGTTTTGTTGTTGTTTGTTTTGTTTTGTTTTTCCAGTTATGAATATTCCTATATATTCTATCCTGTCTCACTTCTCCCAATATTTATCTCATAGTATATTCTGGGCCAAAATAATACACATATCTGCCAACACAGAGAAAATAAGCTCAGAGAACCTTTCAGTTGGTCTGATTCAGTGAGAGTAGCTAAGGTTAATATAGGTAATAGGTAATTTAAAAAGTTAACTTCAAAAAGGAATAATGAATTTTTATATAGAATCATAACATCGGATGGCTCACATCCAGTAAGGATTAAAATATATCCTACAGAGCCTGATTCAAAAGAGGATTTTTTACAGAATTTTTTCAAGGAAATTACTTCTGACTGTTTTAAATGTAAAAGTTAAAAGCGGGGAGGGCAGTTCATGTTCCATCTTATAAATGCTGAGAAACATATGTTTGAATAGCTCAAAAACAGGTATAACTTTAAATTTATTACAAATGTAGTTTGCCAGTGGGGTTGGATGGAATGGAAGCCTAGGACGTATTTGAAAGGATTTTCTTCATAAACAAAATAAAGAGACAGCAATTAAGAACAGTAAACTAGCCATGGCGGATGATGAATTTTCATTTATCATAAAAAGTAGATCCTACATTTAGGGCTTCAGATAATCTGAAAAATGAGAAATTTAAAGACATTAAAAGACAAAAGCATAACCTTTTTTTGGCATGTAACATTGATGAAGGGATATGAATTGTAGATTTGGCTCTCAATAATATTTTAGGTTAATATAATTTGTCACGACATACAACTGCCTGATGACTCCTTCTCATCACTTCACTTTTGCAACAGATGTTTTCTCTAGAAAGTGCTGAACTGCCACTTTAAAGGTAAGTTTGAGTACATAAAAAATAGTACCAGTGATCTAACCTGAAACGTCAATATAGGCTTCATCTAATCACAAAACACCTTTTTTATTACTACTGTTATTTATGTAATATTACCCAAGTAGTAATTAAGTAATATTAAGTAAGTATTAAGAATTAGGTAATATTAAGTAAGTAATATTACCTAAGGATCTAAAATATTCACCATTTGGTATACAAAATGCTGATTAACATGCAAAGCGAACGTCTTACATGCATAAATTGATACTCTTTCTACTCTTAAATATTCAATTTAATAGGCACCATTTGTCCCCCATAATATTCCCTAAAGAATGAAAGATAAGTTCTGTGGAACCATGTAATGTGGTGCCAGCTGAGAATGCATTGTTCAGCAAATCATGGTTTTGATCATTTATAGTGTTAGAACTCAGTTCCTTGTGAGTCTTGGGGCTTTTTTTAATTTTATTTATTGTTTCTTTTTCTTTTTTTTTTTTTAGAAAAGGGATAATGAGCTTAAGATGAAGTGACTCCTGCATTGTATATATGGTGTTTTCAGTAGATAATAATCTCAGAAATATTTTGAAAATCAGGGTATCGACACATAAATACCATATTATTTCATACAATCTCTCTTAGCTTCAGAAAAGGGGAGAAAAAACACAATCAAAATAGTATTAGATATTTGACACACACTGAAAAGGATAAACTCTTAAAACTGGGTTCCAACCGGACCAGCTTCACTCCTGCTGACTCTCATGAGACAACTTGAGGTTCAAGCACGCTGTGTGGCAATACAAGCTTTTCTTTCATAGGTTTTGCTATTAGCAGGGTTAGCCGATGCAAGTCACTATGAAGAGGATGAATGCAACAGTGTCTCAGCTGCAGAGCCCTGTGTGTAATCGATTTTTCAGTTCACTGGTCAAACCAAAAAATAAAAACAATTAGGGAAAAAAATCACTGTGTCAGCTGAAACAGTTCTTTTACCTCAGATGAAATTCTTTAGTTTGCCCATGGATACTTAACTCTTCTAATTATTTAAATTTTGGAACACATCAAAACCAATCAGGCAACTGAGAACACTCATTACAGAATATTTTCACAATTTCTAATTTCTCCCAAACTTGTCCTCTTTTTTTTTTCTTTTTCTTTAAAGTAAAACTCTCCCAATTTGGCACAAATATGTACCCACTATTCCTTTATAAGTACCTTTTTCAGCACATCTACTATTCATCTGGAACACTTGATTCAGTGCTGGTCACTTGCTGCTATTCAAAGTATTATTTTGTCTACAGACTATATTTATTCTGAGATTCCTGCAAAGTGAGTTAGTTTAGAAAAAGTATGAATTCTTTTTTTATTACTATATTAGTTTTAACAGCTTGTGGATATGCATCATATCCTTAAAAAGAAAAAAAAAACACACACACAAAAATTCTCTTATTTCACATTTACAGCATTTTGAAAAATGAAAAATTATATATTCTAATACAAATATTTTCACTGAAAATTGTACTCTTTTTTATACCTAAGGGAGTACATATTTTTGGTTCAGTTGTGTAATAATAAAATTATTGTTATGATGCAGGGTCAGCAAAATGCAAAGATGAAATGCATATGTATTCTGACATACGCAGTCTTTTTCTGTGCTTCTCCTTACTTTTGATAAACAAATTGAGGCTGCCACTTCCTGGTTGCTACCTCCTTTCTGCTTATGCCCCTGACATTTCCATCTGCATGAGTAAAAAGATTGGTCTGAGTTCAATTGGTCTGAGGTGATAAAGTCCAGCCTGTCTGAACAGGATCAAAGAGCCCAGCACTGTGCAGACCTTTCCCTCCTCAGCTCATAAGGAAACTAATGCTGTATTCTCCAGGAATGTCATAATGTTTTATCTCATCCTCCCCTACCTTATCTACCGTATGTGATGGCCCACAGGAAACATTTTATCAATAATAAGCATTTTTAATTAGGCAAAATATGCTGGAAAAAAAAAAAAAAAGATCTGAACCAGATACTTAACACTGTCTCACCATGAATTGCACTAACTCACGGTAGACAACATCTTCCATGGATTATAAATTGCACAAGGGCAGCAGCTAAGCTTTTTATTTTAGCAACAGGGGCATGACTTATCTAATTGAGCTCTTCAGAATCCTTTGAGGTTTTATTACAGGTGGTCAGATTAATTTGGATGATTATTTCCCCATTGGTAGCTGTTGGATTACTGAAAATGAAATTATCCAGAGCAAGCGCTCCACTTGCTGTAAAGTGGCTGCCTCCATTAGAGGGAAACAACGGGAGATCAGCTGGTTTGGCCACCTCATATTTTATCCATCGATAAACATCAACTACACCAGCTACCAGGGAATCAGAAACTGAAGTCAGTTTGCATCGTGGCCTTGAAGAAAACATACAAGTAAAATGCTCATGATGAATGCATGTTCAGGCTCTCTACAGTCTTCAGCAAAAGAAGTTTTCCAGAGCACTAGGATGATTCCAATATTACTGACTAATGGCTCTCTTAATCAGTAGGTCGGCATGTCTGGGAATACCTGGGAACATTCCTATCCCACAGTGTGCTTCCCTGCAGTTGCGCTCACCCAGAAGATCCTAACCACAAAGACGTAAAAATAAATCATAAATAAATAAATAAATAAAGTAAAAGTGCACGCATCGGCTAAGTATT
Organism: Tinamus guttatus; assembly: GCF_000705375.1. The sequence continues at coordinate 7,209 of NW_010587469.1, forward strand.
ATGAAAATCACATTAATTTCAAAGCTTTACACTTTTTGACATTTACAAAATCTTTGACCTGGCATATTCTGTGGTTGGATTTTTCAGATATTTTTAAAAAGGTCATGTTTATGGTATAATGAACACAGATTTACAAGGGTTATTAATCAGAAGAACATTGTATTGCAAACAGATTTTCAAATAATTTTTCATTTTTATGAAGCATGTATTAGCTATTTTAAAAGCTTCATTTTTCAAGACCATGCTTGGAAGAAAAAAAAAAATTAACTTCTTATGTCTTTATCTTAAACAAAACAAGCACACAACTGAGACAAATATATGGTAAATACCATGAAACTGACACAATCCACTAGCAAACAGGAATAGCAGCAATGTGCAGCATTTCCCCCTTCCATTTAGCAATAGGAGAGCTTAACACTAACAAGTTTTATAAATTATCCACTCAAAGTAGTTCTTACACATTTTTAGCTGCATAGTGCAAGGGTCAGAGAAACTTAATGCCAGTAAGTATTGCATGCTTCCAGAGCAAAACTTTGCTCTTGTGCTAGCAGCCCAATTTCTGTCATTTTATTGAGTAATTGGTAGATAGACTTGGGAAATGACTGTGTTAGGAAAAGGATGGCAGAATTCAAGCCAGGGAATTTCCTACTCAGGTCAACACCAGCTCCATGAAGAGAGAGAGAGAGAGAGGCAGAGGGGTGCACAGAGAAAACAGATGGAAAGTCCAGGGTTATGCAGATGCATTTGGCTGTTGCTCTTGCTGTAGGACATTGGTAGCAGATAAAGTATGTGACAGTGGTCCTGTCAATTTACGCCAGTGCTGCATGGACTGAGGCAAGTTTCCCCCTGAATTAACATCACAGAGTTTTTGTAAGGCTCAAGCCCAGTCCATGTGAACATATATAACAAAAAATGTATAGAATACATACTGACCTAAAACAGTATTTTTCATTATTCTTTTCCATGCACAAAAACCTAAATGTTTATATAATACTTTAAAAACCATTTCAGTCTGATTCATGGTCCATCTGTAAATCTAAACTTAGTAGCTTGCTGTCTACTCTAGTAGGCAGAAAAATAAATGGTATAATTCCTTGATTAACTTTAATGGGAAGAAAAGGTAAAGTGGAAGGAAAAGCATGAGATTTACAAATGGTTAATGAGAGCAGTTCAGATAGGTTAGACAGCAGAAAGCTTTAAAAAATAAAATATCATATGCTCTTGGGCATATAATACTATTCAGTTCTTGGTAGCTTATTAAGATAAATTATACATTATACCATAATTTGTTCCTACACACATTTCTAAATTAAAAATATTTCAGGCTATTTGACTGAAGAACTTTTCCCACCAATATGCACCCTGAATGATGTATCCAGAGTTCTAAAAGAAAGATAACACAAATCAATAAACCTGAATATCTTTCATGCATTTAAGACCAGAAAAAATAATTAGATAATGATCTGACCAACTCTAATCTCCAATCCATTATTTTTTATAAACCCTTGACTATACTTCTGTGAAACTAAACCAGTTTAGTCCATAGTAGATAGAGCTGTCTGTGTGGGGAAAAACAAAAAAGCCTGAGGCTCTACCTGTGACCAAGTTTTTCTTGAAGTAAACTAATGCAACAATGAACTTATTCTAGCAGGCAATCTATGCTTTGCATTAAGAAAGTAGGCGAAGAAAAACAGATAGTTCTTGGCAGTCTGCTGTCCCCGCAGAGATGGGGAAAGAGAGGGATGATATGTTTAGTTAATTGCTAAGTTTGAGCCTTCATAAAACAGAGTTTTGCACCACCTCAAAGCATTCATGCAGTGTTTGCAGCAATGACTGGTGATGGAAATGAATGAAATGGCTGATCTTTGGACTTTAATCCGAAGACAATACAGAAATAAATCAAGAAAATTACTCTGAGGAAAGAAGAAAATTCCTAGCTCTTGCTAAGCACCACCTGAAAACCTGAAGATTTGATTAAGGTCATTATCTTCAGTATTACGCAGTTCAGGCCAGCGTACATTATACTGCCTTACTGGGACGTGACAGGAGAGGTTGCACTGCCCATAGGTGAAACTTAACTACAGCTACTACAAATCAACAAAAGGGCATGAACGTAAGCTAAAAACAGTCCTTTGGCATGATGAAGTCTAGTAATTTAATCCACTGAAAGCTGCAAATTTTCACCAGCTTTCTCAAGATCGTTGTTTTTCTGTACTGATCAACACATCCGTCATTCTTCATTTTCGTAAGGAAGATGGGGGATGCAAACGATCAAGTTTCCAGACTGTGGTACTGAATTTTGAGTTCAGTAAAGGATCAAGCACAAAAGGACACTAGGTGTGAATAAAGCATAAAACTCCGAAGAACTTAAGGCCAAGCTGTTTGCATAAAGTTTGGGAGGGGAAAAAATAGCAAGAGAAGCCAAGTGGAAGTAAGAAGGCAACAGGGAGAATCAAAATGGAAATAAAAGAATGGGATGATGGAAATCAATGGAACAAATCTGAAAGCCAGTGAGAATCAATTTAAACAGAAGTTTTATGGAAATTCTATATCCAGCCACAGATTTAGCTTTAATAAAGTTTAAGTAGGACACTTTAAAGTAGGAGACTTAAAGATAAAACCATTAACTCTTAATGGGCTATTTTGCATTTTACAGAATTTCTATTCTTAGCAGCATTTGAACACAGCAATACATGTATTGTATATAGATGGAATATCAGTAATATCTAGAAAACACTAACATCATTGCATTAAATAATTTTGCCAATCACACACTGCTCCTGTGAAGTCCAAATTTAAAGTATACTTTTTTTTTTAACATAGAGATAAATATATGCCATATCACATGCTCAAAATAAGATTCTAGATTTTAATTCTCAGTAGAACCTTATGAATAAATGCTTACATTTCCTTCCAAAAACTCCGGAACTGTGCCTCTGTAGCCTGAGCTATCATCAAGAAAATAGCTGCTTTATAAAGCAGTGAATTTCTGTGTTCAGAACAGATAGCAAAAAAACCCACCATAATACTATTTAACAAACTAAGATATGGATATGTAGGTCTTTTTGCTTATTTGTTTTGTTTTTAGCAGTGAGGAAAACATTGGTTTTCCTAACTTTGAGCATATTTTATACAGTGTCCTGTAGGAGCATCATCCTACATATGCTAATGTAGTAGATATGGAATCAAATCCAACTTCTGATTTGTAGGGACTTCCAGCTAGACCAGAGGAATGGAGAAGAGAACAGCTGGAATGGAAAATGACGACAGTTAAAGACACGAGTGCGAGGTTTGTCTGCAAATGTTAGGCGTCAGTGAGTTCCCCCAATATCTACAGTGGCCAACTCAAGCATCAGGACTCAGAGCTGGCTCATCAACTTAGTGAGATTCTTAATGAGATTCCATAAACTCTTCCATTTGAGTTAGTTACCCTCTAACCACCAACAAGCAAACAAATACATAAATAAATTCCGAAGGCAAAGCTATTTTGATGATGTGAAACAGCATAAGCAGGATATCTCCATTCTCACTAGCGGATCTGAGCGATCATCCTTTTGAGGAAGGAAACAACAAAACAAACAAGTCTATTCTGAATTCACTTTTATAAAGCTGTTTTTGCTTTCCTGTCATAGCAAACTACTCTTGAACTATGCTTTATGCCAATAAGAAACAAGAATCCCATCTTCCTTGTATAAGGCTGTGGTGGTTGCAAGATGCCTTTGCAATCACAGAGCTATGGATTACTATGGATTACTACTACTCTTTCTTCCCAACATTTTGGCTGATACTTTACTTCCAGATGTCATTGCTTGTGATTAGGAGAACACATGGTCAAATTGAACTTTCTGCTATGTTGCAAAGTTCTGTCACAACCTGATTTTTCCTTGTCTGTCCATCTACATGCATAGCTATGCTCATGTCAAGTTATTATGAAAGCACATCCTTTGTTTAAAAGGTTGAAGGATTGATGGTGGAAACTGAGATAATAAATCATAATAGAATTAAAAAATGATAATAAATCTAAGAAAATGAGACATAAAAAAAATTAACAAAAAGTAAGAAATGTATCTTTATCAAAGGCTCACATTGAAGTCTGCTCTGTAACTTTCCACAGCCTATTGAAAATGTCTGAACAATTGGGCTGGTGACTAACTGGGAAAACTCACACAATAATTTCATTTTGGAGTGGTTTGGCATTTTCACTTCATGAAGGATATGCTTGGGGTCCAGCAATCTAGAAAAATTCCCTGCCCATGCTGCTCTTGTGTCTTTCTGGGAAAGTGAATATATATGCACGCACACACACACACACAGATATATATATATATATAATTATTAGTGGAGAAATTATAATAAAATTATTATTTGTAAAGAAAGAAAATGGAAAATTTCATTTTGGCAAGTCTTCACCTGACTGAGCTTCAGATTCAGGTTCACTGTCCTTCTCTTGTCATCTGTGGAAATGCTGAAATGTCCTGTTTTTATATCTCGGTGTAAAATAGTACTTTATGAAGCAAAGAAAATTACCTCCCATCATTCTTTATAGGTGGGGTAAAGCATCACGCGTTTTTCAGACAAGACACAAAGGACAAAAGAATTTTTTCCAGAAATGCAGGCACGTCAGACCCAATCTGTCTAATCCATAACATGTTGGATGCTCCAGGCTGTATCCTAGGAAATAGATAAAGGCATGTCCTCCATAAATATAATGAGTGGGAATACCTGCCCCTGGCTAATATAAATTGTGTTTGTTGGTGGGTAATTTTATTGATCATAGTCCAGTTATATTTACACACATACATGTAACAGTCTTCAGTAAAGTAGTTTCAACTACTGGTCAAAGACAACACACACCCCAATAATGTATGCATAGAGGTATAAGATACACGAGTTAGCTGTGATTTTTTGGTTTTCCTGTATTTTAGTCAGATCTTTCTGTCTGGTGACATAAAATTATTCTGAGATGAGTTCTAATGTTATTATTCCTTCCACTCAGAAGTTTTTCCTCACCAAGTAAAGTAGGAGCAATTTTCACCGTGTCGCGCTGACCACACACCCTGTAGCTGTAAAAAAACAGGTTGTAGTACAGTATCCTGTGTATCTTTGGTTACCCTTTTAAAGGGTAGAATGTGGCAAGGCATAGCCTTGCTGCTATATTAAGCACACTGATGTGCAGAATTCACTGATGGGTAGAGATAACAAAGCCTGTGGAAAGGACTACTTATCTTCTTTTTTTATATATATACAGATCTGGAACTGCCTAAAGCCTTATATGAAGAAAGATGTGTATGACAAGAACTCAAGTAATTATAACTTTCCTGTCCTGCTCTTGAGGCAACCTAGCTATGTTATACAACCAGGCCTTGTAACCACAGTACAATAGAATACAAGACCAAAGAAGAAGAAAAATATATATATTATCCAGACTTTTCTGATAATCCAAGTAGACCACAAGGATCAGAATCTTGCATTTTTATAATACTAAGCCTAGCTATTATAATTCCAGATGATACTGAGCATGTTATATGAAGAAGTATTTGTTCTGACCCTTTAATGTATTGTATTTCTTTCTTTGAGTATTTGGAGTGAAGCTCAAATAATCTTTTGACTTTTGCATCACATTGTTTTATACACTCCTAATATTTTAAATTATTTTTTCAAATTGTAGTAGAGCAATCGATTCAATTTAGTCAACAGACATTCATTTAATTGAATTGTATATCAAATAGTTCAAGTGATTATTTGATGTTTTTATTACTGCATGTGAGCAAGACACTCCCATGGAAACTCTACCATCTTGGAATTTTAATAAATTGCAAACACTAATCTGATCAAAAGACCTGTCTGTACAATATTGGAGAATATAAGATGGCAGGAAAAACACAAAGAGCTCTCAATGACACTGTACTGACAAGTTGTATCCCTCCCCTCATCCTTCCATTTTTACTGCTGAGGAAATAAGGAAGCCTAAAACACTAATCATCTTTGCTTTCCGTAAGAAAGCGCTAATCTTACAATATATTTCCAAGAAAATGAAATTATATTAAGGCAGTGAAGTGAACCAACCAATTGTCAGAATGTCATAAAACCGCAAGGACCGGTAAGCCACAGACAAACCTCAATCTTGCAAATATTTCTGCATGTATTTAGCTGCTCCAAACCATGACATCAATAGAATGACTTATATCAGAAAAGTTAATTCTTTCTTAATTCATGAATGGATAATTAGGGTCTACATCTTATTTGCTTGACTTCATCTTACTAAATATTATAAAACTTCTGTAGCAATGAGGGTCTAAAAAAAAAAAAAGAAAAATTGCCATCATAGTAAAAAGGAATTAAATCTTTATCAAGGGTTCACATTTTGAAGGGTGAATCAACAACCTAAATACTTAACCTGCATCACCATGTGCAGGAGAGAACTGAATTATGGTTATTTGCATAATCGAGAACTTGGCAGGATTTTCTTTCTTTAAAAAAACAAAAACCAAATCACCACTTAGAAAGTAAAACTTAGGGTAACACTAAAGACAAAGTGAGAATTACATCTTTTCTTTCTCACATTGCATCTTTGAAAAAGAAAGGAATTATTTCAGAGACAAGAATATATTTCTTAGATCTGGGAATGATATTAAAACGAAACAAAAGCACTTACCAAAAAAGATAGTATCTTGGAGAAAAGAAGCCAATCCCTACCATAGTACTAATTCCAGTGATTCAAAGAAAGTTTGGGTAGGGATTTGTTAGAGCTATAATATTAAAGGATACAGCAGCATACTGATTCTATTTAATTACTTACAGGTATCAATTTAAGCAATGAGTTGTGCTTGGGTGTGTTTGAGGGCGTTAACCCAAAACTCAGCACATTTTAGCAGGTGTGGGCCAAACCGTGACAAAAGTTAAGGTTCACACAGCCTTCTTCATCCCCAAACCACTGAAGCTGGCACAGCTTCAGCGTCAACGGTATGTCTAAATTAGGCTGGGATCTTTCACACTGCCAGACACTGGGCATTTGCAGTTTCAAAGCAGGGGTTGTATTTGCATTTACTCTACAGCCAAATTTGATTTAACATCTACAAAGGGACTCTGCAAACCTGTATTTCTGGTTTTTCTGTTTGGTGTGTACTTGGGTAGAATATGTGGCAATCCTGTCTGCATGGAGAAAGAATTTAAGTAGGGAGTGTCAGGTTTTCTTTATTATACTCTTCAGGCAGCTAAATTGTACTTAAAATGGGTTAAGAAGACCTAGAGCACACACAGCTGTTGAGTGTTGCTACGCAGATTCCGTTGCCACCATACACATACACACACACACACACACACACACACAAAAAAAAAAAAAGCATTTTATTTCTCACTTATTTTTTAAGTTCACAGAAAGAGGTGAAATGACTAAGGCGTTCAGCTGCATTCACACATGCAGCTCCAAAAGTGGCAGAAGTAAAGCAAATCTCTATGTCTGGGGTCAAGCATCGATAGTAGAGTTGTTATGAAGCACTTACTTACAAAGTTACATGTAAAATGCTATTACAGTGGGTACACAATCACAATCAATCTAGAGTTAACATTTAGGTTACCCCAGTGCATCGCTTGACACGGACTCCTGTATAGCTTTACCAAGGATAAATCCAGAGATGCTCCAGTCATGCTACCAAATCTGTAGTTGCAAAGTACCAACGCTTGTGGAGACCCTTGAACAGCAATAAAAAACAGACCATCTAGCATGCCAGCAGTAATAATTCAGAAAACTGAGTGGTTTGCAGTGTACAGGTCACTTGCTCTTGAGAACTTGGTGCCCATCGTAACATTTCCTTCACGCATAAACAAGACTCCTCAGTGCTTCCCTACAAATTCCTCTGCAGAGATGAGCAAGTGTGACAGCAATCCTGCTCCAGAATAGCTCCCCTCATGCTTCAGTAGAAAGCACAACACAGTAGGTAGGGCCAGAAATGACTAGTACATGGATATTATTTAATGCAACAAACAACAACAAAAAAAAAACCCACACCCCAAAACCAAAAACCCCACATTATAGGAGTATAAACTAGGCCACCCAAAGCCTAGCATTTGGGTGGCTGACTCCAAGCTACTGGAAGGCACTTCCAGATGCGAATGGACCAGAACCTAAAATCTTCTCCTTGTATCTCTACATATAAAAAAACAGAAAGGAGGGGAAGGGAGAGGAGAGAGATATTAGGACCTGCTAGGGTTTGATGCAAGTGCTTTCTTTAAATATTGCTCTTTTTATATATTGCTCTGCAAAATGCTGTTACCAAAAGAGAAAGCCAAATCCCATTTTTATTTTTTTTTTCAAACTGGATCTAATTTAGTCTTCAGTCATATGGAGGAAACAAAGGTAGATTTTTCCATAAATTTTGTGCCAATATTTCTCCCAGGACTACCAAAGACAAACATTTAGTATTAGAAAGCACCTTGGTGATCATTTTGCCAAAGCACAAAAGCAATATGGTAAATCAAAATCAAAGAAAAAAAAATCCACAGCTGATGATTTTATTTTATTTGTAGAATTGAACTTTATCAGGTAAAAAGTACATCTTTGCTCTAAGCTTTATCTAAAGAATGTCCCTAGGTCCTTCTATTGTCCATGGCCAATTTCTGAATTCAACTCAAAAGTGTCTAAAGAGCCCTGGGCCTGAATTTCTATCATAATGACTTCAGGTTATTCGGCCTTCCCAAAATGACATTCAAAAGTCGTTCAAATTTCAAACTAAAATTTTTCTTAGTTATTAGGAATTCTTATCTGTATATATATTTTAATAAATGTCCATTAAGCAGCTTCCAGCACACAACTGGAAATGTTAAAAACCTGGAGATTAAAACTGAGCTTCACCCAAATGCATCATTTTTTGGTTGGGCTACATGGCTTTGGAAATGATAGCTTGGTATGATCTGTGGTCATAAACTTCAACAGAGTTCGATGAGGTGATGCTCTAACAAAAATGTTAAGTGCCCTCTGGTTACAGGAAAAAAAAATAAAATAAAAGAATGAATCTCAACTTTCCTTTACTGCTGCAGTTCTGCTTAACCAGTAGAGAGTCTGTCAGCTGGAAAAGAATCGCCATGAGCTTCTAAACTATTCATTGAATTGTCCTGATCTCTTTAATGATATTGCCAATAATGTGTCTTAATGAGACAAAAAAAAGGCATTTCAGCCCAACAAATCACTTCAGAAATTGCCTTGTTGAAGATGAACAGAATTAAAATAGGACTAGCATGAATTAACAGCTACAATATAACCTGCACCTAATCAGGCCAACACACAGGCTCCCATCCTATCCACGAACACGAGCTCTTTTCAAACGTAAAACTGAAAAAAAAGATCATGATAGCATTCAGTTTTTAAAAGAGAGAGAATTGAAATGCACATAGGGCAATACAAATTGTTCAGCTGATTTAAGAGGGCTGTTTCATAGTCCCACTCCTAGTTTTGATGACTTGGCAATGGAAATTAGTAAGACTAATAATGACCATGCTTCTAGACTGGAGGTGCTTGCTGGCTCCTGGCAGGGCTTGGTGGTTTTATATCACTTCCTCAAGAACAAAAATCAGCATAGCTTTCTTTAACTGTTCTTCCTTGAGCCTCTACGGAAGCTAGGAAAGCTCAGGTTGGACCTGAAGCTGATGGAGTCTCCCCTAAAAGCCTGCAGAGCTCCTCCAGCAAGGGGCACCAGCAGAACACCAGATGCATCTTCCCCATTGCCAGGCCACTGCCATTCAGATGCCCACACTCCTATTTCCATTGCATTCCCTGCAGTTCACAGATAGGGAATAGCCATTTGCACAATTGCCACCTAAAGGCATAAATCTGCACCACCCCCAGGGCTGCCACGTGGGCGGCTGCCAAAAGTTTGACCATGCTGCTGATAATCACTTTAAGACTTTTCAAGCACATTTGATTCACATTTTAAATTATTGAGGCTATTAAACAAAACTGTCACAAATTATTTGACAGTTACTTTAATTAGGCAAGGTCTGATTTAATATTTCCAGCACAGTTAAAAATCTTACTTTACTGGGGGCCATGGAAGTTTCTCAGCACGTTAGGTCTGCTAACTAAAATTGAGTTCAAGCAAATCTATTAACACATTCTAACACATTCCACAGTTCATTACAAATAATAATTACTTTTGAAAACTTCCTCCTTCACTATGAAGAACAGATCTCAGTTTAAATAAAAATAGTAACAGTGCAGAAAGCTAAATTTTTGCTGAAAGATTCCTGAACTTTGTCTTTATTTATTTTATTTTTTGGTGACTGCTAGAAGTCGCCACTGTATATTATATCAACAAATTTCATGAACTGCTCAACTTCTTTCAGACAAACTGGCAATATTCCCTCAATATGTAGACTACTAAAACATATATAATTTCCATATATAATTTATTTTACAGACTGAAATTACTTACAGAGCTAGAAAAAAAAATGCAAATCTGCCTATCAGAGACAACTTGGGAAGATTTTTTAAAAAAATATTAACTAATCTACTATTGTATTCTGCAGCAACGTAACCCATATATTACTGTGAGCTTCCTAAAACTTGACTAATAATTTAGAATGAACATTTTCCTTCTAATCTTTGCATGTTTGCAGATATTAGCTAAATATTGTACTTCCTTTATGCAAGTCCAAAGAGATGCCACATGCCCTGCTGCTATCAAACTCATAGGAGCTGAAGTAGTGGACTACTGATTGAGTAGGTTTGTCAGCTGTTCTATTTGCAAGATCTCTGATATTCTACAAAAAAAATCCAAAAGATTAAAAAAAAATCTGAAAACTTATTGAAAATATTTATTTCAACTCAGTTGAAAGGAAAAATAGTTAATTCAGAACCTTTTTCAGTTATGAAAGAAAAGGGAAACCACACAGTGTGGGCCACTGAGATTTCCAGATACTCACTGCTACTAGGAGTTGAGTCAACAGAAATTAAACCTATTACTGAGGCTAGTGTATCTTCTCTAGCACTACGTGTGGAGTGGCGGACTAAATACACAGCATTGTAAGAAGACAGGCCTTGGGCACAATTGATAAGCTTTTTTTTTTTTTTTAATGATTAAGTCAACTCTTGGGTGCTGAGATCATGTAAAAATACTAGAAAAAATGCATTATGTGGCTTTACAGCACACACACATTCATGTGGCTATCAGGCCCTCAGGCAGAGGGGAACACAAAGAGAAGGGAGGTTCTTCACACACGTGGAGGTACACCATCTTATAGCCTATTTGATTGCAAGAATTTGTCCTTTACAACACAAGAACTGCAAAGTTAAGTAGAAGGTTTAATGAACCTGCATACATGTTTGTCCTTCTTAAAGATACAAAAATTGTTACCAAAATGAACTACATGCAATGATGCTGCGTAAAGGGTTAAAGCAAAAGCCTCACTTTTTTACCATGATACCTAGAAGCTGACAGGCTCATGTGATTTCTACTGTTGAAAAATTTGCTGCTTGCAGCAGCACCACTTACCAATAATAACAGAAAAACAAAGGCTCAGTGTGCTTGCTATGTAATAGTCACATATCTGGCAGACTAAATGCTCCTGATATGTGGCTGGCTTTGACAGGATGTGAGTGGATTTGCTTTCACAGGTAAATACCAGTAAACAAAAACTAATTTGCTAAACATTGCGCTATAGAGACAGTGGAGCCCCAGGTCGCTACTAAAAAATGACTTTGCTTAGCAAGAAGAGTACTGATATTGCTTGCAGTGCCAAGACTGGCTTCCTTTCTGCCTCCTCCTTCCTTGTGCATTTACCATTGCATATCTTGCCAAGGCTCAACACTTTTTTTTTTTTTTTTTACTATTGATTCCTAACACAGTGATGGGTAACAGTATTGGAAAACACAGCCATTATCTGCCGCTAGCTTCGTAACTTACTATATTCCATAGTAAACAAGCTGAGAGTAAACAAGGTCAACAAGAACAAAAGCTGAGGAAATTTTCATGGCTTTCATATGAATGAACTGGAGTCTCTATCTACCTTTTCAATTACAGTACAAAGGTAAATAACACACCAAAGTAATAATCAAAGAGTAAATTCAGCCTTTTATTTCCTACGCATTATGAACCATATTACTACTTATGAAACATATTCCTACATATTATGAAAGTAATGTTGCTATTCATAGAGGCTTCTTGAAGGTAAACGGACTTTTTAGACTCTATCTTGTCTCCTGAAGGAAAGAAATGGTGATGAGGGTGCAGGTTAGCTTTTTAATATACAGAACACATTAACAATGCACAATAGACAAAAATACCAGTATAAACGAAAATCACTGAGATCTTGAGCATATGCCAAAATTTCAACTGGCCAAACTTAAGAGTTGGCAGACATTACAAATTAATCTTTTTTTTTTTTTTTTATCTCATGTAACTGCTTCTGAGATGGAGATACTATATGTTACCAAATCACAAAGGCTTTTCAAGTTTTACTTGAAGAGTAAGTGGAACATTATTATGGTTTTAAAATCTGAAATCAGCAGAGACTATAAAACAGAGTAAATTAGTTGGCTGAGTAACAGAGCCAGGACCTGATCCCATCGTGATGAAACAGTTTCCCATGATTTCCAAACCACTGGTTCAGCCAGCTGAGTTATTAAAAAAGAAAAAAGAAATAGATTGATCTAACCCCAACATTTTAAAATAATTGTGATCTTTGCTCAAGTAAAAATAGAAAAGAGAACAAATGCTTTTGTTTAAATGCTCTCGATAAGGATTCAAGACATCTTTTTTCTTTTTCAAAACTAAAAGATAAAATAGTTTAATTTTAAATATAAAAGAGAATGAACTGTATTGTCTGAAATGTTAACATAAGGTAATACTGAACTTGTTTAAAAGCTTCCCTTACTATCCTAAACTCAAATTACCTTTTTTTAAAATTCACATTACATCCAAACCTTGCCAACTTCAACTTTTGCACATCGTGCTTATGACTATAGCAAAAAAAATGTTTTTTCTTTGAAGATGACATGTCTTCATAAGCATCAGACTGATGAACTGGAAAAGCTGGTCAACAAAAAGGGCAAGGAGGTCTAAGGATATGAGCGTACAGATGATACAGCTTCACATACAATATTATTCATCTCCAAGCAGTTTTCAGAGAAATAACTTATTAAAGTCTCTGGGAATACTGTCTGACCTACAGTATGTGGCTTTGCCATATAATGACTTAGTACTACAACAAAGGAAAGCTTCTTCCCACTTTCAACACTGGCAATTTGATTCAAGTACAATTTGAAATACTTCAGGTTTTGATATTTTTACCCAACCACTCTTGCTGCATTTTCTCTGGATGATACCAATCAGCTATGAAATTTCAGCTACAAAATTAATCTTTGTAATATAATGTATGTAATAACCACCTTTTAAAACTGAATCCCTTATGACATTTTAATATATTGCAAGAGTTTTTCATGATCTAATACCAAACTCAAGTATTTGCCTTATCAAGTCTAAATAGATTTTTTTTTAAGTAACACCATTTCCTTTTCTCTAATGAGATGCAAAAACTTTGAAGGGATTCTTGTAACCTGATTAATATTTCTGTAATTGCAAGAATTTCTAGGCATGCCACCAGGCAGTCCTGGAAACAGTCCTTATAAAATACATTCAAAATAATAGATGAAGATATTTCTGCACAGACATAGAAAAGTAGAAGCCATACAACTCAGAGATAATTTTGCACTCAAACGGATTAAAATTATTTTAAAATATTTTAGAAAAATAATATAAATAAATTGTCATTCAGGGAAAAAAGAAAAGAAAAAAGACAGAGAAATTACCCTAACACAAATTAAAACAAAACAGAACAAAACTGTTTTTTACTTGATATTTTATCTCTTAACAGACACAAGGTGTGTTAGGGAGAAATGCAGGATTAGATTTCACATGCCAGTGAAAGCCTGCACAGACATACACAGTCACACGTGCATGTGCTCGTACATGCATACACATGTATGCATACATGCAAGTTTTCTGCTGAAGGATCATCAGCTAAAGCAACTGTGACCTAATCTTCTCAATGAAGCAAAAAAACCCTATTAATTCTGATTTGGATTTCAGCATAGTTATGCCACCCACAAAAAAATGGTAACATAGGGAATCACTTTCATCAGTTAATGAAATTGCCTCGTATTTATGGCAACCTACTGCATATATTTACAGTTATTTTAAATAAACAGTTTCTGAAAAAGAATCTGAAAGGATAAAATCTAGCACGGTTACTGTAGATTTAAAATTCTTTTGTTGTTATGATGTGCACATGTATTATCTAGTGTTTCAAGATAAGAAGTTCACTGCCCAAGAGACTATAAAGCTCCAAGTATAAACATGAGGCTTCTTTGCATTTTAAGATTTGATACCTTGGCTTGCTCAACTAAATTCTTCTGTCACATCCAGCATCCATTACATTTTAACTACACTTTTTATTGCAGATGGTTGGTGATAAAATAGAGTGCAGTGCATAATCTACTATCTGCATTTCTCAAAACATTTTAAAAGCGTAGTCTTATCATCATTGATTCATCCTTTCTTACATGAAGACAAACAGAAATGCTGAGAAAGGCCTCTGCAGCATTTAACCTAGAAATATATATATATTCATAGCCACCTTAAAAAATTTCCACTGAAACTGCTGAAACTGTTTGTTTGTTTGTTTGTACAATACATGTTTTCTTTAAAGTGCTGGTGAGGTTTGGGCAGTGTGTGTGGGGGGGTATTTTTTCTTCCATGAGTCATCCAGCATGAATCTCTCCTCCAAGAAAGTGTTCCAGAAATAAAAAGTGATACTCAAAATAGTAGTATGTATGTAGATGAATTACTACACTCTACAATACAGGAAAAAAAAAAAGGCAAAAAAGAACCACACAACCGAAAGTGAGAACGGCCAACATGCAACAGAAGCATGATGGCATTTTCAAGCAAATTTTGTTTTTTTTCTCTTAAGATTTCTATTATTTTATCCCAAAAAATATTAAACTCCACCCCAAGATATTAGGGCACCATTATAAATTGAATGGAACCACAGAGCACATAAGTTATTAAATCAGTAATAGGTTCACTGGGAGTCGGGAGGGGGATGGGGAAGGAGCAAAAGCTTCTGGGATCTCATTGCATTGTACAAATTTGCAATTTATCTTTTTTTCCTTCTGTGTGTGCTAAATGTACATTTTACTTCCCCCCCTCCAGTTATATTTCTTCAGTAAGGGGGAAGATTTTGGTGTGTTTGATCTGGGGGTGGAGGGAGGCCAGCTGCTGTCTCCCTTCCCTTGTGGGCTTGCTGAGTTCCTTGGAGCAGCGCTCGCTGTCTCCGCACCTCAGTGTCCCTGCAGGGCTTCCTTGAGTCCCGGCTGACCGGCCGCAGAGCGCGCTCCCAACCCGTGACCGCGCATGGTGGGTTCTCTCTGAAAACTCACGGCCTTCGTCTCCTGATAACCAAGGGCAGGTTTCACCTGAACCCAACCACCACGCACACCTCTTCCAACCCAAGCAGCAGTGGCAGCAGCTTCACTGGCTCCTCTGTTAGCAAAAAGGTAGAGCCGGCGGTAGCGAGGGCCGATGCCCGTGCAGCTGCTGGACCAGGTCGGTGCTGCACGGCTACAAGCTCCAGCCTCCGCAGAGCACCCACAGTAACTGGGCTTCGAGCAAGGGCCTGGCGCAGGCTTTCCGTCCGCACGCTGAAGCACCAGCTCTGCGCCACTGACAGCCACTCGCCGCTTCTCTTCCCTAATCTGCTGGGCAGCCTCACAAATGGCTTTTATCAGACACAAAATTGCTAACGTGATGATAAATGCAAGCAAAACGCGCGCACGTGTGCTTGTGTGTGTGCGTGTACACGCGCACAACTCAGTGCAAAACACCTACCGATTAAAATGCTTAACAAACATCTATCATTTTCATAGGGTTCTGCCTTGCCCTATCTATAAACGCATTGCATCATTTTGTCAGACTTTTCTTATTATTCTTCCCCGCTTCTGTTCAACTCAAAATGATGAATGTACAACCAATAAAGTAACAAATGTATCCAGGGTGACCAAACAAACTCCACAGCATGTTAAGTGAAAAATAGGAATTTCTGAAATCATGCTATCAAAATTCTGCCAATGTAAAAGACAGGCTTATGCAACTGGCGAGTCACCATTAGTTTAATCATTTGAAGGCTCATCTTGTAGCATAGTAGAATTTACATTATCTCAACTCATAATCTTCTTCAAGGCTACAGGTTTAAAGAGACCAAGGAACACTATAAGAATATTTCTGACTTTAGTAACTTTTGTCTCTGGTGGTAAAGAAACCAATTCACTCACTATACATTTTAAAAATATATTTACATATATTTATATCAGTATTTACAGAGAGCTTTTTATGTAGTATTTATTTGCACATTAGCGCTGTATGTGTTTTACCACTATACTACCTATAGCAAACAACAATTACACAAAAAGGCCAAGAAAAACAGAAAACATGCATGCAAACCTACATAAATTTACTTTTTTTTTCTCTTCCATTCCTATTCTTTAGGCGGATTTGAAAAACAATGGCACGCATAAAGAAAGAAATACCCCAGATTTTTTTATTCATATTGAAAGACAACTACATTTTTTTTTGAGAAAAACAAAATATACTGATATTATCTAAATGACGGATATACTAATTGACGGATATACTAATACAAAGTGGGTGTGTGATATACCGTGTCTAGCTTTTCTTTGGATTTGTGCGCCACCAATTTGCTTTGTGCAGTCCTGTTACAATGGGGACAGGTGAGATTATAGACATTCTGGCTTCTCACATATTAAGCAGTATACTGAGAGCAGCCACAGCTAAACATTATCCCCACAGGATCATGCTTTGTGACGCAAAAGACAGAAAAGAGGACATTCATTTGAAACTTAAAATTCAAGGAAGTTTCAGACTCAACAAAGAACACTGAGAACCTGTCTAATGGGGACTTCTAGCTCTGCTCTCTAACATGGTATTTCCTACAAAGCAGAGAGAAAGCACAGTCCACTTAAAGAGTTCCAATTAAAAACTTGCGTTGCACAAGAAAACAGATAAGCACACGAAACATTCAGGGGTTTGTATTTTTCAGGACAAATAACACTGAATAGTTTGCTCACTATTACGTGTTTCTGCAAGTTATATGAAAATATATAACATGTCAAAATTAATTACTGTTCAGTTCACCTAGTCCTAATGTCTTTACAACTTCAGGAAACCATAACTTCTAATCCTAGTCACGCAGGCAATTGTTGCAAAACTGACTGCAAAAAAAAAAAAATCCTATCTAGCACTTGTGCTGATATTAAAGGAAACAAAAACCAGAAATATTAATTAACCGAATGTCACTATTAATACTGATTAAAAAAAAAAATAACTTAAATCACCTAAATCACGCAAAGCTAAACACTAAAATGTTTGGCCATTCCTTAGAAGTCATCAGCTCTCATTACTTGGAAAATGTAGTAAATCCAAAACGTTGAAAACTAGTCTTTGAAAGGGTCTCTAAGCAACTCTGAGAACTCAGCCAATTTATGTATGTTTTATAAGGACAGTTTAGAGCAAAGTCAATTTGCTTTCAAAATCGATGAGTTTCACTGTTAGAGACTATTGCCTTCCGCAACATTTTTATTTTTAAAGAAAACAAGACCTAACACATTACAGAGCACATCAATTATCTGACAGGACTCTGTCAGAATATTAAAGAAATACTTCTCTTAAACCTTAAAGTGAACTCCCGATTCAATATTTAATGAAATTGAGAAAGCTGCTGAATGTCCCAGAAATCCTCCAACTCTCTGCTCTCTGCTCTAAATATTATGCAGCTATAAATTAACACAGGAGCTAGATGAGATTTCAAGTTGCCAGGAATAGCATTTCAATCATCATTCTACAAAATTTCCGTGGGTGTTGTGTTTGTTTTTCATTTTTTTTAATTATTATTATTATTATTTGCTATTCAGCAGCATTAACTTTCAGCATTATATTGCAATCATACATCCCAGCCCAGTACTGCAGCAGTACACTGCTTAAACATAGCTTCGCTCGAGCATGTTTTTAGGGTATGCAGCCAAATCAGCTGTGAGCCTAAAGAAGATTTACATCGAGCAACAAAACTAAACTCTGCACAAATATTTAACAGCTCTGAGACCTCTAAAGGCTTAAAATATAATGCATTTTGTGGTATGCCAGGAGCCAACCCCACACCAGTGATGTGCATAATGCAGAGCACTCGGCAAACACACGACTGCAAATAAAGCGTTGTTTCTCCCTGTATCTTAGAATTCTTCAGAATAAAAGCTGAATGAAATACTAAGACTTACTGTGGCTCCTAACCATACACAGGGCAGTAGTAGCTCTTACATTTCATTAAGTTTCTCTAAAACTTCCCATGTCTCACAACAATTTTTCAACAGCTCGCCGTAGATGAAACGCAAGTTCATTCCAAACAAACCTAAGACGAGTTCATCACATTTATCTCCCTTTTTTCAAGCTGCTAAAACTAAGCAGCAAGCCATTCAAACAGAAAATTTCCCAGACAAAGCATTCCTTTCAAACTGCACAAGCAATGTGATTTTCTAGTTGTCAGTTTTAGATGCATACCAGCATGAAAGGTTCTTGAATCTGAAATTTATAATAATCACTTCTCTTGATAATGTGAGCAGAAGTAGAATTACATCACAATTAGCACTTACCAAAATACATTATGTTTCTCATTAATCATGCAGTCAGAATCCCACCGCTGTGTATTCAGCGTTAGCTCCCGCACAGGGCTGACATGGAAAACGGAGCTCTTTCATTCTACATTATGTGGAAATTTCCCAGCGTACGACCCCGTGAGCGAGCAGCGTGCCTCCTCAGGATGAGCGCTTTGCAGGCAGTCTTATCCTCGATACAATCCCTGTCTGATTTAGCATTTACTCAGGCTGCATGCTGCACTGCCCATTCTTACTGTAATCTGACTCCTCCTTCTGATGTCCTTGCTGCGCGTGTGACATCAGTACTAAGAGTACTACAAACAGATCTTTTCTTTACCCGGCTCGCAACGAGGTGCTCTAATATCCTGCTTAACCTAACCCTGGCTTGGAGAGGAAAAAAAAAGAAAAAAGAAAATTGAAAAGGAAAAAAAAAAAAAAAAGAAAAAAAAAAGAAAGCTTCTCTAAAACTGTACACTTTTTTTTTTTTTTTTTGTCAGCAAACGCTTTCAGTGACATAACGTGCTCGGTTACATAATAGGTAGACAAGACAAGGCGTATATTACTGACATATTTTTCTCATTAGGAGCAGCTCCAGGAGGCGCCCTGAGTACCCTGATTACCTGACTTCAGTGGGTGATAAAGGTGCTTTGCACTTTGCAAAAATCATGTCCCCTAAGATTTTTTGATCAATAGTTCCACTCCAATAAATGATTTAATCCAAATGTTGGGTGAAAGCCAGCCTGTTCCAGTTTTAAAAAAGCAACTGATAAATACATACTTCAATTCTAATTGAGCTCAACTGATTTTTAAAGGTATGATTTCTTCCCATGAATTACAAAGCATGAGGAACAGGAGCTAGATGACAGGGAAGATTTGTAATGGAGTTTACAACCTTTCACCCTCTGGGTCTCCGGTTCCTCTCCAGCCTAGGTTGATAGTGATAAGTCATTAGCAGCTGATGGCTACTTTATTGTTCTGTGACAAATGGGTTGGTCCTAAGTTCTTAATGAATAGGTCCCTACACAGTCCCTGCTGCTATATGAACTACTATCTCTGCTGGAAGCTTTGGAGCAAGAAAGACCAGTCACCAACACCAAAATACTCTCCGCTACCTAAACATGATGCCTCAGTCTAGATCTGATGCACGCCAGCATGGCAGTGCAGGAAGACTATGTAGCCATTATGTATGTATGGGTTGTACTGTTCTATGAATCAGTAGAGGACATTGATTTCCTGCTGCCAGCCTGGCATATATCACTGATAATACACTTAACTAAATATAGTAAAATAAAATTAAAAAAATGGACAGTATGTTGAAGTGTTTATTTCATTACAATACAATCTAATTGGATAAATGCTTTGATTCCACAGGAAAGAGGATGACAGGTTTAATTGATTTAAAGCTCCACTTCTTATTTATAAAAGCACCCCACAGTAATACCAGCACAGTAACTTCAATTTCATGAAGTCCAATCACTTAAGGCAAAATTACCCCACCAACAGAGCAGCCAACAAATGCTCCAATTGCAGCAGAATAGTTAAGAGTCCTGGTGTGCATCACCAGCATACCACACATCTGCCAGTAAGAGCATGCCACATCATTGCTTTCACTAGGTTTTGTGCTACCTGAATGAAAGTTGCAGCAATTAAATACTGCAGGGAGGAGGAAGAACAGGAACAGGAAAGTGGGGCACGAATTTAAGTCATGTCCTTTAATGGCAATTTTGCAGGCATCTGTTTCTGATGTCTACTCTCCCTCAGCGCCCTTTTTTATTCCAACTGTTCCTGAGAAGAAAGATGCCTAAAAGGAGAGAGATGTGCTCCCCAGATAATCTCCAGAATAAACTTTGCTTCACAACTACAAAGCACACAGTGCCTGAGGTAGAAAGTTCAAGACTTCTTGTATGGTTCAAACTGACAAATGGCAACTTATATTGAATCAATCCTAAATAACAATGAAGAAATACACTGAAGAAATGCTACCTAGAAACCCCTAAAAAACACTACATAGGAATCTATTTTTACTAGAGAGGTTGGGGTCACAGGTAACAGTAGGTATTGAGAATACCTTCCCTTCCTCTATTTCATCATTATAAAGCTCATTTACTCCTACTGTACAGGAAAGGTCATTTCACTATAAGATAAAACACCACACTCAAAGTCTGGTTTAGAATATCTCAGCTGAGGCACTCTAATGTAAAGCAGTAGGCATAAGCTACTAGAAGGGGCCTTCTGTAGCACAAGTGCTTCTTCCCCTCCCTTCACTAAGGATAAAAGCTCAGAGAATCAATTCACTACAAAATCCTTCAGCTCCCTCCATAGCTCTGAAGTGCTTTTGCAGAGCACTGCACCATGTCCTTTAGGACTTCTGCACCCAGAGAGGCAGGAATGGCATTTTCCTGTTATTCTGTGCTATGTGCTGTTATTGCAGAAAGGCTAGGGCTCACTCTGCCTACAGAATGTCAGCCACCTCCTAGCCTCAATGTTCCTCCTGATTAATGCACAATCATTTGGCCAGCTGAAGATCTGGGTGGAGAAAACTCATGTCTGTGTGGACATACCATTAGTGGTCAGGCAGCAAACACGCTGCCTTTGAACATCCTTTCATGTGCTCCTCACTCTGATACAGCATCTGCATCAGTTTAATGAGGCCTAACAGTAGGGCAGATCCTCAGGAACATAGAGCAATTTGCAGCTTGTTCTGAGATACTTATGGCACTTAGAATGCTACCTCCATTTTGGTTTTGGCTGCCTTTGGATGTGCAACAAGGCCGCCCCTCCCATCATGTCTCACTGTATCTTACTCACATTACCCTAATATGCATATAATCAAAAT
Source organism: Tinamus guttatus (assembly GCF_000705375.1). Next base: position 28,760 of record NW_010587469.1, read on the forward strand.
AGATAAAGAGAAATTAAAACAAGAAGATTTGTTTAAGGACTTTCTTTCATTTGAATTATGGAACAAATGCAAATGAGGAGGGAAAGTTACTGCTGGTCTTTCCTGGAAAGCTTTCATAGCCCAAATTCATGTGCTACAGGCCAAAGTTTGCTTTTCCTTCCACACATAAAACACCAATAAAGTGCAAGAAGCTTTAGAGTTCCAAGCAAAGGACACAGAATAACTTCCGTTTCCAGAGTGGGGTATTGTTACAGTCAGTGCAAAGAAGTATCAACTTAGTAGTAATTGCAATCCAGAAGGACTGGCATTTTCACTCCAGCATTGAGGACTCTGCTCAATACAGCCATGGAGAACCACAGTGAGGAACAACATACACTTCTGCACATCTAGAGATATGAGGAGACACAGTCTGAGCATGCAAAATCATGCAGACTGAATGAGTAGATCAGCCCATGATGTCGGCTGGTAGTGCAAACTCACAATTATCAACAAGCCAGCACAGGCTAACTGGCATCTAGCTTTGCTACAAGCACAGAACAACTGCAAATTATGTTTCCATGAACAGGTCAGCTATAAAAACAACAACAACAACAACAACAACAACAACAACAACAACAACAACAACAACAACAACAACAACAACAACAACAACAACAACAACAACAACAACAACAACAACAACAACAACAACAACAACAACAACAACAACAACAACA
>NW_010587469.1:29657-40237 GCF_000705375.1 Tinamus guttatus
AGGAAAGAAAGAAAGAAAGAAAGAAAGAAAGAAAGAAAGAAAGAAAGAAAGAAAGAAGAAAAAAGGAGAAAAAATCCTGTAATGGAAGAGAAAATACATCCTCCTAAAATAGCTCCCCTACCCTTGTTTCTTGTAAGGTTCTTCCCCCTTCCCCGAAAGCATATCCTCTTCTCCAATAGTCTTTTTCCTCATAGCATTTCTGTCTTTGATTTCCCCTTCTGCCTTTCCTCACCTTGACACCCTCACTTTTGTAAAGGGTGTCCAGAAACACAGACTGCCCTTCAAACATTCTTTTATTTCACTTATTTTTATACTGTGAATTTTATTTATTCCTCGGCACAAATCTCAAAAGCCTAATGTACACCTTATATTTCTCCTAAAATGGTAAACCTATAGGTCATCGTACATACACAGCTTGGTCTAGAGCCAGAAAGCATTTTCTGTGAATTATCCCACTACCTACACATTTACTGTTTTCTGTCTTTCTACTAATTTACACATTGCCCCCATTATAAGTATTAAACCCAATTTCTGGTTTCTATTGCAAAAAAAAGCAATAAATATTTAATACTAATGCACCCAGTTAATTCCCTAGGATTCCTGGAAAACTCTTCCAATCTTGAATTTTCCCAGGGGGCAACGAATACTAAATTTATATCCAGATTCTTATCAGTTGGCTTTCATGAATTTCAATTAGAGAGGCTGACCACAAGCATTTTCTTGCAAATGCAAAAGCATATCCAGAGATGTTTTCATAGCAGAAATACAATACTAGGCAATACAAGACCCCAGTGACACAATATTATCAGTTTGTGCATTTTGTATGGTAAGTTAAAATATCTCATATAGCTAAGAGGCTTCCAGATTTTCCAAATATATTTAATCTAGTGCACAGTGACATCTATTAAGAATAGAAAGACGTCCTGCATTTTTTTTTCTCTTAAAATATAATGGAAGAAGCAAACTAAATCACATTGGATCTCTTTATTTACAATACACAAACAAACAAACAAAAGTGCTAAAAAGGTCTTGAATGTAAATTAGGTCTAGAAGGCTAGAGCTTCTATAAAATTTTGCGATAGCAGATATTTAATTTGTATTAATACTACAGTAATGACAGTGCAGAAATAATAATAACAACCACCACCAAGACAGTTTTGTAAGGCTCCAAAAGTAACTGGAAATGTTCCCAAGAGCATAATTTTGTGCCTCAAGTCAAATATACTACGTGCATTGGCTAGAAGCTTGGTTTGTTTTTATTTTGAAGCCAGTTGGAGTTCTTTAAGACATACTATAAAATAACACAAATTTTGTGAGTCATTACTAATCTCTTGAGGTTACAGTAAAGGGCAAGAAAGGAAGGAAGGAGTTACATTTATACATTTTAACTAACCATAGAGGCTTATCTTTGGTTTTGGACTTTTTCCCCTGGATAGAACTACCAAACGCTTTTTTTACCCTTGACTCAAAAAAGTGTCACTTCTGGAAATCTGCAATATTTGTCACCATGAATACCATTTAACTGCAACAGTACCCAAAGGAACTCTGTACTGCCACACGTGAATACGACTGGAGGAACTTAATTAATCTTCCTGTCACTTCCATGATGCTTTTCATTAGTTTAGCTGCTATCTGATCAACTGCTCCATTCTCTATGCGAAATGGCTAACCGGAACCTCTTCTAAAAGCATTTTCCAGAGGTAAACAAAGACTCACCTTTGATTCCAAGAGCCCTGACAAATCTTACCCATGTGGACTCAATCAGTTCAATAACAACACTTTCAGCAGTGTTATTTTTAAGTAGCTTGGATTTTCTACATTTGAGGCTTAAAAAATATAAATAGCATCAATTTGTGTTTTTGCAGGCTTAAAGCTAATACTTACAGTACTCCGCGGTTTGAACACAGATGACGTGGCAAATAAAAGGTCATATTTTTCTGATGTCCCTTTTCATGAATATGGATAGTCATTACAGTGCTTAAACAAACAAACAAAACTGCCAATGTGAAACCATGCCAGTATTTTATGAACTCTCTCTGCTTGCTATCTTATTAAATGACCATTCCTGTCATCTTTTGCTCTAAGTATTTGACAGGATTTAAGATGATGAATATGAACAAACACACAACCAGTACAAAAGCTTCTTTAACTATGCATATTGATGGCAATTTTGAAGAGAAACATTGTCTTAAAAGAAAGCAAACAAATGATTACAAGACAGAGGGGCTTGTCTGAGTCCATGTCAAAGATTTTTTTTTTTCACAGTAAAATCTACGACTGTTTCAGTCAAAGATGGAAAACTGGACCAGGTGGTAATATCAGCTCCAATCTGAGCAGTCCTTTTTTCTTCTTCTCTCCCTTCTCAGGTTATACCTGTACTATGTTCAGTAAAATTTGTCTGATTAATGTGTGTTTTTGAATATATATCATGTAGACAATCCATCACCCTCCTTGGTGAAGTATACAAATAATCAGTCAATCTCCAAGTTTTACTTTGTCTGTGCCTGATTAATTCCACCAAAGCAAATAATACTGCAGTACTGCATAATTTCTCCATAAGAAAAAAAACTTCCATAGAAGTATATAAAGACACTTATCCATTTTAATTTCTGTTAAATCTGCTTTACTTAAGATTATTTAATTTTCTTAAATTTTCTCTAAATCACAGACATTTTTCTATGCATCTTTTCCACATTCTCTTTACAATATACCATTTAACGTTGATTCACCAAAACCTAGGCATTGTATTCTCACCTTTTAAAATACATAAGTTTAAATTTACAAGTCCAGATATTGCAGAGAAAAATTCTGTACACCTTTCAGGCTTTAGATTCTTTTGAGACCCTATTTTCCAGGTTACAAACAATCTACGAGCCTGACCTATATTTTGCGTACCTGACTGTCCCATACAGAGTTAGTTAGATTTGGTATGCAGAGGATCTGTCAATTAACCAGTCCTTGTATGCTGTCAGTTAACCAGTTTGTGTGCTGCACTTGTTTAAAAGAAAACAGTGTGGCCAAACACCCAAACGCATTCATGAGTCTATTATTTCTAAACTTTTTAAACAAAATGTGAAGTCTTGAGTTAAAAAAAAAAAAGACATAATGTTGTATTCCTGAAATAACTAACTGCTTTACTTAGAGCCAATTTCTTTTTGCTCCAAAATTACAGCAACATGAATATTGCGTAGATCAGTTGCATTTCTGAATGCTGGCACATCAATAGCAGTTTCTAGTCTCCTGTGTTTTCATGGTTTTTCTCCCAAAATGTATCAATGAACTCAGGATCTTCTCTGTAAAAATTACCCTGGCCTATGGATATACTTCTTTCTTACATCCAGGCATTCTGGAAAGTACTTCAGCATCCTTATGATATGAGGGCAGTATCAATGATCGTTCAAAATACAGAATAAAAATAAAAAATTAACACCTATTGCTCTTTCTTACCAGTTTTAACAAACTTACTATCTCCATCTAGTGGCTTATGTTATTAGGAATTTTATTCTTAATATAGTCCAAAAACTTCTTATTGTCCTTAGCCTTGTCAACCATGGATTTTTTATTTTCTGTTTTTAGCTTTCCTTATGATTTTTTTGTACTTCTATCTTCTAATTTATATTGATCACTATCCGTTTCTTCATTTACCACTCTCTTCAGAGTTGCTTTTTATTTCTAGTTGCAGATCTTATTTTGCAGCTGAATGACAGTAGGCTTTTAGCCATTTTTTTCATTTTCTGAACATGAAATAATTTTTATAGTCATCTAATACCTCTAATTATTTTTAAAAAGTGTCAAATTTCCTTCCAAGTTATTCTGTCTAATATTTTCTTTCCAAACAATTCTGGTCCTAATTTTCCTTTAAGAAATAAAGACTGTTGATGCAGCAAGTATATAAAAGATCTTATCTGAATTCTGTTTGCTCATACAAAATATAATCAAATCAATTTCCATATCCTAAAATCCCTAGATGGAAACCATTTCAAAATACGAGCCTGAAACAATACGCTTTCATTTTCTCGATGCTAAATAGCACTGCTCAAAAATGAAGAAAAACGGTGCCTGGGTAGTATGATTTCAGATTCCCAAGTGATTATGAAGGCATTGAGCAGTGATCTCTATATATAACTGAAATAAATAAGTAAAGGGCGACTCAACGCAGATGCAGTCCCAGTGTGAATGGGGACAGCTTGTGTTTTTTGTTGGGTGAAACGACGGAAGCAAGGCTCAGTGTGGTCCTGTAACCAGAATGAGGCTTAGATGCTTTGCACCTGAAGAGTCTGCAAGTTGCCAGCCCGGTGGTTGGACCTGGAAATACGTAACAGCTGAAGGCAAATCCAGCTTTAATGACCTAAAAGGGAGGTGTCTTGCCTAAACTACCCAGCACTTTAGGTGGCTGACTGGTATAGGTAACTCTCAGGGCACTTTATCCCATTGTAAAATTGTAAAATGGACCTCTCTCTGCAGACACTTCTGCAGCTACCTTCTGTTGGTTCACAAAGGGATGTCAGCATTTAACTTAGGTTAGATGCTATGCTTTTAGCCTGCTAACATTGGGCAAGACAAATTTTGTCTACCAAGTCTAGAAGCCATTCTAATTAATCTCAGAAAAACATAAGCAGGATTCAAGCACATCATGTTTAATACTCAAGGAAGAACTCTTTTGGCCAGTATGTTGGTAGTGTCTAAGGTGATGCTAGTTACAGGTGAGTAAGCTGCAATACAGCAGAAGCTGCTATGCATATGGAGGAGAAGAACAAAATGGCAGCAGACAAGGCAATAATTTAAGGATGCAAGAGCATGCAAGTTACAGTATACTGTTCACCTTTTCATGAGACAAGTTTAGCCAATTTATATGGTTTTATCCATACCAGCCCTAACTTTTGTTCTTATAGCTACATGCAAGTATTTTGCGGTCTAAGAAATGAATTGGCATACAGTGAAAACATCAGTGTTCTATATATATTTTCACAGTAGATCTCACAGTATGTAGAATTTGACTTAAAGACTTGATTCTTTTACATGTGTATATAGCTGCCTACCTGTCAGCTAGATGTCCAGCTTCCCAACATAGTCAATGGAAATCAAATCAATGCAATAAAGTGGAAGTCTGTGGAGTTATTTGGGGTTATTCAATGAAGTCAGTGGAATTATTTATCTTATCCTAGATACCTACATTAGATCAGCTTAGTAGCTCTCTAAGCGCTATTAACTATATGATTAGAAATCCACTGATCAAAAGGAGAACTCAGACACATAAGAGATATATAGACACCTATACACAGGCACCCAACTGTACATTTGTAAGCTGCATCCCAGCTAAGGCTTCCAAACCTCTCAAAAGAATTGGGATCTCTGCAGATCACTCATACCATAGAAATTCAGCTCCATCTGGGATCATCACAGCAACTACCAAGTATGTTCCTCAATGCTAAGCAGCAATTTAGAATAGAACATGAAGAAAACTTCTAAGTGAAACCAGCATGAAATTTATATGGGAAGAATGAACTACTAACAATTTTGAATTGACTATAACTTCCTCAGTGCTAGAAGAAAAATTCTGAGATCTTAAGTGATCACACAGTGCCTCAATACTTCATCCTATGAAAAATCCAAAGATAAAAAATAGCTTGCTTTCTACAGGGAGAAGTGTCACTCTTGAATGGCCCAGCAGGCATCCTACAGTAAGTGTTACTCTGAAATAGCTGTTGATTAACTTATGCTATTCATGCCTACATTTAAGGAAAAAAATGGCTGTTGGATGACATAGCCCTTTGGTCTTAAAAGTAAAGAGAAATATTTAAAATCACACAGAAACAACAGATTTTTCAAATATGGAAGCTCCAATATTCTTCACACAGAAGAAAGAGAGGGGGAAAAAAAAAACCCTTCTGGCACACTACTAATAGTGTTCAAATACATTTCTAACTGATTTATAATAATTAACAGTAAAAGGAAGGTTTCCTCTTTGTTTCCACCTTTTGATCTTATTGACAGAACCTCCTGTCGTTCTAATTCAGTAAGACACTTACAGCAAAAACTCCTGTATCTGTTCCCAGCTTTCCTGTTACATCTTTTTCTGTATGGTTTCCTTTTGATCTGCCATACCTCTGCATTTAATTATCACGTTTGAAAATACCCTGCCATTACAGAAGCCAATCACTAATTCTGTTTCACACAGCCAAATGAAAAGACTGTATCCCAAAGCCAAGCTCTCTCTCTTCAGTGTGTATTTATAGACCATTTCATTTACAATACTTCTCAAATACATTTCATGCCAAAATAATTAGAACAATTATTTTCAAATATGATTGTGTAGGGAGTAATGCATCTATTTTTAGATACTTCAGTGACTTAATTTTTAGTCAGTTTGCAACTTAGTATATCTAAAAATAAGAGCACTTATTCTAGGTGCCTGCCTAACTATGGATTTAGAGACAGAAAACACTGGACTAATTCCTTAGTGCACAGGGATTCTCCCTCTGTGCATTATAGGTGAGCAGTATACTACAAATAAAAATGGATATTATAATTTAACTGCATACTCAATAAAAGGCTTAAGAACCAAAAGAATTTCAGATAGGTTTGGACCCAGCCCCTTCCTTGCAGAATCTCTATGTTCAAGACAACTGCTCCAAACATACTGACTGTCCATGAATTCATCTTAGACACAAGGCTTGTGCCAACAGCTCTCAGCTCTGAAGCAGGGCTAGAAGAGAAAAGGCCAGCTCTATATTTGCAGAGCTCTGTATCTCTGCCCAGAGCTGAGGAATGGTCTGCAGATAACTCAACAGAAGATGCCTTTTCCATGAAGATGCAAGATGGTAGGCATGTTGCTATGCATTGCTCCAGAGACTACTTTATCTGCATAACCTATGCCTTCTCCATATGAAAAGGTGATCTTCGTATTATGAGCATTTATGATCTGACTACTCATACAGAGTAAATGTGATGTAAAAGTAACTTATAGCTTATCTCTGGATTGCAGTGACTTGGCAGTTTAGCTTTGTGCAATAGGGAGCAGCACCACTGACAGAAAAGCTTTCATGGAAAATGGTATAAGAAATAGAAGGCCTCAATAAAACCATTTCATCCCATAGTCTGCAGCAGCTATTTTATTCCACTAAAGATAATTCATCATGTTCTATAAACTGGCAATTCTTTCTGTGCTAGAACTCTTTTTCATTACTTATCTACTACTTCTTTCTTTGATCACTGTCCACCAGAGCATTTCATCAAGTAATTATTTCTACTAAGAGTAGCTGTCCACACTTCAATCCACAAAGCCATGTTTCATCATCATTTACACCCTATAAAAACAATGGCTTTAAAAACAACTCCAGCAAGCACTGTGCACAAGTAGTGCAGTATTGCCAAAAGTATGTGCACACACATATGCACATATCCATATTTAGACATGTGCATACACATCATATGCAGTATAAGTTGACAATGCGAGGTGCTGAGCATTATAACACTACAAAAAATACTTTCTAGCCATAGTTAAGATGTTTTTCCAACTGTTTAAAAACCTCACTAAAGTTCCCAAACCGTTGTTGTTATGATTAGAGTTACGGCAAATACTGTATGTTACTCAACAGACCATAAAGCAAATCTCAATTATTAATGATAGCAGGAATAACTGGAATATGATCAGAATAATTGGAATACAATTGCCAGCAGATGTGTGAATTACAGCTATATCATGCTGAAACATGAAAAGACTCTTCTTTATCCAGTAATTTAAAAGCAGCATTGTCTTCTTCTTCAGTAAGTGTCAACAGCAGGAGGGCAGTTAGGGCATAAGTGAATGAGCAGAAACCAAAAGAAAACAAAAAACAAACAAAACAAACAAAAACACACTCACTTTGAAAACTCTGAAGGATTTTAGTCATCAGTTAGAGAGCACTGCTATATAATATTCACTAGCAAACAGGGCTAACTATGTACCTGGAGGTCAAATCCCCAGCATTTCTGTAGAGGATATAGGATTCTGTATACAATTGTGGGATAGACGACTGTGTGAGCAGGGACAGAGTACAGCCTGCCATGTAATTTCAGTAAATAATTGTGGGGTTAGTAAATGTAGAATGAACAAACTAATTGTGGGATCCCCTTCCAGAAGAGAGCTGTGTTTAATTCTAAGTTCGACATCTAATAGCTTTCACATATTGCCTGTAGACTGTCGTCTTCAATAATCCCAGAAATTTAGGTTGTATTTGAAACTAAACTTGAAGACATAGTTTGGGACAACAACGGAGGAAACCAAAAAATATTATTCCTTTTAAAAAATCTTTTAATTGGAGTAGATAGTTTTTAATTTAATAACAGTAAATTCAAAAGATTCACATACACTTAAAAGAACGATAAGAAAAAAAAAACCCACAAATGCAAAATACACAGGTGGTATTTTATGAGTATTTCCAGGCTTTCTAAAGGAAAATGAAATACTACCTAGCAATAAACAAACAGCAAACTCATAGGGATTGTTCCTTACATAATATCATGTAATATCATGTAATTATTTAATCTGATTTTCTAGTTGAGAAGCAGATGAAGCAGTGGTTTGGTCCGCCTTTTGCTCATATTACGTATTTAATAATTTTCCTGCTGCAGTCATTTTGCCCTTTTGTAAAGGGTAATTTTATACTTTTCATAGAATATTTTTCTGAGGGAAGGTCAGATCTGAGAGGCTGCTAATGGATTAGCCTTTGATCTCTTTTCGTTGACTTACATGCATGCAAGCCTACAAGAAGGCTTTGTAAAATGGCAAATGCAAAAGTGATTTACTGAACAGGAAAGAGCTATTACTTTGAAGGGGAAGACTGTAGAAGGCAGAAGAGCCTTTATCTAAAAATTACAAAATAGTTAATTTATGGAACTAGAAGAAAAGTATATGTTAAGCACAACCACTAAACATACACACATATTTATAAACATAAAGACATGAAAAACTGAGATAATAAAGACACACTACATAAGTCATTTAGGTATTTAGGCAGAGGGAAATGTAATTAGTCACTCCTGATGACTGCCTAAATAATGTACAAACGGGATTCCTGTCACTCACGGCCATGCCATAAAGTTTTTAAAGAATAAATAAATCCTTTTAATAGAGTCAGTTTGACTTTAGAGCTTCTCCAGTACGAAGAGCCACTCTGCAGATAGTTCTTTCCCTTCTTTTCGACTAGTTAAATACCTTTTTAACTGAGTTTAATGACCCTCACTCATCAACAACAAATCATTGAGAAGTTTTGAGATGTCCCCTACTAGTGCCAAGGATTGATTCAAAGAAGTAAGCTTTCTGTTTCTTTTCCTTACCTCATTTACAAGAGCTGAAGCATTCAACTAAAAGGGCTTTAATGTTTTTTTTGTTAACTGCTGTTGCATTTTAAACTGTCTGACCTTGCAGAAAGGGAAACAGCATTCCCTCTATTTTACAGCTGAAATAAGAGTTTAAGATATTTTCATCAAGACGAGATCAGTTCAGAGAGAAAAACAGACTGAACTTCTCTTCAACCTGTGCTTGTCTCACATACGACAGGAAGAAGGTGGAAAAAAATAAAATAAATAAATAAAAATAAAAGTTTTATCATGCTGCAAGAAAGTGCACCTTCACATTTTTCTTATATCCCCTTACTTTGTATGCTTGTTCTTTAAAAGACTAAGAGGGCAATTTTTCTCCTGTTATAGCTATGGCTGTTATAGCCAGGGAAGACATGCTTGAGTGAACTTGACCCATGCTATGGACTTTCTTGTTCTTCTTATGGGATTTTTTTTTTTTCTGGTGTGGGGTACTAATGGAGCTGGGCTTCTTTTCATATTATCACTATTGAGTAGCTTTCAAAAGAATGCTTGCAAACAATCATTGTCAGCTTCCAAACATAATTTTACAATACCCCTGTAGTCTTCAAAGATGGTTCATTTTCATCCTTATCACCATTTTAAATCACACCGCCAATAATGGCTTTGGGAAGAATTTGAATTCTTCCAGCTTGAATTTAATTACACTATGTAAACTGAAAAATGTCTTCTGTATGCTTTGAGGGAACAGCTTATCCTGGAAATTGTTAAATTCTGTTTTGTTTAAAATATTTGCATTTTGATAACTTCATTTTGCTGCATAGAGCAATTATTGATCTTTGTCAGGAATTTATTTTCAATATAGAGCAATGTGCTTATTTTGCATAGACACTCATCTGGAGTACAGTCTTATACAGCACTGAAGGAATAAATAAATGAATTAACAGGTTTTCAAGAGCATCGATACTTTATAGCAATTATAAGATAGTCAGATGCCTCCCTCTGATTTTTTTTCGCTGGACACAGTGCTTTGGTAGACTGGAATATGGAAATATTACCTCTGTTAACTATATTCTGCTGTGAAAAAAATCTATATTTGGCAACCTACGTATATATGGAGTTCTTTTTGCTTTCTTTATCATGACCTACTCATTTACCACCTAATTTGACTTTTTCAGTGCATAAATATATATATATATATATAAGCATTTTTCTGGAGCTCTCCTTTCTTTCTTCCTCATTCCATGGTTTTTCTCTCTTTCTGAACCCCCTCCCCCATC
>NW_010587469.1:40292-120944 GCF_000705375.1 Tinamus guttatus
ACTGCTTTCTCATTCAGACACAATCAAAGGATTTTTTTTTCTTTCATATTTATTTTGTGGGACATATCTGAATATGAAAGCATTTTGCAGTCAATCAAGCCAAGCCTGCCTTCCACCTGCACATGAATGAAGTTCTTGAAATGCATGAAAGAACAATTCCAATTAGGAGGACTGCAAAAAACCCCATATATAAGTTTTCATAATCTTTATAAGGAAAAGATATATACATCTAGAGGGGCATGCAGATTTTCTCATCCCTTTTAATTTTTAAACCCTAGAAAACCAAAAGAGTATGGGAAAAAATCTCACATCAGATCTTAATGCTACCAAATGAGTAAGAGTTCTTCTAGAATGCAGTAACATACTGGAAATGTAGCCAAACATGCTGTAAACATCCAATGACCCTAAGCAAAAGCATTGCCATGAGAAGAGTTATTTAATAATACCAGTACTTATCAAGGTCTAGTTCATAAGTGTATTATTGCAAGTGATGGAATCCTGCTAATTCTTCTGAAGATGATAAATCCTCTCCAATACTCAGGTTAAATTCTTCTATCTGATCCACTAGTACAGCAGACCTCAGATAAACAGCAGAAATGAAGGATTATTGCAGTGTGAATATTTTGATCATCTGGATGTTCCCATGCTGTAAATAGTGTTCATCTGTACACCACATCTGCTCTGGCACAAACGTGTCCAGAAAGAGATGTTAGTTTGGCCTGAAAGGGTATTTTTACATGATTTTAGATTCTACTACACTTCCAACAATAAAGGGAAAGGCTAGGAAGTATTGGAAGGTTTCTTGGATGTGGAGCATAAAGATGGACATATACAGTGTGCTCATAAATAGGTCCCATTGCAACTATTAATATTCAATTATTCTTTATGTACTGGGATTTATTTCTTCAGTGAAATGCTTGATAATTTGAGTAATAATGTTCTCTCACAGCTTTCAGGCAGTTTAAAGGAAAACTGAATCTTTGATCACTGTTTTCACTTTCCAAATCACACAGGAATAAAAAGTTCTGCAAAACAAGGTCAAAAATTAAAATAAATTTAGCACTATTTTTTGAAATTTCGTATTTTTCACATATATAAAATCTGGGTGATTTTATAACTGGGTTACAGTACTAGGTCATCTGATAGAAAATATGTATTAGAGTAAGCAACTGAAGAGCTATGATTTGAAAAAGACAAGAATTTCATGGTTTGCTGTCAGAATTAAGTAAAGGAAAATATGCCACAGATGTGCTTTTAGGCAACCGTCTGTGTGAAAGTGTTACCAACAAAAAATAGAGGTAGATCACTTTAAGACTATATAAAATGTAAGTGCACCTAATGACATGAAGGGCTGTAGCTCCTGTTTCCTTCAAAACTTAATCATTCGATTCTTGTTCATAGAGGAAAAAAAATGTCTAGATGGCTTATCTTATTAAACAACCAAATCTATAAAATAAATAAAATATTCTTTGGCACTGTTGGGATAGGTTCTGAATTCCAACATGTATAGAAAGTGATCCAGTGGCAAACATAACATGACATGCAACACGTACCTTATAGGTTTATTTAATTCTGTTGAATACCTAACATATTTGGCAACTAGTCATGGTGCCTAGTAACAGATCTCCAGCTGGGATCGGACTTGCTGTATGTATCTGCAGTTCAAATAACTTCAGTAAAATATTCTGTATAAATCTGGATCAGAGGTAGAAACTTCAGTAGGAAATCTGCTGTCTCTTCTAGATCCATCTCATGCCCAGTACTAGAAATCCACCCATGATCCTCATTAACTCCAAAAAGATATGAGAAATTACCTTCTGAGGAACTGTTTTGAATTGAAAAAAAAAAAATCCTTCAAGAAAAAGATATCATATTTGGAATAAAAATGTTATACAGTAATATTGTTTTTATGATTCATGTTACTGAAAAAACAACAGTCCATCAACTTAGGAAAGGCTGTTTGTGAACTCCAGAGTACATTAGAATACAGTCTTAGATGTTTACAATGTCTACATCTGAGCCAGCACTCTAAACTTCCCTTATAGCCAATGGAGAGGATTGCTGTTCCTGAAATCCAGTCAGCTTCTGCTGAAACAGACCCTAAACAGGTGCGAGGCATTAACACTTGGAAATGTCTAGTTTCCTTCTCCATTGACATTAAAGAAAAACTTAGAAGCCAGACTTACTTACACAAATAAGCCCTTCACTTAACTTTACTCAAATGCACAAATTACCCACACTCCTAGAAAAATACTTTGTGGGGGTTTACCTTTTCTAGCTATCCCTATGGACAACCTTATTTTCTATCAAAAGGGGAACCAAAAAACAAAGATTGTGTGCTGCTCAGTACAAGAAGGACATTGAGCTTCTGGAGAGGGTCCAGCAAAAAGCCATGAGGATGATTAAGCGACTGGAGCATTTGTCACATGAGGAAAGACTATGGGAGCTGGGCCTGTTTAGCCTGGAGAAGAGAAGGCTGAGAGGAGATTTGATCAACGTGTTCGAGTACCTGAGGGGTGATTGTAGGGAGGATGGGGCCGGGCTCTTCTCCGTGGTGGCCGGTGACAGGACAAGGGGTAACGGGTGTAAGTTGAAACACAGGAAGTTTCATCTCCATGTGAGGAAGAACTTCGTAAATGTGAGGGTGACAGAGCCCTGGAACAGGCTGTCCAGAGAGGCTGTGGAGTCTCCTCTGGAGATCTTCAAAACCTGCTTGGATGCCACCCTGTGCCATGTGCTCTAGATGTCCCTGCTGGAGCAGGGGTGTTGGACTAGATGATCTCTAGAGGTCCCTTCCAACCTCAACCATTCTGTGATTATCCATTTCCGAAGTCTTTTCCCTTCTGCTGGATATCTAAGTTCTCTAAAAACCAGCAGCTCATACATTTTTATTATATTCTTCATAGTGATAAGAGAAATGGAGAGCTTGTTGCCCCTTTAAACTTCCTGGAGAACATCTAAAACCATTGCATAATCTCTGCCTCTACATCACAAGTGCTCTCTTTGAACATGGCATAAAAGTAATTTAAGACAACAAAGAACAAAAAGAAGCATAAACTATAGTCAAGAACTTCTTAGAAGTCCTTGCTCAAAGACTTCAGGATAGTTCACATAATGGCTTTTATCCTGATTCTCTGCAAAGACAGAGTTTATTAACTTGGGCTTAGCATCGTAGTTCACATATCAAGCAGATATAAAAATGCTGTTAGCACTGTAAGTTCAGTTCACTTGTTATGTGGAAAGGTTTACATGTTAAACTGTACAATACGGATCTAAATTCCGTGCTCTTGGAAAAAATAGTGAAAACAATAATTGCAAAGCATGCCTGTTTAGGCATAGAGTAGAATTCATGTCTGTTTATCTTCTGCACAACACTGGGAGGTAAGATAGCAATCCACAGATCTGCCATATAGGATTCAGGCAAGGGGAAAAAAAAGGCACCACAAAACTCTTTAAATATCATTTTGCAAGAGACAGAGGAGACAACTATTTATTGAATACAAACACATGAGACAGGCACTACAGACCAGATTTATAATAATTATTACCTCTCCAGGCACTTTCCTGCCTTTTACATTTTGAAGAAAAGGATGTGGGAGAAGGTCATGCACAAGAACACATTTGTCATCCTAAAGGCTCTCCTCTATTTCTGTGATAGAATAATTTCTCTTATGATACATTGCAAAGCAATGGACTTCAGTCCTCATACTATGCTCTGTTTACATGAGTCATACTGGAAAGGTGCATTCTCATTTTCCCCCATTTCAGGCCAGTAATCATTCTTCCTTCAAACCTTTTGTTTATGTGATTTTTTTGTTTTGTGTCCACGGGAAAATGTTTTATGTATGGGTATATATAAATATATATATATTACATAAAAATGTATAAATCAAATTGCCTGGGGGCAAGCAAGTGTAATAACATACGGAAAAAAATGAACAGCCTCTTTAATGCTAGTCTCCTATTCACAAACTATTTGGTAGGATCTGCTCTAGGACTGTGCTAGCCATTTGCTGCTAGTGGTGCTGATTTTTTTCCAGGCCTTTATACATCCACCTGAGAGAAGGTGTTTCCCAGAGGAAGTGTCTCAAAATATTTTCATGTTCAACTTACTGTGCATAAGTTACACTCAGGAAGAAAAATGCCACATTAACTCTAGAAGCCAATGTAAAATTTCCCATTTTAACTTCTCACTCCTAGCAAAACAGTCATACTGTAGTTAAATCAGACTTCACTGTGCTGGATTCAGTCCCTGAAAGGGTATTCATTTAACATCATCAAAGACTAAATGATTAATACCGCATTGACTGCGAAGAAGCCTGCATGTAAAGATTTGCCAGGCCATTGGTTGCCATACCTTATCAACAGTCAGCTGGTTGACAGATTCATTTGATGCCTCATACCCATAAGCCACCTCATACATTCTTAAACAAGATTTAATATATATTCTTTAGACAGAACAAGCTCCTGAGGATAAAATATGTGGCCATCAAAAGAAATATTTTTCCCCTATGTTGGAATTTCTCATGTAAGCATATAATCACTTGTATTTTGTCTACACGAATGCACATTGTGAGTTCATTAATTTTATATATAATATTCTTCCTTCTATCCATAAAACCATGCAAGAGTTCAAATATGTTTTGTGTATAACTTTCTAAGCCATCTTTAACTCATCTTTAATTTAGTTTAGTAAACAGTAACAGTAAACAACTAATCACCTCATAAGACTAATTTGAATTTAGAAGGCACCTTTGTGTTCCTCTGTTGTTGCAGACTGTGTAAATCATTTTCCAGCAGTCTCGGGAATGACTGACATACCACCAGGTGATAATAATTAAAGAATATAATCCAAAGTGGATGCTGTATCATGAACCACAGTCATCTCTATGAACTCCAATGCTGTTGTTTATAAACAATCATCATTTTAAATATGCCCTTTCTTTATGAGGCTGTGGTCAGAATGGACTAAAAAATGGGTTAGAATTGGCTAAAACATTGGCTCAAACGTTCTTGTTGAATTGGGAGTCAGTTCCAGTTTCAGCCCCAAACGCGTTTAATGCCTTAACCTAGGAAGGAAGCATTGCCTTTTTCTGTCTGAAAGTTAGATCTGAGGACCCAGATTTTAAGAAAATTTTCAAGGCCATTTGCTCTCTCTGTAAGATGCAAAAGTCATTCTAGAGATAATTTGATTGACACGTATAGACCAAAAACATAGATTGTAGGAAGTCTCAGCGAATACATTTTTCCTCCAGCAGATGTTACAGACCTCACTATGGACTTATCAGCATTACCAGACGAATTTAGCTGGCAATCTATATTTTTGTACAGGTGCTTATCAGTCTGGCATAAGAATTGTTATCATTTAGTACAGTTTGGGTATTAACAGCTAGCAGCTCTTTAGAGCAGTGGTAGTAAAAGTTAAAGGGGGAGGGTTGTTTGTTTTTTAACCAGTAAAAACAAAAATATCCCTGTTAGTGCAAATTTCTCCATTATAAAGTGACCATTAAATTCCCACAGATCAGTTACCAGAGAATGACAATTGCTTTCAACATTACTTCTCCAATTTCTATCTGATATAAGCACAATGATTAATAAAAAGATTCAAGCAAAAGATATTCAGAGCTAAACCAACATTAATAGCTTTCTTAGTGCATAAATTCAACCAAATATAAGCATTTCCTTACAGAGTCTTTAATAATCAGTGCTGCTGCTGATACATTAATATCAGAAACCAGAGATAAATATCAATTTCAAAATACTCTATCATTAGTTTCTTTGGAGAATAGAAAAAAGGATTAATTGGAAGCCTTATGAGAAACTCTCGAAGTGCTGTGCATCTTTTACCCATATGACTCCTCTTATTAATACCTGTTGGTATGCAGCGGAGTTCTTATCTCTGTACCTATTGAGGCATAAGTGTCTGGCAATATGATCATATTTCTGCTTCCTTGTGCCAGTTTTTCACAATTGTATCTCCACTGGTATTCATCTCTAATGGTCTTGAACATTTTTTTAAGCATGTATGTATTTTATATATATAAATATATATAAAAGGATGGAAGAAACAATGTCTGTCCAGTAGAATATTTTAAGGGCTTTAAGTCTATATTTTTGCCAAATACCTTGATATCACTTTAATTCAGTATATTCTCTCAGAATCACAGTATTTTGGCACACTAGTGAAAATAAATAAATAAATAAATAAATAAAAACAACAACAACAACAACAACAACAAAACAAACACATCTCAACCTTTAAAATGCTTCCTGTTGTGCAACAGCAATGTTCTGCAACAGAACTGCACTATGACAGGATAATAAGGCTATTTATATATTGGTGCTTGGTAATTCATAAAACTAAGTTACATCTCAGTAATTTTTCAGGCATTAAAGCTTTTTAGTGTCTGCAGAATAAAAGTATGCTAATGAACTAAACAATTTTTGTATATATAAATGAACGTTATCTTTCAAACCAGAACCAAATTCCCCAGCTAAATCTCTGAATATAATTTCCTGAGCTTGTGTGAAGTAATCCTTTATGTATGATTATTATTTTACTAGCTCTGCTAAAAAAGCAAATCTTCTACATTCATTAAAAACTAATGGTTGCCTTTTAAGCACATTAGTGCAAATATATTTATTCCTATCACAAGGAATCAGGCTATGCTTTGCTGACTTTCCTTATCAGAAAATAGTCTCATTTGTCTTTTATTCAGATTAAGTTTTGTTTATTTAGTTATATTTTAAGAATTAAAGGAGTTACTGTAAAATATAAATTAAATTCCAAATACTATTACCAACAAATCTACAATATGCAAAGCTTTTAACAGAATTTTGTATTTATTATTAGTTTTTATAACAAATCTTGTGGTTATTCACAACAAATACACATGGGTTATAACTGAATGTTTACAGGATTTAAATATTCAGACTTCTAGCATCAGGACAAATTTTCTTTTAGACTTCTACTTTCTAAACTTTCTGGTCCCCAAACCTGAATGCTTCAAAAACAACTGGGAACATGTTTAAAAGGCGACCAGTAGACATTAAAATAAATAAAGTGAAAAAAATCTTAAAAAATCTTTAAGCAAGATAGAGCCTTTGGTGTGAGAGTTTTAGCACTCTGAAACTACTGCTCAAGTATCTTCTCAAAACAGGCCTCAATTACTATCCAAACCACCTCAAAATGTACAGGCTGAATCAGAAGTAGAATGCCACAATGATTGCGTCACGATCTGTTCCTCATTACAGCAGGTATTTCACATACAAACAGAATACTACAACATAAATGAATTGCTGAAAGCATCTAGATACATGAGAGAATCAACTTGAAGAAGGGTATGTGTTTGGAAATATTAATTCTAAGACAACAGTCATGGTAAGTTGTTGCTGAACTGTGTATGAGTTGAACTTCTTACTGGTACATTTCAGATACTCAGGCACTTTCTTAGATATTATCACTTACATATACTGAAAGCTCACAGGTTTTTATGTCTCCATAGGAAAAATATCTAGATAGAGATTTCCTTGAACTAAATTCTGTCATATTAGCCAGATCTGAACGATGTAAACAGACCCACTGCTTATAGTTAGCCCTTGTGATTTAAACACAGGTACGGTAGCAGAATCTGAAGTTGGCCCATTAGGTTAGGTTGCATTTATGAAACACGAATGTTTCATAGAACATACACAGTTTGAAAGCAAGACTCCTAAAACTAAGAAAGGTTATGCAGTTGAAACTCATGGTTAATGTCAAGCTCAATGCCTGGATTATTTCTGTCCTTCTCAATCTCTGTGAAAAGCTCTCACATTGTAGAGGGCATAAAATTAAGAGAATTGTTGTACAATCAACATTTTCATTGATTTCATAGCAGTCTTGGAAAAGCTGATGAGAGGAACCACTAAAGTCAAGGCAGTGGGCTAATGAAACGCAATAATCCAAGAGAAGAGGAGGAGCTGTACTTCCTCTGATCTGCAGTATGAGACAGGATTAAGACGACCAACCATGAGGGCACACAGATTGTTACCTTGTATAAATCGTGAGAGAATTCTCACCTCAATCACAGCTTGGAGCAGCCTGAGACAAGGAGAGCACTTGCCTACTTCAACTAGTTTCAGGATCCTACTGTGGGATTTAGCACACAGTAAAGGGGTGTCTGCCATCTGAACTGCTCCCTTGGCCTAAGGCCAAGATTTACCTCAACTATATCAAGCAATAAAGGAGATTTTTTTTTCCCCTCACTTCTGGTAAACCTAGACTGTTTATTATATTTCCTCATGTTACAGCCTCTTCTCTTCTCTTCTCTTCTCTTCTCTTCTCTTCTCTTCTCTTCTCTTCTCTTCTCTTCTCTCCTTTTTTTTTCTCTCTCAAAAATTTTGCAATCAAGAATGTAAATATTCCTTCTGCCTCGATTCATGATACACACTTTTTTAACCTATAAAATTTGCTTAATGTGAAATAAGAATTCTGTTATGTCGGCAAAAGCAAGACACTTTGGCCAGGTCCATTATTTTCAGAGAAGTGGAGTAGCGTGGAAAGACAAACCCACAGAGAACCTGCAAACAACTTTGCAAGTTGCAGAAACTGTGACATGCTTTCTGTCACAATGCAAGAATTAATTTGAGAATAGATTTGTCAAACCCCGAGTAGAGTTTCCCGTATCAGGTATTCTCTTCCCCTCCATCTCTTTGATAACCTGAAAACGAGGTGAAGCAGACATGGTGCATAGAAGTCTTTCAAGAGGAAGATCTGTAACCTGCAAGAGTTATACTACTTTCTTTGCTCAGAAAGGAAGAGGTATGAGATCTGCTATCATGGCTTCTCAGATATAAACACAGTGGATTTCCTGTACCAGCTAATCCCTTCTCATCTCCCTTTCTGCTCATCCCTGAACTCCAAGTTCAAGATAAAGTTCCCTAAAGTGTAAGTTCAAGTGCAGGGCATGCTGTGCTTTGTTTTTACCTCTAGCTTTGACAAAAGCTGGAAAAAACTGCAATGATATGGGGCGTCATGAAAGAGACTTCATTTTCTCTCTAAATTTCAGGTTTCCAGTTCACCGCTTCATAGAGAAGAAACTGCTGGTCTCAAAGGATAGCACTGGGAATCTCAGGTATAGGTTAACATTCAATAGGATATTTTCTTTTTCCTTGCTTACTTCCCATCTTTGTAAAATCCAGAACGACACCTAAAGCTTGTTATTATTTTCAGGCCTGATAATTTGGTTTGTAAGGTGACAGTTTTGTGTTTTACACATTGAATCAACATGACAAGCACCTGGTTTGAGCTTTATTTAAGTTAATTTTGAGATTGCAGAGTTTTAATATGCATTTCTCTCTTTAGCTGGAGACTATTTCCTCAGGATACTCAGAGTATACATAGGGCTTAAACTATCATTAAATAGCACGAAGAAAAAAAATAAAGAAACAAAGTCAACAAGCAATATAATACTTCAGCAAACAAGTCTTATATAAATTATTTCATAGACTAGCTAGTTGAAAGGAGGAAAACAATTTTTTATTCAGGTCACACAATCAGTGTGTGCTTTGGGACCTTGATACCTAATTGCATTCCAAAGCCTCATATTTCCATTCCATTTGATTCCTCCTCTTTCCTTAAGTTGTCACCTATATCCGTGAATATCTAAGGATTTTTTCTTAATCTCAAGAACAGAAATAGAAGTCTGTTTGTACTTGGCATGTTAGAACCAAATGATAACATGTTTTTCTTGTTTTTCTCTATCAAACTATCAGCTATGAAGAGCAGCAGCTATCATTTCTACAAGCTAACCATTAAAATATCAATGGTATTTTACAGTGCAAAGAAAGCCAGTTTAAAGAGAAGGAGAAATACTTCAGTACTCACAAAATTCTACTGTGTCTGTGTTTTAACTGATATCAATAAGAAAACGTCCATTGAATCAATATGAAGTCTTCCATTTTTGTGATAAAATATAAACGTATGTGCTTTCAAATAATAAGAATCATACACTGAAGATAAGTAAATAAACCCCCCAAAATTAAGAAAAAGCAAAAGTGGATGGATCTATCTCAACATTTAATAAAACACATTAAAATCTGCACTTTCAAAAGTGACTCAGTCCAATAACAACCTTATTCCATCTGCATTTTGTAACTACATTAAGTTTTCACCAGAACATTTTTGTTTTTGAAAGTCCTCAAAAGCCCAGTGGATTTTAATTACACTAAACAAAGGACTTTCAACAAGAAGTGTCTTCATTAATATTTTTGTGAGTTCTGGATAAAATAATTTTGAAATAAGGCTAGCATAACTAGTTGAATCATTATTTACACTACATATTCATGGAAACCCTGTAAATATACCAAAGTCATCACCCAGATAAGCATTGAACTTTTCCATGAAAACTAAACTTTTAATTCTGCTCAGATATACATTCTGATCCAATTTCAGACTTACTACTCCTAGGACAGTATTTATTCCAACATTTCCTACAACAACCTACTCAGAATTTCTTTTTATTTATTTTATATATGAAAAAACATTCAGTAATAACAAATACTCCAAAATTATCCCTTTTATCTTGCACATGTTCATTCTTTTAACAAAACTATTATCAATAGAAAAAAATATATATTCTCTATTGTTTTATGAGCAACTATATTTATCCTATAGACTCTTAATAAAATAAATACGTAAAAATAAAAATTTAAGGGCTTATCCTTTTCTAATATTATGCTTTAGAAGAAATCACTATTTCTAGACCTTTGTGATTTAATTATTTTGTTAGGATTAAGTGTTTATTTCCCACGGTTATTTCTGAATGATAGAAACCTTTTCTGAATACCAAAATTTTGCAAATATTGATGAACACAGCAAAGAACTTTAACAAACTAAGCCACTGTTGTTTTGAGTTATATATATAAAAAGCAGATGCTTTCAAAACAAAGTATTTAATCCTTCTATTATAAAATGGAAAGTAGAAAGGCTTTCCAAGTATTTCTGAAGACTATTCTTAATTATTTTTAATAATCTAACATTATTTTCAGTTTGACTGATTCAAATTAATAATAAGAAATTCTGTAAAGAAGACCATGTGCTCTTATTATCTTGAGGTCCCTATCCTGCATGACTGAAGATTGTGACTTTCCTTCTGAGTTTTATAGAGAGTCCCTTGTAAAAATTTCACTCATTGTGATTACCAATACCAGAATGTAGGCTTGTAAAAGTATCAACTGTCATGAGATTTTAGTAGAATCCAGATGGTAAAAAAACAAAAACCCACACATTTAACCTGTACTGGAAATATTACAAAATCATCAGCTGTTGTCCAACTGATGTAAGGCTTAAAGGAGATCGACCATATGTGACCTGCAGGATTTGGAATCACTGACAGAAATTTCCCTTAATGCTGTTTCAGGAAAAAATAATTTAGCAGCAAGAGAAGAACTGCCTTAAGCCTTCTTATATCTTTGTAGTTCTCAGCATTCTGGGAAGGCTTCCTAGGAAAATTAATGCTAACTATAAATTGCAACAAACTTGTAGCATCTTTAAGGTATTTGAAATCTGTATCTAAATTGATCTGCTGGAGACCCTCAGTAAATAATACCAGGATGAAAATCTATAAATTCAAAACTATTTTATTTGGAATAGGGAATCAGCTGTTTTAAATTATAAATATTACCTGTCAATCTTTTTTTATGAGCTTTGGATAGCTTAAACAACTGAGGTTGGCATAATCAGGTTACATGCTCAGTTTATAAATGCCAGAGGTGAGAAAGGAAACTGGAAGCACAGGCACCAATACAACCATTTGTTTGGAAGAATCAATTACCACTTCTATACAGAATTTGATTCACTACCATTTTTACCACCACTGTTTCTTTTTGTTGTGGCTTAAAATTTATAAGAAAGAGTTTTCACTTTTCTCTAAATGGATCCAAACTGGTAGACTTCCTGCCACTTCAAAAAGCATACAAAGTCAATGTTTAAGCAACAGACACTTTTTAATAAATAATGCAAAGCACTCAAAGCTACTAGTGTAGCTGGCGGAAACAATGTACTGTCTATATATCCTGTCTGGTTTGATGCAGAGAACACAGTGGAGTTCACATTCTGAACAGACACATAAAGCAAACAAGGAATTACAGTCATACCTCAAGAAAGCTATTCTCACAGAAATATACATATAATATTTTACAATGTTTATCCCTCTTGTAGTTATGTCTGTTAGAAAATAGCTCATTCACCAAGGAGGGCAAAATAAACCTAACATTGAGTTAGTTAAACTGATTATCAGTGATTGATTAAGCTGATATCACTGCCTCCTTCAAGATTGCTCTCTAGGGCAATCCCATCTCTCTAACTCAAAGTTAGTATAATCACCACCTTTAAAACAAAGCCATTACAGCTTCCAGGTATTCTATCAATTGCAAAGACAACCAAAATAAACTACTGCTTTTTAGTTCAGTGCTCCAGAATATTATTAAGAGCTTACTTAACTGTAAGGCCTGAATAAACTTATTAACTAAAGAAAATCAGAGAATATTGCACCTCCAAAAGGGCGATTTTTAGAAGATGATTTTCTTAGTTTCCTGGACAAAATAGCTTGACACTTATGAACTTTTAAGAAAATAGAGCAAACTCAGGCTGCCCAGAGAGGCCGTCTCCTTCTCTGGAGATCTTCAAAGCCCGCCTGGATGTGACCCTGTGCCACGTGCTATGGGTGCCCCTGCTGTGAGCAGGGGGGTTGGACTAGATGATCTCTAGAGGTCCCTTCCAACCTCAACCATTCCATGATGAACATCCGTGATGAACTCCTCAATTAGTATTTCATGTGCCAAATTTGGTATCTGCTATCCTACCAGAGAGGCAGGCTGTACAATTTATATGGAACTGCTACATTCCTTTCTTCTTCTTGCCTGCAAATACTGTAGGTAAGGTCTCATTAAAATTCATTTGTGCTTTCAATCTTGCATCCTTTTCTTCACAATACTAAACAAATGCAACTGCAGATGTGAAAGTACAAAATAATACAGCTAGATTGCAAACCCATGTCAGTGTAGACAGTTATCTAAAATTCAAAAAATTAAAGAATTGTATCTTTATCATTTAGAAATGATGAGGAACATAGCAACTAACCACAAAGTTTTCTGCCTTGGGTCAATTCAAGTTTATGTCAGACTGATTTATATCTCAGCAGACCCAAAATGACTTGCCCTTTTTAAAGTTATGTGACTGAAAGCTGGAAAGCAAAATAAAACCAGAAGCAGAAGACTAGTAAAGCAACCATGGAGTGACAGACTAGAACTGTAAGTAGCATGCAAATTTTCAAAACTGTACATGTAGAAGAAGTTGACGTAACATTCTGCTAATTGCCTGGGAGGCATAAGTTGCAATTTTCTCTAGACAATACATAATATTGCTTGAGTTAACAAAAGTTGTGCATAGAAGATAACATTTAAATTTAGGTTTCTTGCTTCATAATTCAAAACTGAAGTGGAATAGTCATTCATCTGCCTATAGACAAATTTTCTTCCTATATTTCTAACCGTTGTGATACTCAGAAGTGTCCCTCTGGATATCACAGAGAAGAGCTCCTCTACCATTAATTAAAGTAAACATACGGGAAGAAGATGCCTGTGTAGAAATGGAAGTAGAGGATGAATAAGTGGATTTCTGCAGTTGTGGCTTTCTCCGTATTTAACTGTGACTTTGGAATAGAGGTAAGATCAGATGATCACAGCAGTCATTTTATAGGACTGAAACCACACCGCAAGGCATGACTTCAAGGAAGGAGATTATAGTCCTGTGAACGTTAAGTGTGGAGTGTAAAAATTAACTACAGATCCCAGGCTGCAATTTTACTAAATGCAGGAAAAAATGCCTTTTCGCTTTGCTGATATTCATATCATAGCTGAATGGAATAATTACTTCTCTAGGAACACAGTTGGGAGAGAGCACAAGAAGCCTAATCCAATGAAATATATTTCCTGTAAAATTTTGGCATACTTTTGACATAACCTTTTATAACTTAGATTTAAGACAGATCATGGGAAAGCATCTTGCCATACAGGGAAGCCTCAACAGAAAATACCACAATTCCGTGTAGAAATCCCTTACCTTTACTGTTTTACTATGTAGAAGTAAGAAAAGGAACAAAATTATCTTGAAATGAATTGAGAAGAACTCTTGGTATATGGTTCAATTGCTTAACTCTTATTGTCTGTGACAGGACATGGATTTCAACAAGAAAGAGTATAATAATATGGTTATATTTTCATAAAGTGCATTATGATCAATATCAGTTACTTTTTTAACAGATGCCACATTCATGCTATTGTCTGCAGTAGAAGCAAGTGAGCATATCCTGTTCTCATCAAAATGTAGACTGAGAGCATGAAAACTCAATCAAATTATCCCATAACAACTTGAATGTCCCATTCAGTTTGTAAGTACATGATTGAATGTTTTTCTGAGTTGAGAGGAAGAAAAACACACAATAAATAGGTCCAGTTTCCATCCATGCTGCTTCTCAAGGACTGAAGCAACCAGGTCTTATCTCAGAGCTGAATCTGCTTTGAACCAAAGATTTGGGTAGAGACTTCCTCAGGATCCTTCCAACAGGAGTTATCCCAACATCCTTAAAAGTGTATACATGCAAAAGATTTATGTTTTCAATCAAGCGCCAGCACTGTCTATATTATTTATCCTCAAATCAGAAAATGATTAAAAAGGAATAGCTCAGATTTATTTTTTATTTTTTTCCCTCAGATGAAGCAGAACCATTTAGGCAATGACAATTCTTTCTACTCTCTATTCTCATCAGGGCTTGCCTTAAATTACTGAGGTTGTCTTGTGGAAAATTTGTCCAAGTAGGTGAATGTCAAATCCCAGTCAGTAACTGCTCCATACAGCAGATGAATATTCATCACGAGTATACTTATGAAACTATTATTCACAAATATTTGTTTCCCAAAGTGAGTTTCAAAAGTTAACCAGCTGGTCCAGTTGTGAAACATCTCTGAATCAAGATTTGTTTGTATTGCTTGTGAAGCTAGTCAGGACTTGCCCATGTGCAGGAGCTATTGCAGAATACTCTGTTGTGCATGCTGAAAGGAGTAACTCCTGTGCATCAACACTGCCCTGCATGGAGAACATCTGACAGGTTTATCTTTGCACATTCCTGAAGTGACTGCTAGCAAGGCAACCTTAATGGGTGATCCTGACATTTAATGATCCTAACCAGTTCTATGGATAGAACATAAATAATCAAGCACTCTGCTTTACAAAAGTATCAACAGTATGAAAATCTTCACTGCGCTGTCACACAAATACTCTCAAATCTGCCTTCCTTGTTAGCACAGAGCACTTGCATTCCCTGATGCCCATTAAATCTATTCTAATTCTTCATGGAGTTTGGTTTAATAGTTATATAATTATATGGCAGCTGAAATGCTATGGGGATTTCACATCAGCTTACCCAAGAGCAAAAATTAAAGCTTTTATGAAGAAATAGGAGCTACTGCACAGTGAAATGTTAGCCCAGTGACACAGAAAAACAAACAATTTCACATGATACACTTAATCTTTGATGAAGCAATATAATTGCAGCAAGATGTGAGACAACATACTTGGGCCATAAGCATCGTATATCATTCCATCTTACATAAGCCATTTATACATGTACATTATTTATATTCATCTCCATTTTTAATTGTTTTATTTACATGATAAGATGTGACTTCTAGCTGCAAGTAAAAGAGAAAAGTAAATCTTGATATAAGCTATAACTGAAACAAACAAAATTTGTGCCAATGACAGCTCTCAGTAAAGTGTAATGTTTCAGAGAAAAATCAATCAGGTTAAAAATTAACAAGCTCTTAAGAAGAAACAACTTAGCATTTCTGCTAATGTTACAAAGCTACTAAGTTGTAGCTGAAGTTTTCTTAGGAACCTAACAAAAACCATGTACCATTCATCAAAGCTGATCTTTAGATGCCTCCTCCCTGGCTACCATGTTCAGTGCCAGTCCTCAGTGACTCTGATTGAGTAATTGACAGAGCATTATGATTTTAACAATGCAAATAGTGAAAATAAACATAAGTAAAAGGGATTACTTCAGACTTTGATCAGAAAGCATTCTAATTTCACCCACAGGAACAACAGTGTGAAGAAAAAAAGATTACTAGATACCAGGACCTCACAGGTTAGTTTCTTCTCTAAGCACAGTGTAGAAACCATGCTTGGCTCTGAGAACCCTGGATTTTTCAAGGCAAGCCTCCAACCTCCGTATTCTCGCTTGAGCTCTGATGATTTCTTCTTGTCCACAGAAGAGGAAACTGCATCTATATTCATGAAAGCTGTCTGGAAATTTTCAAAGCAATTTTTTCCAGTGGGAAAAAAAAAAGCCATTTCTGCAAAACCATCTTTTTTCTGAAGGATAATTCTCAGTTCATGATGGGAGAAATTTAAGTTACAACTCCTTCCTACCTAGCTAGAAGGCTCGTATCAATGCGATGAATGTACTGTCTGCAGAGAAAGAATTTACATCTTCAAGGCAAGCTAGGAGGGAGCTTTAACTGAGATAGGGAAGCAAACTGTTTCAGCTCTTTTTTCACTTGATTTTCTACTATATGTGAAATAAGCTTATGTGCAGGTCAGAAAGTCAAAGAAATGATACAAGAATTGTATGGAAACACATATACATATGTGTGTATGTATATACATATTTGCACACATTACATATATATAAAATATGATGATTTAAAAATTATTGCATGAGTTTTATGTCAATATTTTTTATTTTTTTCTGGCAAGCTTTTTTGTCAAAGAAATACATTTGTCCTATTGCATTAAATTGGCAAAAGGAAATAAAAACTACAAGATCTTTCTACAGCATTTAGCAACAAGAATCACAGATTCTTGTCCTGTACTGCCTCCAAGAATCCATACAAATTGATCAAAAAAACCCCACACAGGCCTCTTCACTCACACGCAATGCAGAAAGCTAACACGGACACCTCTCCAGCTGCAGCTGTCAATTGAGAAGCAGTACAAAGTTCAGTTTTCTCCTTTAGTATTCAGTCCCTAGCAGAAGTCATTGAAAAATCTGTTGAGACAACACGAACTGGAATATCAGCAGAATACAGATAACACCCAGCCATCCACTACATAGAAAGAATTTACGCAGTGCCTACCAAAATCAGTTGTTCAAGGAGGCCTAAAGTAAGCAAAAATGAGCTATTACTGGAAGAATGGGAGTCACTGCAAACTACTTTTCTCCTCCAGACTACCCTCCACCAAGGAGGATCTCCTCTCAAAATAGTAAAACAGTCTCAGGAGGGTTTTTTTTTTAATGCCTTTTTTTTTTTTTTTCCCCTCCTGTAAACTCTCACAACTATTGGTTTGGCACATAATTACAGGTCAAAGAAATTTCTGTTTCTGCCTGATCAGATGGTTTTGCCCCATTTTAATAAAACTGGAATTGGCAAGTAATGCTGGCAGTAATGACTTTCAGATTTAATTATTGCAACTCATTTAGGAATGCAGCCACAGAGGCTGAAAATTTTCCAACTGGTACAAAAGCCTGTCTGCTTAGCAACAGGGATATCATCAGCTGTATCAGCCGAGTGCCTCTCTGCCTGCATTTGCTCCTCTCTGCTCAGCTAAGAACCCAGGCTGTTCACATATGCCAAGCCTCCCAGGGGAATGATACCTGCCACAGCATTTGGACCTCTGCAATTCCTTTTTGCAAGACATAAAAGCTTCTTAAGAATTCACTACTGCCTCCAGACAGTGTTTAATTATTTGAAGTAACCTTCACTATGTACTTTATTTACATACAAAAAATGTGCACCTATAAATCAACAAGGAGTAAACATGTATAAGCAAAAATCTTCAAAGGATGACACTATGAACTGCTTTTACTATAGGCTAAAATAAAATATTTTTGTTATAAATTATTCAATGTTAAATAGACACTGATACCCAGATATATATTGATATATATGTTGATGAGGCCATATGATGAAATACATAGACAAAAATGACATCTTAGTCAAATTAAAAAGATAAAACTGCTTAACATTTTTATTTTGTTATTTTGTATCCCATGATTTATTCTCTTGTTTACCATAGACAGTAATTTGTTTGCATTTATTTAACATGAAAAGTTTAATTTGCATATAGTTACCTCATTGCCTTTCTTAGAAGCTATGGAATATAGTAATAAAGAATGAGTCTTCTTGGTATCAGTCAATATCTTATTACAGCAAGGTGTGAAATTGCTGTAATCAATTGTGATACCCCTATATCATTTTAATTCTCAATTTGCTCCCCTCCCCAAAAGCTCCCTGCAAGCCAATTAAGAGTAATTAGCTCATCAATGCAAGATTAGGGTTTTTCCTGATTCTCCAAGTATTTAATTCAGGTGCACAACTACTGTTTCCTCTTTGCACCTACTGGTGACCTAGTTTTAAATTTCAAGAGAAATACTAAAGAAAATTCATCAAATAGTGTTCAGCACTTTTTAGGTGATGAGTGCTTTAGAACTGGTATTTGTATGTGGGCAAGCACTGTGTGTAATAAAACTTAATATGATACTTAATATGATACCCTCAGCTGAATGACAACTTCTAACTATGAATAAAAAAGTCTTCTGCCCTATTCAGCAGGCAAATAAGATCACAGGGCAATAATTTGAGACGTGAAAGTAGATCAGCGAAGGCTATTTCTAGTCTCCTAGCGGTGAAGTCCTAACTAGAAAAGCTACTATAAATCAAAGGACCAGAAAGGTTTCAATGTGGTTTCAGATACTAGCTCAAAACCATGGCTGCAGAGTGTCAAAGGAAACAACAAACCCAGCACCACACAACCCAGGTTCTAATTTGAAATAATTTCCCCAGCCCATTCCTCTGAAAATTCTCCTGGCACTTCAAAGGTCATAAAAGCCCATGTGTTCTTTATCTTGTTATATTTTCCTATTTTCAGTCAACATCTCTTGGCCTGTTCTAGCTGTCATGTGAAAAATGAGGAAAAAAAAAAAAAAACACAAAAAGGAGGTAGGAATTAATAATAGTGACCATAGCCTTAAGGTAGTGACTACATAGAATAGGGTGCTTTAATTAAGACAGAAAATAGTAGGTCTAATATCGATTCCTTTCTCTGTGGCATTCTCAAACATTGCTAGTCCTCATATAAGCTCCTCCCCTAGAAATTTTTGGTGGCTAACCCTATCTTAGTATACTTCTACGGGGATGTACCATACTTTCAGCACCCCATCTTCACTGTTTGTTTTGAACAACTGAGCAACAAGAATATCAGCACACAGATCAGAATAATCCAGGCAAAATGACTGTGAAGCCTATAGGTCTATTCATCCCACCATGTGAAAAAGGGATCCGTATCAACTCATGCCTTTTTTTGAAATGAAAACAACTGGCAGGGAGAAAGGAAAGGCACCCCAAGAACCTCAGATTAGAAACTGAATTGCCTTCCCAAATAATGTTTGTTCTCTAGTTGAGTAATGTCTATCAACATCCTGAGCTCCCAATAATTTGCTCCCAAATTATTAAATAGCTACTGCTAACAGTGGGCTTGCCTGAAATACTTCATAAAAGGCGGTCTTCAGGTACTTTTGAAGATGTTTTTCTGAGTCTTAAATAAAATTCCAGTACTGTCACAATCTTGTTTAAATTTCAGGCCAAGAAAGCTGTTCAAGCTTTAACTCAACATCTCTCTGAGCGATGTCAAGGACATGACAAAGTGCCAAACCAACTAGAGCTGCATGAAGCAGATAAGAGAGAGATACGACATTTATACAAAAATCATACTGGAAATCAATAGGGGAGCCTGGATTTAAACTGAAAGTCATTTTATAGCTGAGCTGTTTATTTCAGTGGGAGCCTGAAGCTTACTGCCATGTGCCGACTTGGGATAAACTTTGAGATTGCCTTCTTGCATGACTTCACCTTTCCCTGGCTGGCACTCAACAGTGGAGATTATACCTGTTTGTTGGGGACACGCAACCAAGTTCTCCCCCACACCTATGGTCACTTTGTTCTAGCTGAAGACATCAGCTGAAACATCAGTAGCTTTGGCAGCAGCAAAGTGAAAACTCCCCAGGCAGAGCAGAGCCCCTTCTCCCACCATGAGCAGCTACAACACCCAGCAAATGGCAACTGACTCGCACTTTTCTTCACAGCAGACAAGTAACAACCCAGGTCTAGGGACCCACAGCCAGCCAGGACAGTTTCAGGGAGTCCTGAGTATGCTTTGAACTATGTGAGGAATCAAGGTAGGAGAACTAAGTGCTTTCTTCCCCTCCATCCTTTTCAGCTGTTCTCAATAGATACTGGGCATGATTAAGAATATGATTATTTAAATATCTTGATTTTCATTAAATAAGTCAGGAATGAATGTCATCATTTCACCAGTTCTTTGAAAGATACCACCTTGAATTTGAAACAGATTGCAAATAACTTGAATTTTTTACCTCAGAGTTTTAATGAAATAGTTGAGTGCTTATTTAAGCACGTATGATGCTTTGAGGAGTTTAAACATTCGGCTCAAGGATACTCACATCTCTGAAGAGCTCTATATCATTACTATGTTTGCAGTTTCTAACAAATCATCAAAGCTTATCTCATAGAATAAAATAAGGAGTATCTCTTTCTGCATAGGTGACTAGCAGATTCTCACAAGTATGCGTTCATATATCATATAATTGCACTAAAATTATAATGGTTTTACAGGTTCACAGCAACTCTTAATACAATTATAGTTTCCAACAAACTGGTGATTATTCATTTCTTCTGTATACTTATACTTTATACTCTTTTCTGTCTACTTATGCTTTAATGTACTTATGTAAACATTTTCTTTAAAAGAAATAAGTGCCCTCTTAGGAATTCAAGAGCGGGGATGTATCGAATTTATTCAACCATCTTGAAGTAGTTACTACGTGCTCTACTTTAATTTAGTACTTTTAATGCAACTGAATCTTACTTGGACACTAATTAATACACATTTTAAAACAGGATGTCCCTTTAATTTGTATTTTTTCAGGTAAATAAGGTACTGCAAGACACATATTCTATATGTCAGAGTATCCTGGAAGATATTCCATCCATTATAAACAATTGAAGTGGCCTCAGTCTGCCTGTACGCCAACTCCATAGGATCAACCCATCTGTTGTAGGATCATTTCTATGTAAGGATAATTTTAACTATCATAAAAGGAACTGTAAATAAAATTTTGAATCATTTCTAAATATATAAACAAGGGAAAAAAGGTACACGTATATGTTGTCATAAAATCACCTGCTCTATTCTTATATTTTGTACTTTACTAATATGAAGCTCATTTTAACAAATTCCCTTCCTTCAAAACAGACATTCAATGACTTATCTGGAGATGAAGTCAAGTGTTACTCTATACGGATGAATTTTCTGGCCCAAGGAGATCAGCTCGCACAGTCAATAACAATATCCCAGAAGTGAACCAGAAAACTCAATGTGTGAAACCAAATTCAAAAACAGTATCAGAACAGAAAGCTCTATAACCAAAGAGGATCGTTTTCTAAAAGAGTATACTACAAAATGCAAATGAAGCAAATAATACCTACGTATGATCAAAAGTGGATTAGCTCACTACGTGGCATAAAGTTGCAAGAGAAATCATACTGTCTCATCAATCTCCTATGGGACACTGTTGCATAGGTTTACTGAATGTCAATTTATGGTAATAGATTGAAAGAAGTGTACATCAAACCTGGGGTAAACTTGTCATTCTTTTATGCAATCATTAAATTACTAAAATACCTAATGATGCATGTCTCAAAAAAGAGCATTTTAGCTGAGTAGGCACTGTATGTATTGCATCCCAATTTTCATTGAATGGCACTGTTTACTCCTCTTTCTTATGGTAACATAAGACAGCCATCTCTGCAAATCATAAAGTCTAAAGTAAATGATAAAAGGTGACTAGTTAAATTATGTTATTGCATAAGGCCTGGGTCCCTTTCTAGGACTTTCTGTACTCCAAATAAAAGCTTCGGGTGCTTAGAAGCAAAATTATTTCCCAAAATTCTACAATTGCAAAACAAATTCAAGTAGATGCTCACTTTGACTCAAGGATCAGGCTAGGAATTACTACAAAAAGACCAACTTTTTCAATATTATTGTTGTTTCTGCTACAGCAGTTTTTAAAGATGCCAGGCAGGAGCAGGTAGCAGATAAAACACACATTTCCTAACATGAGAACTCACCGTGTCGAGCTCACCATTACTTTAAAAACAGTGTGGATGTTTACATTAAGTAGATGAAATTGTTTGGAGGAAGATGACGTGACACAACAGGAGGAAGAAATACTGTATTTTCTAATCTGAGTAACAAACTGGCTGAGAAGTGAACTAGTTGCATGCAGCTGCTAAGGTTTACACATACTGATGGTATGGGACATTTTGGTTACTTACCTAATGCCACCTGGGAAACAAACAGTAGATTCAGAAATATATACCAGGCCATAATACACAAAAGACTATTTTCTTATCATTTATAAAAATGGAAATTTTCTACTAAAGGAAAAGTAAATATCTCCTACTGCACAGATATACCTCATATAGCTGTATCTAACAATCTCTTTTTCATAATGTATGCTACCTGCTTGTTTGTAACATTTCTTTCAGTCAAGGAAAACACATTAGCAAGCTGATTCATGTGTTTTTGTTTTTTCCCTTTCATTTCCTAGTACTCATCTATTCGGCATTTGAATGGTCAAGTTACAAAACAGTATAACAATGCATATATTTAGAAGTAATACTTTCTGTCTTATTTCTGCACCTTTCTGATTTCTTTAAAAATAAATTTTAAAATAACCCCAAAACTTTGTGCCTATGCTGCCTGATATAGTACTGCCTGATATAGTACTTAAATATTTGCCAATAAGTATCTTATAGCATCACACTATTTCTGTTCGTTGTTACAGTCATCGCTACTTTCAAGCCTGAAAATTCACTGTAAAGCCAAACAATACCTATGTGGGCTGTATCTTAGCTGCTGACAAGTTAATTAGTTAAAATACCCATGTTCCTGCATCATCCACATGAGGTGCGTCCTTTTGGGTCAGGCGCTGGGACACAGTCTGTGGGGAGTTAAAAACAGCTAGTGCCCACAGAGAGTCCTGAGAGCGGGCAGCACCTCTGGCTCTTCTTCAACATGCATATCCTATAAGACTACTTGCTTAAATGGACAGTTTTAACACACACATAGACACACACACACAAAAGAGTTTCCATAATCATGCTACCAGCCCCTTTATGTCCTTTTCCTCAGAATTTCAGCAGGAAAAAAACCTTGAAATGATTTTTTTTTCTCTCAAACATCCTGCAAATTTGTGCATATCTATGTTATTTAAATTTTCTCAAGAGAGATTCTTCAAGATTTTACTTCTATGATACATGACCCATTTCCTATTTTAGATCCATCAGCAGAATGCAGTCTTCTTTGCTTATGTGGGCATGTGTGTGTGTTAATAAGAATTAATAATTTGGGGATTTATACTGCCTTTAATGTATTGCCAAGGCAGATAAATCTTATTATCCCTACTTATAAATGTGGAAGAGGAGACAGAGTGGTAATGTGATTCATTTAAAATATGATTGCAGACCCAAAAATAGAACCCATTTCTTTCTAACCTATTATGTATGGATTGGACTAGGAGGGGATTAGAAAGGAGGTTTAAAACCCAACATTTCTTTAGGTATTTTGACCTAAACGTGATCTTCACACTATCTGAATGCATTTTTCCTTTTATCTTATAAAGTGTTCCTTTTTTTCTGATTATGTGTCCCTATACTCTGACTCGTTAATGCTTACAGACTGGAATGACAGAAATGGATGTACTAGATAAATAAGTGCTGGAAAATTCAGTACAAAAATTATTTTTTTCCCTAGGATTTAAAGCTAAATTGCTCAGACTAGGGGAAGAAAAAGGGTTATCATCCAAATAATCTTTATAATTTTTACTGAACTGGAAACTTTGAAATCTTTTTTATTAGCAAATTACTAGTTACGCACCAGACCAAGATAATCATGTACGTATGTACTGATGCTATATACAAATCACAGAATCACAGAATGGTTAAGGTTGGAAGGGACCTCTAGAGATCATCTCGTCCAATCCCCCTGCTCCAGCAGGGACACCTAGAGCACCTGGCACAGGGTGGCATCCAGGCAGGTGTTGAAGATCTCCAGAGAAGGAGACTCCACAGCCTCTCTGGGCAGCCTGTTCCAGTGCTAATGTACAATGTGCTAATGCACAAATGCATACATGTGTGTGCACATTCATTTATCTTGCTGCTATCTAGAAAGAATTCCATGGAATTTACCTAGCAGATTGTGTCCTGTCTTTGATAATATATTTTGCATTTATTAATTGGTAGAATTTGCAAAATAGAAAAGTCAAATTTATGTTGAATACATTTTCTTAGAAATATGTTAAAAATCAGTGCTATGATCATTTTGTCCCAGAAAATCTGCATTATTTTTACCCTGGATTGAATGACTGGCACACTTGAATAGAAAATATTAGCTACTCAAATGTTGAAATGACCTTCATGTCAGTCATGCTGATCTGCCACTACAGCACTTAGACAAAGCTCACTTATTTGTTCTTGTTTGACTTTCTCTTTCTTGTGTAAATTCTTTTACAGATATCCTAGTCGAATCATTAATAGTCAGTATTTGCTCAAGTTTTAACTTTCTTTCCGCCTGCCCCACCTGCACACCACTCTTCTTATCAGTTTTAAAAATCTGGCAAACATAGTGCCATGGCATCTCTAGTCAGAGAACAGGAATGTGCTTTTCAGATGTTATGAAGGTTTTTCCACTCCTCCCTTACTCTCCTCCAAAGACATTTTTGTCATTCCAAGATTTCTGCTTTCAAGCTTCAAAGAAGCTCTGTGTTCCCTCTAAGCCAGATATAAAAATATCCCCATTCATTTCGAGAGGATCAGCACCAAATATTTCTTTAACGTAAAACCTCCACAGTAAAATATTAACTGATAAATCTGATTAATCTAACTATAGATTAGTAGCACAGATAACAGAATACTAATTAAAAATAGTTAAATCCCATTAGATTAACTCTGCCAATACAAGCAAGTTTCAAAATGCATAACATAATCAACTGGACATGAAACATGGGAGAGAGTTTGGGGGCTTTTTTTTGTTAAGAAATATTTAACAAAATATTGTAATAAACAGCAGGAATACCATGCTTTATCAATAGCTGAATATAAAAATATTAAATATTTAATAAATTAATACACCTTTTTTCTTTATTATGCTGAAAATTGATCCAGATCAGTCATTATATTAATGCATAAAAAAGTTCAAAGCAAAATCATTGCATCTTTCTGGCAGAACATACATTTACATTTTAAGTAATTTGGATAGGAAAATAGAGTCTATTCCAGTTGTAGCATGACTTCTTTGACTTTACTTTTGTGTAAAGATGGAGGTCCTTCTCCAAAGTAATCCTGAGAGTAATGCTTACTTTTCCAGTCAAGAGGTGGCAAGGATTGCCACTCACATATTTTTCTTAACATTCCTATGATCCCTATGATTACTAGGATCCTATGATACTATGAAGTGTCACTTCTAGGTTCATTTCAAGCATAAGATTAAGTACACACATGACTGAAGAATTGGTTGACAATCTGCTCATGTTTATAGACCTTAATATACATTGGAGTTAAAGAGCATAAGCAATCAAAGGCCAGTGCTTTAGCATTCTTGGTGGTCCTGCTTAGTTTGATAAAGCATTTAATAATGACATAGCCTTAGATGCTGAATGATTACAGAACAAATAGGGAGCATTTCTTTCATTAAAGGCATTACAGAATTCTATGGTCATTTTCATTACTTCATATTAATACATTTAATAGGGGGATACTGAAGCAGAAGTCTCAAACTTTCCATTTATACATGTACTTTTTTCAATAGAAGTTGTGTTCCATTTTACGTAACTTTACTTCAAAAGATTACATTGTTATCCTGATTATTCCAACCATAGATTTGACTGTTCAAAGTTAAAAAAGATAAATTAACCACTTCCTTCCTAAGAGCCAATTCATTAAATAAGATATGACCCTTTAATAAAATATCATCGTAAAGTGTATCAAATATGTTCTATTTTGCATTATTCTTGTTAGCATTTTTCCATAGCATATAATCATATCCAGGAAGGTTACTCATGCAACCGGCATGCTGATCTGAACATAGCTATATACTACTGTTTGATTAACTTTGGAGAAAAGTAATTTCTGGGCACTGGCTTTCTTTGACTGGAAAATTTGTTAGTTCATAGAAATTAGCTGTCTGTAATGAAAAATAAGTGTGCAGAGAGTTAAGCTGTGCCTGACAGTCACACTCTTAGCAAAAAGATACTGCTTCTTGTGTGATGTACTAAAATTAGCATAATTGTTTTGATGTGTCATGAACTCAAGACATAAAAGCCTCATATATGCTGTCTCTCATACTAGTGCTATTATTTTTTTTTTTCTTTTTTAAAAAAATTTCTTTTTTTTTCATCTAGAAAGAACACTAACTCATGGACAGATTCCTTACTAAGCAAATGTGAGTTTGTATTGTATGGTCATCACATTGCAATAAAATGAATGAGCAAAGCTCCATGTGCCACATCACAGTTTCATGTCTATTTCTAACTGCCTTTTAAAGGACATATATTCATTAAGAACATAGGTGAATGACCTAAAGCACAGAATACCATGCTTGTATCAAGTCACTGGATAGGAAGGAACAAAACTATTGCATAGATATGTAAAATCTACATGCACACTCCTATGCAGGGAAAATTTGTGATAGCAGTTAGGAAGATTTTCTATCTTTCTATCTATTTATTTATTTATTTCTGAAAAATCTTTGTTGCTACTTCTAGCTCAAACAAGTGCAAGTGTTTAAAGTACATGACCAGGATTCAGGTCTGCTGGGTGATAATCCTGGCTCAGCTACAAACTTAGCAGATTTGTGCCTCAGTTTATCATATCCACAATGGTTGTACAATATGGTATTTGATATCTGCCTCACAGCAGTGTGCTAGGGATTAATTAGTCAGTGTTTTTAATTTACTTCAATGCCGAAAATCCCTACTGAGAGAGAGTGACAAGTGCAACAACTAATTATCAAACATGTACTGATTTAACTGTTCACCTAAAAATGGCTCATCTTCACTAGGCTGGCAGGTTTTCCTCTTCCAGAAGATATATTTTGATAAACCTGTAAAATCCTGCATATATATCTGTATATATATTGTTACAATGAAAAAAAGGAAAAAGTTGATGCTCTCACATTACAATAATTTCAGTCAGTGTTTATATTTCATTGTTGAAAGTATATGGCATATTTAATGCTGAGAATGATGAAAAAACTTTCTAAAAACCAAAACCTCAAGGAAACAAAGAAAACCCAAGTTTTATTTTAAAGACTGATCAAAATGAAATTTGTACATTTTACTTTTGGAAGAAGAAATATGCACAAAGGCATTTTTCCTCCAACCGTATTTCAGATCTAAATATATAAAAAAGACCTTTTTTACTCTAGGTACACCCAAACATCTCCCTTCCTCAGTACGGCAAAAATCACAAGAATTCTGTTGATCTCACAATCCTATCATGAACTCACAAAATTATGGCACACATAAAAGCCATGACAGGCTCTGACAGTGAGCAGAATCCTAAAAGAGGCATGAGCCACTGTCTTATCATGTCAGTTTATATCTACTTGAAAGACATAGAAACATTTCTCAAGACAAAACATTACTAAAGTGAAGATAATCTTTTGGAATGCTGAAGATAATACCGATCCTCAATATGAATCGGTCCTGCAGAAATATATTTTTGCATAAATTATTTGTTTATAGGACAGGATCTATACTATTTGTAAATGCCAAATTTTTACAATGTGTTACCTGTATTTTACAATGTGTTATCTTGCTGCTAAGTATTTAAGCAACTGAATGTAAGACTGTGTAGATGCAAGTAAGCAAGCAATATATCTCTCATGAGGTGTTAAAAGCCTCTTTATGTAGAGAGGGCTAACACTGCAAAACCCTTCTCTTTTCTGCCTCCCAATTAAGATGTACAAATACATTAAAAATATACCTATATTGCAAAGAGATACTTAACTCTAAAAGATATTTAAATATAAGCCTCCCAAAGAGCACAAATCTAAGACACAGAATACAGATTTGACAGGCTTAAATTGTGCTTCACGTTGCCTGTGCCACTTCTGTGTTTCTGGGATGAGGGAGAACTGCCTCATTAGGAAAGAGTTTAATAGTTTACTCACTCTCTGGCAGATAGAGCATGTCAGAGGCTATATCTACAGTGTGGGTGTACTTACCTGTATGACTGATGAGTCTGCCTCTAATTAGGGTAGCAAGTTTAACAGGCTGATCTTGCAAGTCTCCACATACCAGTCTGCACCCAAGTAATAACATAAGGCAATTAATTGCAGTTTTGCAAAAGCATGTTTGCTGCTCACAAACATAAATACTGCAAATTTACCTGAAACAGAATAATAACAGGATAGAATGCCAATTATTTCTGTACTTTTGAACAGATCATATTTTTGCCTTGTTCTTTAGCCAAGTAGTCTTCATTTATCTCTTTTAACTATCCTTTTTAATAAATGAGTCCCTCATGTACAACTCTTATGTCTCTCTCTATGTATTAATACCTTATTAATGAAAACTGGGATTTTTCAAAGTGAAGTTGAATAGTCCCAGGTAAAAAATCCAGGACTACGTTCAGTTAGAACACAGCAAAGTGTAGACTACTTTGTTTTACCATGTGGATGTTATCATGTCAGTTTTTAAAATTCAAATACTTAGGGGAATGGTGGGTTTGTATCGCTTAATAAATTTTAAATATATTTGTAGTTTTCAACCAACTTTTACATAGGAGTAGATGTATCAAGATAACTATATTCTTCCCCATCCACATCTTTTTGTCTTAGCAAAATATTTTTTTCAGGTTTTCTTCTTGCATAATAGATTCTTGTAATCATTTTGCTCTTCCTAGCAGTTTTCATATCACTGAAAGTGGTTAGTTATAGCAGTGGTTAGTTATACAAATAAAATTGATTCAGTCTACTTATAGCAGATCTGCCATAATCTCATGCTTAAATCAGTATGAAAAATGCAATAGAAAGTAATACAAAGGTAAACCTGAAGCAATCAGCTCTTGCATATTTTCAAAGTATTTGTTCACTTTTTTAGTGTATTCAAAATTTGAGAAGTGCTTTCCTTAAGAATTTTTCCATTGATTTACTAAGCACTGGAAGAACACTTCATGTCAGTAACCTGTGGAAGAGGGTAATATAAGAATCCTATCCTATTTTACTCCTCTAGGAGGAGAAAAACAAACAAACAAAACAAAGCACTATATATTGCTAAGCTTTCAAAAATTAAGGCTTAATAAAGAGCATTTTTAGGAAAGTATAGTGTCTACCAGCCACTTCTATTTATGCTTGTGTAAATAATAAAAATAGCCCAACAATACTATCAAGTCCCTCTACTTCAAAGCTCATAGTTTCAGAGTATAATGTAATATACACTATAATGTAAACAAATGCAATAGAGTTACTATGGAATTTGCTACGGAGAGACAAAGACATTTTACTTTAAAAATGGCTTAGTTGGCTCCTGAAGGTAAACAAGTTTTGTAATAGTGAAGGATACAGGAACGTTTCCTATATGTTAAAAGTTACATATGAGTTTTGGCATGCACATTCCATAAAGAATGGCATACCAAAAAGAAAAACGATATTCAAGAGAAAAAGACAGCTTAAACAGCACATCAGTGATGACCAGAAAAACAAATACATTCCCATTAGAGCAGTAATGTATGGAGCTTTGCCTCATATGCTGAGGCTGCAACTGGAGCACTGTATCTCCCAGCTTGGAGTCTGGAAGCTTTTCTGGCTTCCTTATGTGTAGCTTTAGGTGCTGACCCTACTGTTGGAAGAAGAAGATAAACAAAATATTTTAATCCATATGTTAACTAATGAAATTGGTAGTGTAAGCAAATACTTTAGGAAACAAAGTTATTCCAAAAAGTGTCTTTCTCCACCCTCATTCCTCCGTTACACCATCTGAAGCAGTGTGTAATCGGGCATTGTTTCTAATGCAGGGGAGCTTTTTAAGGTGAAGCACAAGCATAGCTTACTACAGTGGGACATTGCATATTCACACTGCATGGTCTGGTGAGATGGGACAAGTATTCCATACAGAATTGCAAAACAGAAAAGCAAACTTTTTTTTTTTTTTTTTTGGTGGAATGACACTTGTAAATGATGGTTAATGCACCTCTATCTGCAATATATTTGCATCTCCTTTTGCCCTTCCCCAAGGGAAATTCAGGAGTAAATGACAAAAGAAAATGAGATGGTAGTGAGAAATACGTTAAATGCACACTTAAGTAGCAGTGATGTCCAGCAGAGCCCACAGTGGCAGGCCTAGATCCAAAGTATGTTTATTTCATATACATGCACCTCTACATAGACTATTTTATTGCAATGAGAAAAAGATAAAATTGTTTTTCATGGACCAAAGAGAAAAGTTTTTAAATTTCTCAATATCAATGATAAGAAAGACACTTACAAATCAAAGACATCTTAAATCTCCTAAATCTCTGATCTTCAAAGAATATCAAGAGAAGATAATACACTCCTGAAGATGAGTTTCCTCGCTACTGAAATAGCTTCTCTTTTACATTTGCTCTTTTACAAACCTATTTCCAGGTAAAGAACATTTAAAAACTTCATGGGAGTTAAACTTATGGAGTTAAAATAGCAGAAAACAAGTGTTGTTAAGAAAACAACAGAGAAATTAGAGATCCATGAGATAAATTAGAAAGCAAGACTTCCCTGAATTAAAAGAATCACTTTCCAATGTTACTGTGGTCCATTTTGTTTCCATTTTCCATGGAGAAAAATAAATAAAGAAATAAATAAATAAATGGCATATTCTGTAACTGTACTACAAATTCCTACTCTTAGTACACTACTACTCTTGCAGCTCTGCTGGCTAAACAGAGAAGAGAATGTAGGTACATAATCACACACACCATAGCAAAGGTAAGGAGGAGTGATTCTCTTCTTTTTTTTTCCACATTATATTATCATTGCATCCTTGCATAAGTTCAAAAGACTTTTCATGAACTCTTTGCCAAAAGAATAGTTCAGCCCAGAAACTGAACTCTTTTCCATTCATATCTGAACCAATTTAAGATAACTGGTTGGACCAAATTCAATGATGTTTAAATTACCAAGTTGAAGGAGAATTCAAGGACAAAGCAAAATGCAGTTTGAATATTCTTATGACCATTAAAAAGAGAAAATCATTAATGTTTCAGGATCCTATGCAAGGAAGATAGAAAGTAAAATTACTTGAAATTGCATTTCAATATGATGTTCCTGTGGTCCTTCCTGATTTAGCAGGTTCTACTGCAGAAGTTAAATATGATCCATCTGTTGGATAGGTACTTAGGGCCAACAGCTCCTTGCAGGAATCAGATGCTATTTGCGAGGGATATATTTAAGGCCTTAGAGCATTCTCTGGGTCTATTGTCACAAAAAGGAGTGATTTCAGCTCAGCAGAAGTTACATAAAATGTATTTTATCTTTCTAGATCTCTTTTAGTAAGCTGCACTGAGAAAGAAAAAAAAATGTTATTTTTGGTACCTTTGTGTGATGCATAACAATGAAGGAAACAGATTTATATAAAGATTTACAGATGAGATTAAGGCAACAGAAAGAGATTATCCCATTTAATTTAAGGACTGTTTTACCAATGCTAGTGCATAAGCTTATTTCTATAAGATGAGAGGCAGAGTAAAACACATTAATACGCAGAGATAGTGTAAGACATCCTTCTTCAGCCCTGTTCTAAAATAAGCTCCACCACTTTAAAATGCATCAGCAACAAAATAGATTTTGAAAATCAAGTTTTCTTATCTGAAAGAACCTACAAATGCTACTACACACCATAAAACCCTAAATTGCTTTAACATACTTACTGGAGGCAAGCACTTCCTAAGTAGTAGATCATTTATAGTTCATGATAGTCCATTCAGATAGTTTACCAAATTTGTTTATAACATGCAAGGTAATTTATTCTTTTAATTAGACAGAATTAGCTGCAAGAAACTCAAAGTGATCTCATAAACCTGCCCTCATTTATTTTTAAAATAAGAATTCTCATCTTTTTTAAAAAGCTTCTGTACCTTATTTCTTCACCTGTAAAACACCAACAGTCTCCCATCTCCAAATCTACGTCCTGTCTATGTGGCTCTGAACTTGGAAAGATTTAAGCACACGTTCAAGCTGCATGCGTTGAGGGCAGCCCCGCTGGGCTCAAGACTCACTTCCATGAAATGCTTTGTACCATACACAGCTCAAAAATGGCCTCTATCTTGCATCCTTAAACAGAAATCTAATTAATCAATATTGTTAAACAAACATGGTCCCATTACAAAACAGGAAGATAACTGCATTTTTAATGAAGTATTTTAAATGCACAACAGCCATCGAGGTTTGTTTTATTATCCATTGTGGGCAGTGTTAAAACTAAAAGAAAATATTGATTTGTGCCAGGCTGTACATTATGAATTCAGTACAATAAAATGTGTACACAAAAGAGATGCTTATTTTTTAAAGAGATTTCAAAAGATATCTTTTATCCACAATACTGCATCCAACTTTCTGAAGTGCTGTGGGATCTCAGATAAGCATGCTCAAAACTTTCCAAAATGAAACTATTATTAGAGTCCTGTTACAATCAATGTGGCTATAGAAGTTTAACTTCTTAAAAAATAATTAGAAGTAAAGCAGATCAGAGATCTTCCGGTATAACAGAGACCTAGCATACTTGGAGGAAACTGATATAAGGTTGAAGGAGAACTTTCCAAGAAAATTAGTCTTTTTACTGACTTCAGGGGAAGTTGAATTACATGATTAAAACGGTATATTCTTGAACTTTCGTGTGACCTTTGCTCTTGTTGATCTTTCACCACACAGCAGATGTGCTAGGCTAAATATGTAACCTCCAGAAATCTCAACTGTCCTTCCTTATTCCCCTTTACATACACCCCACACGCTACCACATTTATGTAGCACAGTAACTCAAATCTGCTCTCCTCACCATCCCCCTGACTACGTATTTATTTATTTTGCAGGCTTCTTCACCAGGCGACTTCCTTAGACAAACACAGAAACATTCCTGATTGCAACCAGTTCTTACGGGTTACTTTTCAGACCAAGCCAGAGACAACTTTGAAGATTCCTCTAAAGACAAACACTATTTACTTCCCATAACTACTTCACAGCCTTAAATATCTGGACACAAAATGTACTAAGGTGAGTGCTTG
This sequence comes from Tinamus guttatus, assembly GCF_000705375.1. The sequence continues at coordinate 73,725 of NW_010587469.1, forward strand.
CCAGTTGCAGTAGCTAATGAAATGCAGACATCCACTTAATGCAGACATACTTATGCATATGTATATTTATAGGTTTCTGCTTTAAAGCAGTATTTAAAGCATGGTTTTAAAGCTGTATTTAAAGCATGTATTTAAAAACATTTTCCTCTTTAATTCGTTTTCCAGTTTTCAGTGCTTCTCCTGAAAAAGTCAGGGATATCAAAAACATCTAGGGAAAAATTCAATTACATCAACATCTAAAGCAGTTCAGATTTTATGCTGCTAAGGAAACACAAAACCTGCCAGGTCTTGCATCTTAACATATCCCATTAGACTTTTCTGATGAACTGGACAGAGCTCTCTGCAGAAGCAGAAATCTAACTGTACAGATGCTATGGCTGTGATACAGTTACAGAAATAGATGACTAGTTTTGGCAATTAATCATAAAGGCACTGATGGTAGAGTCATATTTAAAGTCACACTGAAGCTATTCCTGTTTCAAACTTTGAAGCGTGGATTTTGTTTTAATACTTAATATGTTTAGAGCACGGATTGATCTACAATATTTCTTCATTAAAGTATTTCTGTTCATACTTAAGGCATTTAAACAAATATACCTTTGAAAATATTTTCATTAAAATGTCAATGTTTATCTCTGTGTCAATAGGTAACGAACTTCAGTCTACGAATTTCAGACAGCCAGACAAACTTTTTCAGGCAGCAGGCTTTTACAAACTTTGAACACAAAGAAATGTTTCATTTTCTAAAGAGGACCTGAAAAAATTACCCAATTATTTCTATCATTTGATGCTGCATTCTTATCTTGAAAGCTCTTACACCAATGGTTTCTGACCTGAGAGGCTTTTCTGCTTACTCCGATCTCAGCAGTGTCTCTCTGAAAGAACCAGCAAAGAAATGTAAAAAAAATATGCTAAGGAGCAGAACTGGGCAGATGATTCCCTACTTCTCTTTGGTTCTTCCTTTCACCTCATCCTTCTGCTGCTTCATTACTCTGCCAGGTTCTGGCTTCTAATTAGACTTTTTCTGCCCACTGCTGAATTGACTTATTTCCACATGAAATGTTTCTGTTAAGACATCAGCAGTTCTTCTTTGAATAGGAGATGGCTGAAAAGATCCTTTAAAACTCTTACAGATGAAAGGGAAACTAAGAAACTGTATTAGTTTCCCTAATACTAACACGTCACCTTGACCAACTTCTGCCCTGAGTACTGCTCCACTATTGGGGCCTGAAGGTTCCCTTGAATTCAACCTCATCGACCCCTCATAGCACTCCAGCCTGTCACACTCCTAAACAGTGAAAGATGTCAAAGTTAAAAGGAGTGAATGCAGGACTGTGAATGCAAGACAATGATGAAAGAAAAGACAAGTGGGGGAGACATGGGTAACTAGAGAAAAATGGATTTGACAGACAGTGAGATTTCTAGCAGAAAATGGTGACTTGGAAGAATCAGAGAATTACTCGATAGCAATGTGCAGATGTCCGCAATGAAGGAAGCAAATGCAGCTGATGCATCAAGGCAAGGAGAGCCAGGGAAGGAAGATATCTCTGTAGGACAGGAATGCTGTAATAATAATCATATTACATAAAATGCTCACAGAAGAAATGCCATTATTCATGGCATATAAAATCCATGCTAGCCATTACCTGCCTTAGTCTCCTCTCCTAGCACAACCACATTTACCAAACTTCCTTGCTCCTCAGGTAATTCCCAGTAACAAAATATGAGCCATCTTCAACAAAATAACACAGAAATGAATATCCAGATTTTCCATCTTCTCGTTTACTGAACCACCTTCACTCTGCTTCCTTCATATTGAGGCCAAACCTTCATTTCTACTGCAAACTAAAGCATAAGGGCATAAGTATAAAATTCTTTTTGCTATTATGCCCCCTGAAAAGACAAACGCTAAAGAATCAGCTATATGTTCTCTTCTAAAGAACATGTCATCATTCACTCAGCACCAACTGTCTTTCCAATTGTAGATCTGATTATGATCGTTCACATACAGAAAATGCCCATTTTCAAAGCTTGGAAGGTGGGGCAGAGCCATCCCTACTGTTAATTAATATTGCATTCTCTCCTGCATCCCACACATTGTATGAAGCTTTGTAATGACAGTCGCAACACAGAACAAATTAAAAAAAGAAACTTAAAATTATTGAACATTCTATCTTGGTCAGATTAGTAAAAGATAGTCTTGGGAAGGGCAGTACTTGTGCAGAAGGCAATTGCAAAGCCATCCTCACCAGTTGCCTCTCAACCTTACTACCCCTGTGCTGAAGGCAGCACAGCTCCAGAACGAGCTGGAGAGGTGGGAACTGGCAGCTGCCTGCCTCTAGCTGGCAAGGTATTGGGAAGGGAGAGGCTGACACCATTTTCCTGCAATTTTAGTGAAAAAGTACAGCAGCATGTCTATGGTAAATGTTAGGAAAACATATTTACAGTCCAAAAGGATAAGCCAAAAGAAAACAAAACAAAAGATCCAGGTCCAATGTTTGCCCTCTATATGCTGATAACCCAATACTGTAGAATCTGTAAAGCTTAACACGCTATACCTCACCAAAAAACATTTTCTTTTTTTCCAATATAGATTGAACATGTTTTTATTCCACTTCCTTGGTCTAAGAAACCTGCAGGGCACATGGTAAGAAAATCTTCATCCTACCTTCCATTTACCCACAGCTTTGTAACAAGTCTCCCAAAAGGGTGTCCATAATTTGTGTCTTTCTACCACTTCAATTAAAACAAACAAACAAAAAATATCTCTATGAATACTCTTTTTTTTTCTCTGTATTTTGACTCTTTTGATTGCCAATATATGTAAAAATGTATGCTATGAGTTCGGTCCCTTTATTTTGCCAATAAATGACACATTAGCTCCACTTCAGCAATTCAATATATGTTTGTCATGTCAACATGATGAACCTTCACAGCAGTTGGGGTCTAGAACTTTCTCTGGAGTATTAAGCAAAACATTATTGCTCCTTTCCCATACAAGAAAAATAATAAAAGCCTTATGTAGAGCTCTTAAAAGTAGTTCTCCATGTTTAGAATCAATACTTAAAAGAGATGTTTTGAAATAAATTATCACAGCAATGACAAAATCAAGTTGCTGGACACTGGCAGGCCAGGAATGACCATGGCTACCAAAGCTGCACCACCATCTGAAGGGGAGATGTGATTCATAACCCAAAGCAGCAAGGCAAAGCTGGGAGAGCTCAAGACTTTCTACTAATCGTGTAAAGTGATTGCAGTCCATTATGGAGAACGTCTGCTACTACTAATGCTTTGATCTGCCAGACGTGGATTCAGTAAAATTTCCTTTTAGTGCTGCCTTGACAGCAGAACGCCTAACAACTGCCTCAGCAAGATGTGCTAAAGATTACATATGATATGTATGAGGAAGGCAGGGGCGCTGAATGGCTTTTATCAGCGTTAGTTTGGGATAACAACCTTCTTTGTGTCTCATAGTTAACTGCTGAACATATACTGTGACATTTGATGAGAAATTTCAGTGAAATTTCAGTATCCTGTACCATTGGCATGCTCAAGATAAGGAAATAAAGTTTACATGCTAATTAAATGAGATAAGGACAAAATATGAAAAATAAAATTATACTGAAAGTCTAATTTCCAGTGTATGACATTTAGATGCATATCTTGAAGCAGCTCCCCCGAGAAACTTGAATAAGGGAATAAAGAAATAAAATGTTAAAAATGTGGACAACTTCAAGTCAGGAGACACTGAAAGCTCAAGTCAGGAGAGACTGCAAGCTCTCTTGTAAGAGCTGTCTGGAGGACAAGGTCAAAACTCCAAAAAATTCTGACAAATCAAAGAGATGTTCTGAAATCAACAAGGCATTCAGAAAAGATACAACTGTGGAGAGCAATCATTTTGGAGAAATCAATAGCATACATACAAAGTGAGGGGAAATGCAGTTGCTGTTTGTGCAGTAGGAGAGAACACCAGTTTCACAGTGAGCAATACCTGAATCAGTAATACAATACTGCTTTAAGAAAAAAAAAATGCATTTTTTTATTCTTGGATTTATTAACAGGATTTATTTATCAACTTTGCTTATTGCTTCTACATCAGCACCAAGTTAAGTTTTGAACCTAATACCTTAATAAAACCTCGGGAGAGATTCCAGAAAACAACTAGATGAACTGAGAAAAGTTTAAGAAAATAAGATTTCAGAATAATAAAAGAAGAAATACAAGTTTTGAATGAGAGGACCATCTATCACCTGTCCATAAAAATATGTAATTAAGAAAAAAGTCGTTGGCTGTTTCCCCATGTCAGTCTGTGGAGCAGAATAATCATATTTTTAGTTTCTGGAGAAAAGATGTAGGTTTAATACAAGAAAAAATCTTCTAATAATTATGGCTGACATGCTGAAATATGACAAACTACAAGAATCTATTTGATTGCAGGTTCTCAAATGCAGGTAACAAAAAAGAGACAAAAATCCTGCTACACTTGTGTCAGTCCGAGTACAATAATTTAAGCTAGATGCTGCCTATGCGCGTTAAGTGTGGCCTTTCTATCCAGTAGGAAGCTGTCCAGTCAGGCAAAGGGACCACTGACACGAGGTTAGGCAAATGCCCGAGTTTTGTAATGCTTCAGACACATTTACACACAGTATGAAAAAGTATTTTTCCGTCTGATATATAGCTACCTAAAACTAGTCATGGATTTGATGAGTAAGAATAATGAAACTCTTGGCAAAATTCTTGTATTATACCAACAGTAAATTATTTTCCTGAGTGTACACACACAGTATTTGAAAAGACACGTAAGAAAAGTTCCTGTGATATGCCTAGGAGGCAGATTTTATTGAAACAAACTTGTGAGCCTCTTTCTACCTTAAGCAACATGTTCCGAAAAATAAAAGGTAACTCTGCAGTGATGTGTAGGTCCAGATATTTCTAATCAGGTACTAAAATCTTTTTTGTTTCTAGTCCCCAAAAAAACAAAGATAGCATGGTAAACTGTAATATAACATAACAGAATAAAACCCAATCTCGCAATGTCAAAAAACTCTTTTGCCTACCAAAAATTTTTTACACTTCAAATAAAAGAACAAGTATACTAGTTAGATTCTAATCAATTCTATGATTCCTAATTGCATTTACATATGCCATTGACATATTTTGATAACTGGGGTGTCAGATTTTTATTCTGTCTGGGAATTTGGTCCCCTTTTTTCTTCTTTATTTTTTTTAAATATATCAGAGTTTCAAAACATGTCAGAACCTTCAGATTTGGCTCATCAAAAGTGACACTAACAAGAAAGTCATCTGATAATTTTCTCCTTAGTAGACTAAAAAAAAAAAAAACAGAGATATAAAAAAAAATCCCTTTCTGCTGTCTGCCAAGCCCTATCACTTCAATGAATATAGTCCTCTTGACATTGAATAGTTTATTTTCATAAATTATTCCTGCCTAAATGTAGAGTTATCTAAGCGACAGAATGTATACTCATGAGAAGACACAAGGGATCAATTTACCTTTGTGATTATATTTCTGACTCTCTGCTACCTTTGCAGATGCCACCATCTTTACAGTTAATATTTTCATTTTGCCTTGAAAACTGTGTATTAACACGGTACAACAAAATGGAAAGCAGGAGGGAACTGCTTTTTATCCTTATTTAACCCTTATTCAATACTGAAGAATGTTGACTAGTTAGTCACAGTGCTTTTGCAAAGAATGAGTTAATATTTTATAGCCATTATTATATTCTCAGATCATCCTTCTGGTCCTTTTCCTACTATATGGAACTGTAATGAAGGATGATTCTCCAACTGTGCTAAGCACAGTGTTGCACTGAGAAAGTTTTAGATACCGATCAACGTAAAACTGACTGCAGCAGGCATATCAAGTAGCATCAAATCTCTCCCACCCCTCAGTAATTCTTTAAAACAAGCATTAAAAAATGAAATTTTACAAGATCACTAATTGTCAGCTTTTATTGCCAAGAAGTCACATACGTGAGCCATTTATGTGCTTTTACTTACATATGATAATATGAGCATTTGGCTCATGTATTTGAAATTTAATCCATTACCAATAACTCCTTGTTTATTCCAAAGTGCATGTCTTTTTATCAATCTGTAGACTTCTAAACATATTTTTTTCTGATATGTGAAGTAAGCCTATGGACTAGACATGAGGAATGAGACTGGAATAATAGACAGTTAGTAGGTCCCTTTTGCAACAGTTTCCATTGTTTTTTTTCTTCACTGGACTTTCATCAATCATGTCAGGCACTTGTACACAATTTTCTATTAAAAATTATCCTCATTAAAAGATCATTCTGAAAACCTTATTGAAGGTAATTTGGAAATGATTGATGGATTCTTCATCTCCTACTATATTAATGAAATGACAACAGAACACACTATGCATCATCAGCAGATTAGACTGTAAGTAGGTAAGGATGACTTCCTAATCCATATAGTTAGATTTATGTTACCAATTTGATAGTATAAGATGTCTTTCCTGAAAGAATTCCATTATTTATTGTTTAATGGCATGACACTGCAAAGACTGTGCTATGGGAAAAGATATTAAATTACTTTAAAATCCTCTGATGCTTCTTAATGCAGACACATTTTTTACATTTTTTTAAAATGAGATATTTTGTGGTTTGCCTCTTCCTTCTCACATTTGTTGCATTTCTTCATTTTGTTGCTTCTAAGGCTGACTGACTGCATTAGCACATGCAGTTTCTCAACAGCTCTCAAAAGTGAATGGCTCTGGGGCAGTTGGACTTTTCTCAAATGGTTTCTTATCATTGCTGCTTTGGTCAACTACCCCAGCACCAACATCGCTCCACCAGCAATATGAGCCTGGAAACTATGACATCCTGCACACACAAGTGGATTTTAATGTTAAAGTTAACCTACTAGTCACAGCCCTGCTGACTGGCAACAGTCCAGCTTCTAAAGTCTATTTTTAATAGAAAAGATGTGAAGGACTAATGGAAAAATTCAAGAAAGAACTCCTAGTTAAGAAAGCCACCAGAGTTTAACTGTGTGGGCACTTCAAGAATACAGTGAAACTACAGACAATGATGTTGCTCTTTGCATCAGAAAGTCATGTGATTCTTAAAAGCATATCATTTCAGCCGCTCATACAGAAAAGAACTCATATATGTATTTATGTTTCAGTTTTGGTGAAACTTTGACAATTTCGCTGGTTTGCTGCAACATTATTGCACTAAAGGTAGACTCACTTTAGTATCAGTTGCTTCAGTTCTTTTGAATAAGTGCTGAGGGGGGGAAAAAGCAGTTTTTCCACATAAAAACTATATACTTTTTTCACTTTCTGTACTCACCCTTGCTGCTCTGGTCTAGGCAAAAAAAAAAAAAATCCAACAAAAGCTCACAATCTGCAAAAAGAGGCAATCTCATGCCCCCATTTCCTAACCTCTGCCTAACCTCTGTCTAGTGCAACACAAATCAGTAAGTGCTGTAATACAAATGAAGTTTTCAAATGAAATGCTTAACCCTAATTAGCCTAGGAGGGAAGAAGGGGGTTAAATACCCCATTTCATATATCTGGAAACCTTACTGACTTTATTCTAAAAGGATGAATTCAAACTATGATTATGTGATATGATAAATGCTTCACGGTAGCCATGCACAATGAAGCCACACACTAAATTATCAGTGAGATATTCTAGATGAGATCCCAACATTGCTGCTCACAGAGTATAACAAGATGCAGACTCCACAAAACATGTCTATTCTCTAGGGGAATACCTCTACCATCCATCCGTAAATGATATTCAGAGGAAATCTGTGGACAAGAGACTGGGATTTTCTTCTGCCCTGATCACTCTGTATCACATCTGTAGGGCACAGGTCACAGCAAGCTGCAGAATTCCCCTTTGCAGACCAAAGCATGAAATGGTACCCATGGCCATGGTAGAGGATTAAGAATTGCAGTGATAATTAACAATTCCATTGCCTTGGTGTTCCTTCAGTGCTCTTTTGGTGAAGACTGAAGGAAACAGCATTTTTGATTAAGAGATGGCAAACAAATGAATGAGTAGACAACTTGTGAAAGACGAGAAAGAGTTGCTAGTGTGGTAATAACCAAGCCTCATAATTACCATTTAAAGTTTTCAAAGACCCAAGTGTTTAAAAGTTTCTATTATCCCATTTTTATTTTGCTTTATTTCTGCTAACTATACATTTTAATTTTACTTTTTAATTTGCTGGCTAGCCTTATTAGAAAATAAAAGCTGTATTAAAAGCTGTATTAAATTCCTTTACACAATGCTTACTTCATTCCCACAAATTTTTTTTTGTAAAAGTTCCTAAATCTCTAATCAACATTGTTTATGTTTTGTTCTGTTTAATCATCTAGATACCAAAGCCACAGTCATTTCTGTCACTTAATAAGGCCAACATGTAAATAACAGTTGGCTGTTTAAAGGATTTAAAATCTATAAAAATAGTTCAGTGATAGTCATTAAAATATGTCCTGCAGATGGCTGCATAATTTGAATTTCCATTCTGTTTCTTTGTTACATAACCTTTAATTTGTTTACTTGTTGTCTTGCAATTTAAAACCAAGCAGTACATTTTCAACACAATTTTAATAGATACATTTTTACGTAATTTATTTTATTTTTTTTTATATTTCATAGACAATTCAATTAAAAGACTTTGACACATTTACCAACACTAATTTAGCCCAATATATGGATTAGATAGATATTTAGCTATAATCAAATAACTTTCATCAAATTCCGACTAGAGAGACAAAAGAGATTATGACTTGCACAGTTATGAGTCACACACACAGCCAGAAGCAAAACCAAAGAACCTTTTCAGCTTGATTTGAAGAAAATTTCCTGTTATTTAAACAGGAAAATTCCTATTATTCAAACTCCATTTTTGACTATTTAATCTCCTCCCAAATAAACTATTGCATTCTCTTTCAAATTTCTCTTCAAGATCTGCTGGCTATGATATATCGCCTAGTAGTACAGAACCTAAGCAAAGATCATGACTGACAATATTTGAAAATAAACAATATGCTCAAATCAGAAGATTTATGGATTTCCTGTAACTAGATATTCCAAATATTTGAAAATTTATATAATTTCCAGTGAACCAATAGCTTTCATGTGGATATTGACTGACTTTGTCAGGTGCGACATCTTTATGAAATTCTATCTTGTGGGGGAAAGAAGAAAAAAAAAAAAAGCAGTATCTTTCAAGCAGTGCAGACAGCTAGACCTCAAAATTGCCCATTGCTTATAAAATCACAATCATGAAAACAGTGGGTGAATTTTTAAAAATACATTCTTCCTGCTTTGTCCGTGTAGTCAAACTCAACCTTGCTTAATCTGTGCCTAAATACAAATGAATGTACTGCTATTTTATATGCTTAGGCTATTCATTTTCATTTTTAAAATTGTTTTTGATTTGTTCTGTTTGGTTTAATTTGAGATATCTCTTTTGAACGGGCTTTCTAAAGACATGGAGATAGGAGTGTACCTTCAACTTTAATGTGATCCAGTGGAGAGACTAAATGCATTAGAATTTTTTTTTTTTTTTTTTTTGCCATGGATTTCCTTTTAAATGTTGTGAGCAATTTTCTCTTGCTCTGTTCTTCAGATTTCTGGACAGAGAGAGAGAGAGAGAAAGAGAGAGGGAGAGATGATAATTACCTCAATCAAGAGAAAATACTTGAACTCCCAGTTCAGGGTCAAGATTGAATAAGTCTCTCTTTCTATATGTCTCTCCTGAAAAATAACTTCATGCTTAATAGCACAGTCTAGGCAGTAAAGTTTAAAATAACACACACACAGAATCAAAACACCTCTTCCAAACTAATATCTACCTGGAATCCAACTAAATATTCAAATGCTCTCTATATCAATATTTATACTAATTTTGGTTTTATTTAATTGACTTACAGCTTATTTCTTTTTATCTGCTATTTTGCCATTTTTCTTCATAAAATCTTTATTAAAAAAAGATGTGGGTAGTTCATCTCAGTACTTTTTTTTTTTTTTTTTTTTCCAAAACAAACCAGTAAGAGTGAACTGGTTTGTGCCCATGATGCACCCATGAACTGTCAGAATAAACTCTTCAAGAACAAAATCCTCTAAGGTTAGACAGTATAGAATGATAATTTCTAAAATGCACTTACTTCTGAACTCAGTTCAGGACAGCTTTACAGGATTTTTTATCCTCTTTAATTTCTGTAATACACTAAATTCCATCTTCATTTTCACTGAAAATGCTTTGCTACATTATGCTTTATCTAAACACAGGCTTTCTGAAAGCACGTTCCCAAAAATACAAGTAGCAGGCTCAATTCATTTAGCAATGTGCAATTCGCACAAGCCCTACTTTTAGAAAGTTATGGTGCATATACACAAACTCAGAACATTCAACTTCAATTATCAAGATGAGAAAGGGATATCAAATAACTAGACTGGAAATTTAAAATATTTGAGATAAAATACTGAAAAAATGGGTACAAAATTAGTTTTACCACTATAAATTACTGTTACTGTCTATGGCCTCATTGCTACAAGCAAGGATATTCTAGGCTACCTCAAGCTATTCAGAAATACTTATTAGGAAATAACCAGTAAATTAATTTTAGTTTAATTGTGGAAAATTAAATCTCCTTGAGGATTATGAAATTTACTTTAAAAGCATCTACCATGATAAATATAGGCCATTGCATGTTTTTCTTCTGACCTAATTCAAATATTTGCAATCAGAAGTGCTTGTCAAAGTCAATCCATGTTCTCCAAATGTGTGAATAATGTGTTGAGTGAATAGTCTTGCAGTTCAGCCATCTCCCCAAATCTTGATTCAGACAAATTATCTGCCACAGGAATTAAATAAAAATAGCAGATGCAACTTCAATATGTCCCCACATCTTCTTCCAATCCACAATATAAGGGAAGATGTTTCTGTTTCTTCTTCTACCAAAGTCTTTGTGATACAAGATCTCATTTCATCATGTTATCTGAATTATGGCATTATCTCTCCCCACTGGGCCTCTTGTGTGGAAAAACAATGTCAACATGAACTCTTTACTGAATTTAGCTTTCTAGTCATGTTATCGCAAATTGGTTTGAGTACACAGGTTGCAAAAAATGGAGAATGACAAATCAAATAACCCACAAGGGAGAAGAAATCTTTAATAGCTTCTTGCCTGTCGACTCGTTATTATAAAATGATGACAAATAGCATTACACTGGTAACTTTTCTAGACATTTGAACCTTGCCTTATAACAGAGTAACTTGAAATCATATTTAAAAAGTCAGATGCCTCAAAAGATGAAAAATCATACTAGCAACTCCCTCTATGTTAGAAGTGTATTATTGCTTTTTATGAAAAATGAATCAACATCTAAGACATACCAAATAAATTATGTAAGTTTAAGACTATATAAAACACGGAACTAAATTCTTCTAGTGGTGTCCTGACTTATTTGCTCCAGTTATTTGCTCCAGTGTTATAAACTATGAAAATAATTAATTTCTAATAAAGTAGATATTTTTGGAAAATGTTCTGTCCCAGCATAGATCTGGTTTTCTGACCTCTCACCTTTCATTTCCACAGCATATATAACAAGGAGAGAAAAAAAAAAAAAAAGGAAAGGAAAGGAAGCATGTCAGAAGTTCTACATACATACAAAGTCAGTAGCAGGAAAAAATACATTGTATTGTAAAAGGGCCAACTATATACATTTTTCTTTTAAAATTATTTTTCTAGAGCATTCATGGAATATGGGCTCCCTCCAGTGGTAAAATTAACATGCACAAATTTTCACAAATTTTCACACTTGTTTATATGCTTAATTGTATAGCCTAATCCACAAAATGACATGCATTGAGGGTTGTGAGTTCAAACACTTTTGGTAATGGGATTTTTTTTATTTATAGTTGCACAGGTTTGGGGTGTATTTTTTTTTCAGTTGCCCTGATTCTACAGAGAATAATGGAACAAGGAAACAATGTAAACACTATCATATATCAATATAACTGAATATATTAATTTTCTGATCTATAGACAGATCAAAACAATATATGCTTTGATCTAGACAAGAACCTCTCATCTATTTATGACACCCATATTCTGAAACCTTCACTGGCCATTTCTCCTATCACTTCAAAAAAAAAAAAAAAAAAGGTTCTTTGTTCTTTCCTACTACTCAGATATGGAAAATGACCAACAAAGGTGAATTCATGGCCATCGTAACAGAGAACATAAAACCACACACTGATGAGAGGGATCTCAGAGGCTGAGTAAACACTATTCCATTTACTTTGAATTGGTATTTGTGACTTGGGAGTGCTAGCAATTTGCTAACAGGCATAAGAGGCACAGAAACAGCTGTTTTAAGCTATCCACATATATGGAATGAATGTATTAAGCAACCAGCAGAAACTCCTTTTATGCCTCTCTCTTTCACTAGGATTTCTTCTTGACCTTTGCTCATCAGAATATTTCTAGAAACCAGCTCATCACCCTTTGAAGTCAATACTAAAATTCCACTGACTTCACAAGAATCAAACTGAGCCAGATATGAGAGCTGGCATTTTATTAGAACATCCTCCTAAACTTTGTCATAAAGACAGAACTGACCCCAGACACCAACAGCTGCAAATAAAATGGTTGTATAATAAACAGCTGTATAATCCCTTCCCACATAAGGTCAGTCTTCATTATGTACTTAACAGAATGCTCCAAGTTGCCAGCTGTGTGATGTACAACCAAACAGAAGGTCCTGAGAAAATCTGGGAGTTCAACTAAGATAAGCTATCAGGATTGAAGGTTCTTATCCACCTTTTCAGATCCACAAGGAGTGGAAGTTTCAGTAAGCCTCAGAGGAAAAAGGATGATACCAGGAACTAGGGGAAAATACAGTGACGTTCCTCCCATATGACACAGGCAAGGCATAAGAGGTATAAAAGACAACCACAGACACTACCAGAACAGGAAAAAAAGAACAACCGGAGGTGAAATAATTACTTCAACCATGTCTGTCCTAGTAAGAACGCCACACTTGATTCACCTGGGCAGGTCTTCCCTCACCTTCAGCAGAGAACATGCTGTAGTGTTTCCATTTTCCATTCACCACATTTTGCCACTTTTCAGTATGTGATCATTTTTAAAGTATTACTTCTGCTAAGTATTGGGTTGACTAAACTAGAATTTTAAAAAGCAGTGCCTATGTATGTGTGTATTTTGTTTCAGTCTTCCTACATGACAAGGTGATTGATTCCACAGGCCCAAGTCAGAGTAAACTTCAGCACAGTAAAAGATTTAATTATGACACAATTGTGTTAATTGAAAATTACGTGGTTATAGCTTTAGAGTTCTCCTTGTTTCCTCAGTCTTCTTTGCCAGGGGAAAGATAGGACAAAGAACATCAATCCACTACTGGGACTCCATTAACTTTCCCTTGAGAGAAGGACTGATGTGAAGGGGACTTCTATTTAGGAAATAACTTCCTGCAAGCACACTTTCAATTTCTTTGTAACATGCCCTGAATGCTTAATACCTTACGGTCTCAGGACAGAGAGCGCTGCAATGAGATTATGTTTCCTGTGACTTTCCATTACTTTCCTGTAGCTTCATCAGGAAGCTTAACCATGAAGAAAGGAATGATGCTATACAGCTTTAGCAGACAGGGACCAGTTACTGTGACCAGAAAAAAGACTCAGTTTCTTAAGAGAAAATACCAGGGCAAACCAGTGAATGAGATGTATCTATCTGGAGAAGTCACTGGCCACAGACAATCTGCAAGTCAGACAATGTAGTCAAATTTTTAAAAGTCCGAACGCTATCTACTTTGTAACATTATCTGCTATACATACTGAAATAACAAAATAAATGCACAATCTATGATTCAGAAGAAAACACTTGATTTCATTTGCATAGATCATACACTATTTTGGTTTCTTTTTCATGGTATTTGGGGTGGAGAGTGGGGGTGTTGTAGTGCATGAACTCCATACCAAAATTCACACTCACCTATAAGAAACACATGAATTTGGATTGAATTCTTGACTAGTTTCAGCTATACCCCCAGCAAAACGAACAAATTAAAAACAAACAGTGGACAAGAACTGAAACATCCTTATGGCTCAAGAACTCATCTAAAGAAGTGGAATACTCTTTATGTTTTCTCCTCACTGGTAAAAAGCAGTAAACAAGCAGCTAGCCAGCAAAATTCTCAAGCCAATAAGTTACAATACACTTTGGTGTAGATGAAATTATACAACAATTAGTAACATTAAAAGAAGAGTAAGTTGAGACAAAAAGAATAACTGTTCATCCATAAGTTGCAATCCAGAATCATCAACTCTCCTCCTGTGCCACAGAAGCCCTCATAGAAGTCAAAAGTATTTGAAATTGAAGTTATTTTTGGTTATTAGATGAGACAGACTAGGATACACCCATGGTTAGAGTTACCAGCTGAGAAAAATTTGATTCAAGTCAAATAAGAATTCAAGAATCATATGCACAGTGGGTTGCTTGTAGAACTGGGGTTACAGGTGCTCCATTGCAACAGTATTCTATTCTAAAGAATTATAATACACTTGTAGGTTAAAGTGCTTACAGACAAAGTAAGAATTTCAAGATAAATTTTTCAGCTTGGGTGAATTATCTAACTTTGGGGTTAGTAATATAAAGCATCATGCATTTTAGGAGTCAAATAATAACTTGCATTTCCAGCAGCACATAAAACACAAATCACGCTTTGCAAGGGTAATGACTTTTAGATGATGAATCCTCACTGCATGTAGGTACCTACCTGCTTTATGGCTTTGAAAGCTTAGCAAACAGTATGGGAAAAATCACATACACAGATTTATTCTGCCTGCGATCTATCTAGCCAGAAGCTATGTGGCTGCATTAGCACCTGAAACATTATTCCCTACCTATTATTGTGGGCTTTAGTACTACATAAACTACGACAATGTGACTTCTGTCTGACTCTGAGAACAGGCAAGACAAATGTCTATCTGCCTTCAAAAACAACCCCCCTGGCACACTATTCAGGCACTCAAGGCTTTGAGAACTCAGCACTTCATACAAGGAGGTTGCTGACTCTTAGTCTAACTGCAGGAAGGAGACTGGCAATGTGATGAAACCTCATTGTCTTTCAGGATACGACACAGAATAACTCTGTATTCATTAACATTGCAGCCCGTACATGAAAAATTAGATAAGCTGTAAGAATAACATTTAAAGAAAGAATATTGGTGTTGTTACCATACCCTGGTTTTATCTCATGACTATTTAATACACAAAATTTTACATCTCAGAGAAGCAATATAAAATATATATCACTAAATAACATCTATTTTTCTGTGATATAGTTCTACTGATTAAAAGATGTACAATTTTAAACAGACAAGAAACATTAGGAAACAATTAATACTAGATTCTGTAAGTTCAAACAATTCAAATAATTAATTCAATGTTCCTGTAATTCTTAATTCAAAATATTTTAATACTGAAATTCCAGAAGAAAGTTCTAGCATATTAGACCAAGTTAAAAGCTTACATATTTTGCTTTCAGCACCTCTGCACGACCACAAGAACTATTACTTCATCAGGAGTAATTTGTAATTCATTTTTTTTTCTTTGATCATGAAATAAACTCATTGTAGACTTATACCTCACAACAATCTATCTGTTAAGATTTTCTCCTCAGTAGCTGTTAAAATTAGAAGAGCATTTGTCGGTAGGTTATTTTTATTCACAACCACATTAATGCAAGTCTTAAACTAATCAATTTGCATTATGCAGCCTTTCATGCAGTTTGCACAGATTTACAGCTTGGTTGCTTTATCTAGTCTCATGTCTGTGAGACAGCTGTTAGGCATTTAGCTAATATAATTCTAATCCTCAGGGAGGTGCTGGGGAGGGTGTCTATTTAAAAGTAAGAGCATAGACCTGTTTACCAGACAAGCTATCTCAAGTTGCTCCTGCTCCTGCTCCCTCTCTCTCTCCCCCATGATTCTACCTTCAGATTTTCTGTGAATGAGATTCACTAGATCTACCTGACTTATTAGAGTATAACAGCTATTGGCTACAGTTTGGTTCTCATTTCTCTTGGGTGTGCTTAATGTCTCTTACATCTTTTAAGCATGTCACATTGGACTCAGGAGTTAAGAAGTAAGACTTTCAATACATTCAACCTACAAAAAAAAACTCTAATACATTTTCTGTACAGCTGTTTTGTTTTGTTCTACCACTTTTTTTCCTTTTTTTTTTTTCCACAATAGTTAAGGAAATAAGAGGAAAAGAGGAGATTAAACCTTTCCTTGTTTGATTGTGTCCCTGCCAACAGATCATATCTGTAAAAGACTATTCAGCTTTCTCATTAAAATTCACAGTCCCCAGATGACTAAATTTAATTGGCAAGAAGTCAAGGAATATAATTGTTTAAATTATGAACATTTCTAAAAACAGTGCATCATGATGAAAGTCATATATTTATATTGTGCTATTTCATTATGATTGGACTTTCAACAGAAATGGATATTTTATCTTCCTGTTAAAAACATAGCTAAGTGAAAATCTTTCAAAAGTGGAACAGCTTAATCTGCTGAATACTACCAATCTTCAAAGCATATTTATTTTCATGTGGAAAGTGAATTTAGATTTTTCAAAACTTTAATGCATTTTTTCTAATGCTATTTATGCACTTGAGTGCCGGACAGGTTGTTAGATAATAAACAAGCCTATATTTAAACATACACCACGATAAAGTGCTAGCTGTATTATAACCGATGGAAATGCTGCCTCTGAGCTTCAACAAACAGTTTGCTCTAATAATGAAATCAAAAAGTAATGATGATAAAGATTACAGGCCAACAAAGATTTTTATTTCCCCTTAAATTAATCGCTAAGCTGTCCAGACCATCTCTTGCCCCATC
Source organism: Tinamus guttatus (assembly GCF_000705375.1). The sequence continues at coordinate 90,675 of NW_010587469.1, forward strand.
TAGCTAGGCCTATAGCCTGCCCTTAATCAAATCACAGTGTCACAAAATACCACGTCTGAACTGACCTCATGTATCTTTTCTTTGTAATCTAATGTATCTCCTGAAGGCTGTGATTAGTCTCTCACTGATCTGGTCTGCACATTCTTGCTAAAATTTGTCACCCTCAGGCATGGATTTACTTGTCTAAGGGAAGAAAGAAGGGAAGGCAATTTTGTGTCATTGGTCTAGGCCAGTGAGTCATCTCTGTATCATGGCACAAGGTTGTGTATCTACTGGCCCCCCAGTTAACCTGGGGCTGCATGTATCTGCACTGATTTGACCCTTGGGAAGAGGTTAACAAGATTTGGAAAACAGGAACTTAACCAGACACAAGAAGTACAAACTTCTTTCCTCACCTCCCTGCAGGGGTATGTTTGCACAGAAACTAAACGTACATAAAAGGCGGCATCTGCTTCCTTGATGAACTGGAACTGAAATGTATAGAATTTTCAGTTTCATAGTATCATAGAATCATAGTATGCCTAAGGTTGGAAGGGACCTCTAGAGGTCATCTAGTCCAACCTCCCTGCACACGCAGGGTCACCTAGAGCACGTGGCACAGGGTGGCATCCAAGCGGATTTGGAAGATCTCCAGAGAAGGAGACTCCACAACCTCTCTTGGCAACCTGTTCCAGTGCTCTGTCATCCTCACTGTTAAGAAATTTTTCCTTAAGTTCCTGTGGAACTTTTGATGGTTCAGTTTGTGGCCATTTCCTCTAGTTCTGTCAGTGGCCACCACTGAAAAGAGGCCAGCCCCATTCTCCTCACTGCCTCCCTTGAGGTACTTATAGACACTGATCAGGTTCCCTCTCAGCCTTCTCTTCTCCAGGCTGAACAGGCCCAGCTCCCTCAGCCTCTCCTCATAGGGCAGATATGCCAGGCCCCTGATCATTCTTGTAGCCCTGTGCTGGACTCTCTCCAGCAGCTCCACATCCCTCTTGAACTGTGGAGTCCAGAACTGGACACAATACTCCAGTTTGTTAGGGAAGCAGACTCCTTGATGGGCAGTAGACGACTAGAAAAAAGTATGCCTTACCTCCTATTAGATCTTCTACCACTCCAGACAAAGCTTTCCTGCTTTCTACTTTAAGTACAAGTCAAAAAGGAATCGGCTTTGAGCTAGGCTAATATCTGATTGCAGTCAGCACTGGTAAGATGAATTTAAAATTCATATTAAATATGTGATTGTGCATTTTATCCGCTTTGGTATCCACATGTATCAGCTTCAAAGATCAATAGCTGTTTCTGGCTTCAACAGGATTGTTAAATCTCCTGTCTTTCCTCACTATTAGCGGGAATTTCTCACATTTATGAAGAACCTCACGGTTCCTGAGAAACTGATGTATGTATCCCTGGACCATGCCAGTCTAATGTGTTTCCTAACAAGATACAGGGAGAGCTAAGGAACATACGGTCATTCTGTCCTGCTAGTATTTGCTAACCAGATGGTATTCAACAAAAGCAAGACAGAGAAGTTTTCTGTTCATCCATCTGTCTTGAAATTCTCACAGCTTAAAACATGTACACTTTCCACCTCTAAACATTATGATTCAATGAAATACAAAGTGGCTGCAGTAAAATAACAGCAAGGTCAGGTATACACTGCAAAAGAAGAACTCACACAAAAAAGGTAAAGCTTCCCATCCTACGCTTAATTCATTTTCCTGCAATTTGCAATACAGTCACAACTTGGCACTCTTAGATTAAACAAATATTGTTTGTTCTGGTTTGTTACTTGCAATTTTACTCTGCAGTGTTTATTTAGGCACAGACCAAATGAAGGAAAGCCTCCAAAATTACTGTCAAAGTTAGCCACCATGATTATTCTTTTAACCATTTAAAACACTTCATATTAGTTTCATTTATTTATTTACTTTTGCTGATTAGAAATTTAAATTAGGAAGTGAAATCAGTGCAAAACATTGAACTTCATTTACAAAAATAGATACATAGATGTCATTCACCTGTGCTTTAATCTCTGACCTTTAAAACTGTTAAACGCATGGAAAACACATCCTTCTCCACATTTAGAAAATATCTTCCACAAAAAAGTTTAGATGTTTCAGACTTATAATTAAATTATGCATTAAAATTATTAGTTTATGATTACAATTATTTCAATTAATCAAATATATAACTCACGAGCAAAGTAAGGGTAGATCTCTGTAGATCTCCATAGAAGGGCTGATTAACTGATTCTACTTTGCAACAGCAACAGTTTCTTACAGCTGGTTGAGTTATAGTCCTATCTTGTCTTTACAGATCTTAGATTTTCAAATAATTTGAATGAAAAGAAGGACTTGCTCAGTTTTCTCATTCAAAGCTTAAATTTCTCTTCTTTTCCCCTCTTATTCTTCTTGGAATATAAATTTTATTGTTAAAATATGGCCTCAGGAATAGAAGAGCTTTTTTCTTGAATTTTTATTTTCACTGATTCCATCTCAAGAATCAATCAAATAAACCATTTTTCCTTAAATTTTAAAATATTACCCAGTCTCTAAGGCAAACAGATTTCAATGGTCAAAGCAAACTGGGCATCTAAATCTTTATTTGATTATGTTATGTTTGTTTCAGTGCTTTTTACTTTCTTTAGTGATTTAAAGATGAGGAAAAAACATATATTTTTTTCCTTTTGTTTGGGAAGATGCGACACATCCCCCAGGAACATCACTAGATGAAGCAGAGTATTCTTATTGGTTCAATCTGAGCATCACAACATCAGGTAAATAATTTTAGGAAAAAGAAATGAAATAATTGACCTGATTTTTCCTGAGCCTGGACATTTAGTTTGCATTATCTAATGCAGGTGTTAAAATCCAATCACAGTAAAACCAGAATTCTATTCTTCTGAGATATCAGATAGGAAATGAAAGGTCTTACCAATATATCTGTAAGTACATAAAATATTCTTAATTTGTAGCTAATTTACCAGTCAGTATCTCATTTCTGTTTACTTTCTTCTGTTATGCCCAACTACATTTCCAAAGATAGTTTGCTAGTTGTCATCTGTATGCTTTGACTTAAAAATAAACAAAAAAAGGAAAACAAAACAAAACAAAAGACTCTCTTTGGGTCAAGTGATCTGGCACTCCACAGGAACTTATACATGAATAAGGATATTATAGAAGAAGGACATTTATTAAAAATTCTAGAAATTTTGTGTTTTTTAAGTTTTACAATTTGTGAACAGATGTATTTTGTTTCCTCTTGAAAGGAGTGGTTCAGCTTGAGAAGGGCAAGTAAGTAATATTACTGCTCATATAAATCTGCTCATATAAAATTATATATTTTTACATTTATTTTATATGATTAAATTTTTACTTACAAATTTGCTATCAGTGATAAATACTATTACAAATCTGTTACCCAGACCATTGCAACATATCCTTGTTATCTAGCTATTTTCAGTATTTCACAAAAAAATTGGTTACCTTTATTTTGGTGTCTATTGGGCAAGCATCCACACTATCTACAAACCAAAAGAGTAGCTGGCAACAACTGGGAACTATTAAAGAGATGAGAACTAAATAGTTTACATCTCCAGCAACAGTTTCACTTGCTTTATTAAAACCTTTCTCCCGTAGTATCAACAAGTACCAATCATTTCAAACACCGAAAAATTCATTAAAACCTCTATATGCACAAAGACAGATCAAGTGGAGAAAACACCACACTTGGACTATGCTGGAGCACACGCAGAGTGTGCAGCGAAGGGTGCACAATTTTCCAGACAGTTCAATGACTACAGCTGCAGCACATCTGCAGAGAAATTATGAGGTCACACAAGGTTTCCAAACTGGGACAGTGAAAACAAAAATATTTAAAATGCATTTGAGATTCCTTGAGTACGCTTTTCCCCTGTTGCTTATTTCTTTTCCAGAGGACAACATTTTCTAAAGGGTATTTACATGCTCAGGGTAATTAAGCTTTGACACCTTGGTACTCTCGCAATGAGGACAGTACCTGAGTTGAAAAAGTTAGGTACTAAAATAAATTTGGCTTATTTATGATATAAGGAGGAAGTAAGCTATTATAATATTTAAATGAGGTGGCTATATCTTTGGGACACTCCATAGGTAGGTAACAACTATATATCACACTTCTCTGTGCACACTAAGCATCCAGGTTCCCAGTGGCATTTCTAGCAGTGATACTGACATACAGTGACATATCTGTGCTGCGAGCTGAAGGAGAGACAAATCCTTGTCTCAAAAATGTTCTGTGCATGCACAACCTATGGCACTGTATTAAAGTCAAATGCTTTGGTCTGAACTGAATGGAGTATGATCTATAGCTAGCATTAATTGTACTCGACAGTTTAGTAAATCCATTTTCTTTTTGGTGATATGGGAAAACTAATAGCTTTTCTTTTTTCTTTTTTTCTTTTTTTTTTTTTTTTTACTTTTCCCCAGAAACTCTAGCTAGCAAGGACACCAAATCTTCCAGTACCTGGACAAATAACTAAGTGAGTGTAAGGAAGAATATCATTGCTTTGCCCTAGCAGAAGTGTTTGCAGTATTTTCATCTAAGGCTGAAAATAACATGGGAGTTGCACACTGGTAAGGGAAAAAAGGAAAGTATGGATTAATCATACACAATGTAGATGCTTAAGTCTGGGCAGATCTATGATAAATGGCCCATTTATTTTTGCATATTTAAATTTAAATATATTTAAACTTGATCATAAAGTTGATGGAACTAGATTCAAGAACAATTTAAATCAGATAAATATAGACTTCAGATGAGTATATTTGCAAATCTATTTCAAGCTCATGTATGAGGTCCTCCATGTATTTGAATTTGAAATAAAAATAATTCAGTGATGCAACTAGTTTACATGATTATCTAAAGCTTATGCAAAATATACAGCCCTACTTGAGGGTAAGAAGTAACCTCGAAAAAAGCAACAAGGCAGCCTCTAACATACAATTGTAGGTCTGTTGCTTAACTATCAGAACGCAAATTCAGGGATTAAAATTAAATAAGTCATGCTTTCAAATTTGAAAAGTTATTTAAGTTTTTGATATAATGAAAAAAAGGCTAAAGGAACATCATTTCACGGGCACTGTATAACTAATATTAATAACAAGAAATATTAGCTATGTATTTCAAATATGAAATAAAAACATGAAAGTACAAGCCTTTTTTAATGAAGAGACACTCTTATATGTGAAAAGACACTATACTATTTTCTAGAAGAAAAACTACTTTTTTTTTGTGAAATTCTAATGAAGAACATTTTTAAACAAATAAGCAATGAAAATACTAAGACACAATTGACCCATAATAAAATGCTATTCTACAAAACAGAGAAATCTGATTGTGAGAATCAATTTTTTCAGACTACTCTAAATCAGAAACCCCTTTTTCTTCCATAAATAAACACCAACTTCACAAAGCTGACATTAAATTTTATGAGAATAATGACTTTTTAGAGTTTGGGAAATTCAGAGGTATAAGAACTGTAAGAACACAATAATAGTTTTACAAATACGACTTTTCATTAGGGGTTATTAAAATATATTATATATAATATCTTCGATAATACATTGTTTATATCCTACGGCATCCTATTAACTTATAGTATATAGTCAATATACAAATTATATTGTATATCTACAACACACAATATATGTATATCTATGTATATAATAGATATATACCTATTATATATCTACATCTATCTGTTATTATATATTTATTTATTGGAGAAGACGAAGTGACAAAGCTGATGTACATTCAGACAAAGATATGAAGAAATGCATATGTTTCAAGTCATGCTCTCTAGAAGACTTAAGGGCATGACAGTCTCCATACTAAGTTGGAACAGAATTCTGGACTAGAAAGTCAAGCCAGGAAAGTACAGATTTCAAAGGGTTTTTGAAGACAGTCAAAATATTCAAAAAAAAAATCTTTGTTTCATAAGAAAATTTTCCGAAGCTTTCACAATTTTAATAGTGACTAGTCCTTGGTATTTTTAAGCTTTTCAGTTTATTACCTCTATAGTTACTACCTTTCTCTTGAATAGAAAAATAGGATAATCTCTACAAACTGAAATGATGATCTTAACATAAAGGGCAACATAAGCAGATCAACTGAAAATGTGGCACAAGATTCAACGATTCACATCCAAAGAGAAATATTACATCTGTTCCAGTCTATATGTCCTTATTGCAGCTATAGAATGAGAATTTCAATTCTTAATACTTCACTCATAGGGTAGTGGAATTTTATTTATTCAGAGCAGACTTGCCCATATTTTGACAAATTGATAATCAATTACAGCATTATGAAAATTAGTGCATCAAGGTTGTTACTTTTCAACGACAGCATCTGATAATGCCATGTCCTGAATGACTAAAATACGTCACTGCTTTCCTCAGTTGTGTAGTTTGCATCACAGTCAAAAATTCTGTGGTGAAGAAAGTATATTTCATAAGACCTTTTACCACTTTCTCAGCTGTGCTGAAACTGAATCTACCAAAAACCAGTCACACTCTTTGTTGTTTGGGTGAGAACTTACTTTTGCAAAAATAAAAATATGCTCATCAAGTAGGCTATGAAGAATAAAAGCCTATACCATACTAAGTTACTGAATTAATTTAATACTTAAAAAATATATTTGTGTACAGAAACAGTTCTGTTGATGATTTCAGGAGCTTATATTGTATCTCATAATTAACAGTAGAAGAGTTTTAGAGTGATTCAGATATCACTTTTTACTACTTAGAGACACATGATTTATATATGAGCTTACTAAAATGGCATGTGTTTTTTATAAGAAAAGTCCTCTTGAAATCAATTCAATCAGTCACATAAGTAATAGTTCCAGCTCAGTATTTTAATTTTAAAATAAGTGTATTGTTGTTTTCTTTAAGCTACAGTTGATTTTGTAAAAATCCAGCTTAAAGTATTACTTCTAAATGCATAATTTAAAAATAATTATAATCAACTTGAATAAGAAAAAACAGTATCACAAACACCTTTCACAACTTGTACGTCTGTTTTAAATTATCTGAAAAGTAAGTAGCAGTACTAAACTGCCCTGTCTTAGGTCAGTTGCTCACTGTATGGTCCATGATCATAACAAAGATCATCAATACTTAAATAATGGTCTAAAAGTTCACTGTTATCTGTAACCTATAGCTACTGCAAATAGTTATTAGGACAAGTATTTGAAAAGAAAGTCAGTTGCTAATCATAGATATTTGACTGAATACCGAGACTTTGAAAAGGAGGTTCAGACTGTCAGCTTTGTCTGACAACAAATTTGCAATGCAAGTAACAGATCAGGTGTACAGAGCTAAGTGGTCTACTCAGCACTGAGAGAAAAGAAAAATACTTATGCCCAAAACTTCATCTAAACAAGTAGAAGAATTATCACCATGCATTGGCAAAAAGAGACAGAAGGATATACTTTACAGCTGTATTCATACTAAAAAGGACTAGGTCATAAAATGTCAAATGTAAACTTTTTTCTTCCCTACAACTTTAAAAGTAAGTTAAGTGCATGACAGAAAAGTCAGGCATAGAAAGATAACATAACTGTGTAGTTTAGGAGCTGCTAAATGATTTAAAGTGAGATGACTTTGCCTGGGTTTTAGTTCCAGGAGCTGTACTATGCAATTCTAAGATTATCTATCAAATTAATCTTTACAAGAACATAGCATTCTCCTCAGACTACCTTCCTGCATTTGGATTGTAAAACAACATCTGATCTAGCTTCTACAAGAAATGGAAGAGTAAGTATTTAAATGTAAGTTTTAATACATGGGTAAGAGACTTTCTGAATTTATCAAAACTCTGTGTATCATATTTCTTCAGCCACAGAATTTAAAGCTTTCTGAGGTACAAATGATTTTGCCGTATGAAAAGTGGTCAAATCAGTATTGCTGAACTCTGTGTAATCAATAAATAAAACTAAATTAAAAAAAAAAAAGACTATCAATTCCAGAGGTGCAGATTTAATAAATTCTAAATGTTAGGAGCATCTGAAGAATTATTGAGGAAGGCCATATGTTGACCTCTGTGCATAGCAGAAGCCAAGGAGATTCCTGTATCCTGCAAAAGAAAAATAGAGACAGAACTTAAAAGTAGGATACAAAAAACATTGTTAGACATCCCCAAATTTTTCACCTGCCCTGGCAAACCAGTCTAGCACTATTGCTACGTTTCAAATAACCTTACACTGAAGAAAGAGTCCTCAAAACATGATGTAATACACTGGCACAGATCAAAACTAAAGTCTTTAAAAAAATCAAGATACAATAAGTGCCTATGATGCAGAACACATTTAAAATTCTGTTATTCAGTTTTGTCATCTGCTCTTAATGTTCTCTATTTTTGATCTTCAAAATACAATATTAAATATATTTATTTATTTCATTGTGCTACTGTAATTGAGTTCACCTATGAATCTGTTTGACATAATAACAGTTTGTTTACATTACATGCTTGGTGGTTTTTGCAGATATTTTTTAAAGTAAACACTGTCATTCCCAGATCTAATCTATTAAATGAAAGATGAGTGAAGTCACTGAGAGCATAAAGCACCATAAACGATGGCAGATTTCACACTATTAAATTGTGTTTCACATTACTTTCATCCTCTTTCCATCTTTTTAATCAAGACTTACTTATGCTGCCACAAAATAGGCACAAAAATGGTGTCTCAGGATTCAGAAAAAACATTGGTTTTGAAAATGAACATTATGCCTGAAAGCAGAATAGGAGAAAAGCTTTCCATTGTACCTAGACTGTTTGTGCTAAGAATGTCTTTGCTTTTTTGTTCCCCCTTAAACAGTTTTAAAATATGTTTTTAAGTCTGTACATAGCATTGAGTAATCAGCTCTTCAGAAAATACAGCAGGATAGTCGAGAGAAGAATTTTTGTTGTCTTAGCATGAAGAGCTCTGTCCCTGAGGCAGACAGGATCTAGTCCAAACAGATCCTCAGCGCATACAGTCCCGACTAGGTCATTCCTAAGACCTGACCAAACAAGATGGGGCAACAGTTTCTGTGACAAAAATAATGAAGTCTCCAAATACCTAAAAGGATATTTTCACTTTCTTATGCCTATGAATGTGGATGTCCATGAAAACTGGCTGTGGCCAAAACCCATGCCTCCTCAAAAGAACTTGCTGCTGTTGGGTAAAGGGAAAAGTGAGAAGAACTGTCTTAAAAAAAACATAGGACAGTCTTACAATACCTGAAGAGGGCCAAAATAGTGTTGGGCTTATAAATACGAATAGCGCAGGCACAATTAAGCATCATGACTGGAAAATGTTAAGCCGGGCTAGGGAGATGTGATTTTGACCAGTAAAGCCACATGAAGAGTTATGGACAGAGCAGAATAGTATCTCTGAAAATCAAAAGTCCACAGGAAGTCTTGAAGCGCTCTTACCTATTCACATCACAGAATCACAGAATGATTGAGGTTGGAATGGACCACAAGAGATTATCTATCTAGTCCAACCCCTGTTCAAGTGGCATCACCACAGTGCATTGACTAGGACTGTATCCAGATGGCTTTCAAGTATCTCCAAGGATGTACACTCCACGCACTCTCTGGGCAACCTGTTCCAGGGCTCAGAAATCCTGTAATGGCACAGATGATGCTGCAGATGCCTTCTAATGATACTGGAGAGCCTTTCTCACACATCATCTTCTCCTTTGGGCTGTCATTTTACAGCTTTTCCTCCACTATCAAGGACTGCACAACCCATCTTCAATGTTGGAGCAAGAATTCAGGCAAGCTTCCCAACTGCGAAGTCTGTTTCAGTCTCTCATACTTCTCTGACTTGGCTCAAAACCCTGAGCTCTGCCATTCAGCAAGTTCTCAATCTACCTCATCATCTGCTCTTTTAGCCTGTAATTCTACAGCCTGCCTATGAGAATGTTACAGGAGATAATGCCAAAAGATTTATTGAAGTCAAGGTGAGAAAACATCCACTGCTCTCCTCTCATCTACCCAGGTAGTCATCCCATCACAGAAGGTTGTTTAAACATGATTTCCCCTTTGTGCACCCCTGATGACTACCGCTCATCACCTTCTTATCCTTCATATGCTTGAAAATGTTATCAGTGATTTAGCTACTCCATCCATGCTCCAGGGATCAGGGTGAGGCTGAGCAGCCTGTAGTTCCCTGGGTCCTCCTTTGCCTTTTGAAGACTGGAGGGACATTTGCTTTCTTCCAGTCATCAGGCACTCTCCACGATGTGTCACTCTGTTCACCATTATTGAAATGAGGAAGACTCTTGTTCTGGCTATGGCAGCAAACATTCTTTCCAAGGTGAGTATCTAATATTCTTGCAGGGCCACACTCTGTATCAGAGTACTGAGAATCCTGCCTCAGAACGAGTGAATTTTTGAAGAGGTGTTCTTGAGGTGGAGGTTTCAGGATGACTAGGCATGTCAAGAGGCTATTGTGGCCATGGCCTTTGTTGTGATTTAACAACACTCCATGGCAACACAATCAGGATGGACAAGGAATTTTCCTCAGAAACACGGATCAATCTTTAGTACTGTAGGCACGATCTGCAAGTATTGTGTCTAGATCTGGAACAGTTATCAGGGAAGCAGTTTGTCCTGAGAGGACCTAGGCAAGTTTGGGGATGGAAGTTAAAGTTATTAATTCAAAAGTAATTAGAAATTAATTACTTATTAGTTGGGACAGAAAAAGCTTCTGCAATGAGATACTGCACGCAACCAAGAGGAATGTAAAGCTGTAAGAAAGAAGCAAGCCTGAGGAAGTTGGGTTATGAATTAATCTGCTCTAATACTTCAGCCACTTCTATCCGTAGTAGCCATACTCCTACTAAATACTTATTTATCAAGCAGAGCTTTCTGATTTCATCAACAGAGAATTTATGAACTACAGAAGAATGCACTGAGATCTTGGAACTTCTGATCTCTCCATGAGCAAATTTCACTCATTATCCTTGCTTATTGACGTTTCCTCCCATAGAAAAATTAACTCTTCAAAAAGATCTTTTCTTCCACTTCTCCAAGGGTGTTACAAAATGTATGATTTAAGAAGCACATAAACTGTGCAGGCTTTCCTATCTCAATAGCTACGCTAGATCCCTATGTGATTCTAACTCTGTCCCAAATGTTAGAAAATGTACTTGTCCTCAGTAAGGCTTTACTTTAAAATCTCTTGACTTTCAAGTTTATTATTTTATTTTTAATCAAAGAATAAAAATTAAAACTTCATGTTTCTTAAACACCTCTTCTAGTTTTCCACCAGCATTTTCTTTTTTTCTTTTATAAAGTCCCGCAGAGAGAGTGAAGTTGCAGGACAATGACTTAAAGGGATGCCAAAGAGAAATCTATGAGATCTGGCTTTATATGATCAGAAAACTTCATTTTGTTAAAATGAAAATGTTCCATAAGAACATATCATCTACAGTATTAGTACTGGGAACCTGTCTGGCTTATTAGAAATTTATTCCCCTTCATGCTTCCATAGTGATCCACTGCAGCACTTACAGGTGTCACCCTGAGCTAGTGACTGTCTAGCTTCTCATAGGCAGCTGACTCTCTAGCGCCCATCTGCACAGATGCCTGACTCCAGGATTACTTCAAACCATTTTGATTTGGAAAACCACAAAGTATTACAATCATATTGCATGCATAATATTAAGCACTTTTACTTATAAAAAGTGTTATTTATACAACATATATAATGTTTAGCAATAAAATCTTTACATTTTAACCTAAGTTGGAAAAATAACAAAGTAATATCCAGTTTTACGGTGAATTCTGAAAACTAGCTTTTGAAGCTACTGCAAAGAGACAAATAATGTGAGGTTCGCTTCTTTTCATACTACTTATATGCTGTCTAAGACACAACAGGTGTAAGGCAAACTGAACCTTTATCCTCCTTTATCTTTTTTGGGGCATCCTTACTTAAATAAAAAGAGTAGGCTCAAACACAGAATATTTTGAGTTTGACTGCTTCTCAGAAGTTTCATATGACAGCTCTTAGATCTTAACTGCTCTCATAATCAATATATCACATATTTTTCCGATGACAGAAATATTTTCTGTGCAAAAATAGACTACTGTAAGAAGCATAAGAAAGAAGTTGAAGAATCTTTGATAATCTGTTTCAGGTCTTAGAAATCCATAAAAATATGCATACACACACACAAACTTGTGCAGCTCCTAAAGTAAAATTAAAAAAAAAAAAGAAAAACTTTCTGAGATAGTTATAAAAGTTACAATAAAATCAAAAATTTTCATAACTTCACAACTATGCAACTTTTTGCCTACTGTAACAAAGGACCATAATCCTGTAAGTCTTAGTGTGTGTAAAGGATCAGGATAAGCTACACTACAGAAAAAAGTTATACTGAAATATTATCAAAATATGTCAATACGGATATTACATTAAAAATTTATGTTTGCTCTACCTGACATAGCAGGATTTGCAGAGGGAGGTGGGAAGAAAAGTATTTTTTCTCATTGCAATGAGGTATAAAAATTGTGGACAGAAATCTAGGTCTTTTTGTGGTGAATACAACATAAACTGTAGAGAATAAGTAGTTAGTTTTTCTTCAAGAGTTTATAATCGTAGAATCTTTGTTCACGGGGTGATTGATTCACTGGGTGGTTGATTTATTGATTCTTCACATATAGAACAAAACATGTATTTTTCCCAACTTTCAGCATTTTTTGACACTACACACAATAGTGAATATTATAAAACTATTTTTTAGGAAATGAGGCTTCTTCTGAGGCTGAAAATACATTCACAAAAATGCAACAGGCAACATGTGGCAATCCTAGCTCAGAATTAATAATGTCTGCAAAGATTCAAAAAGTAAATGGGTTTGAAGTGATAAATTGCTATTCACGAAGCAGCTGTGAATAGGTAAATTCGAACACAAAAATGGGAAGCAGAACTTCTGATTACTGATTCTTAGGTAGGTATGCTACAAAATACATAGACTAGCACTGCTTGGCTTTTGTCCTGAAAAATCTCAAAGCCAAGTAAATATATTCTTCTATACTTTTTTTATTCCAAGAAGAATTAACTGAACTAGTTACAACTTCTACCAGATATGACAAGCAAGTCACCCTTCACATTTAGGTCAAAAATACATAGAGACTTATAAATAAATTCCCAAGTCTGATATAAAATATGAATAAAATATTACTCTGAAGTCCAAAAGTCAGGAGTACATTTTTGCAAAATGCAACCAACAGCTAAGAAGTAGACTGTTGAAAATCCATGAGAAAGAACACATAATTTACTGGCAACCACTGTGCCCTGATAAAATTCTCAAGAGACAGATAACTAATCAATTATTTACTGGAAAGCAAGAAAGTTAAAAAGAGAAAGGGAAAATTACCCCTGTCTGTACTATCAAAAGGTATAAAAACCTATGGACCTACTTGTGAATATACAAAACCTTCCACATCCACTATTACGTTCAATTCTTGTTTATTTTTATGTATAAAATGATAGGTACTAATGCATCTGAAGTTTGCAAGTGCATACTCGTCTGTAACACAGAGACAGTTCCAGAGGTAAGTGTATTACAAATCTTGCAAAAATAATCATACTATATAAAAGACAATTAGTTATTAGATAGAAACAAGCAGTACCATTTCTGCCAGTCAGTGGCTGTGTCAATCACAATAATTGAAATGAACAACAGGAGGATGTTCTGTCCTACAGCTAGCACACATCTAGACTTTCTACACACAGGTTACTTCCTAAATTATTGATCCCAGAATATTTTGAAGATTTATATTTGTCCAAAATTTCCGAATTTCAGGTAGCCCTGACAAAATGGTGCCCCAATCTGGCTACTGCATGATAGTTTTGGACATGAACACAGCACACATGACCAGGATCTTACTGTGTAAGACTGTCATGTTGGATATACTACACATTTAATTTATCATTTTATTTTATTATTAATGATTATGCCAACAGTTTCAGATCTGTCAGTAAACCCAGGCAGAAATATGGGAGCCATTCTCAGAACAATAAAGTTGAGAATAAGTCTGCTTGGTGCAATATATGCAGATTTCTCCCAATTTATGAGCTGGATGAAAAACTGTTCCTGTACTCTCCCGATATGCATTGGTTATGCATAAACAAAGACTTTGTAGCTTTTCTTTTCTGTTCTCAATTATCTCCTCTGAATTTGTTTGTTTAGATCTGAAGCAGCTTCTTTTAACACCACAGAAGTATTCGGGAGTTTGTAGCTCCTACCTTCCTTCCATTCTCACTTTTAAATGTCAAGCCATGTGTTTATGAAACCATCTGATACAAAAAGGCTTTGACTAGAAGTTAAAGGCAGTTAAACATGTCAATTAAAAGAACAACTGCAGAAGTTCTCTTCAAGATCACTGATTCTGAGGTTGCTGAGAAACAATCTGCCTTAGCAATGAAACTCATTCTGGATTTAGTCAGAGTGGGTTGACATGGTTTTTTCTGTGATGATCTGAAATACTTGCATGGGGCATGATACTGTAACTAAGGCTCAGGAAATAACTTAATCAAATGCCTTTGTTACAAAATCAAACTAACAAAGGATGACAGTGATTACATTTTAGAAACTGTATGGAAACCTTCTTGGACAAATGACTTGAGATAACAAATGTCACCTTAAGAGAAGTTGCAGTTGCCAGGAGACTATAGTCCTAAGATGTCTATGTAGTAAAAATACTTCTGAGATATCTAAAAGAAAATGGCTTGATTAAAGAATAAGTGAACACTAATTCATACACTTAACAGCTGATTAAGGGGAAAAAAAAAAGAAAGGAAAGGAAAGGAAAGGAAAGGAAAGGAAAGGAAAGGAAAGGAAAGGAAAGGAAAGGAAAGGAAAGGAAAGGAAAGGAAAGGAAAGGAAAGGAAAGGAAAGGAAAGAAAAGAAAAGAAAAGGAAAGGAAAGAAAAGGAAAGGAAAGGAAAGGAAAGGAAAAAGAGAAAAGAAGAAAAGGGAAAAGGAAAAGGAAAATTGGTGATGTCAAAACTAAACACAATTAGAATTCTTCAAAAAGTATCCTATATTCACCATTTCAGGAGACACAGAAGGTAGAGAAAATATTGCTGCTTCCATTTTACATGACAAGAACTTAGAGAGGGCCAAATCAGAAAAGTGTTTAACCCCCTGCTTCCTTTTGAAATCATCCAATAGCAACAACTTTGCAGATCTATTTATAAAACTTAAAAGCATGACCCTTGCTTTCACACACAAGTACTCACTTAAACATAATAATGGCCAACAATCAATGTAATTGATCCTACACTGATTCTTGGGCAGGGAGAGTTCCTGATTCTAATGCTGGAGGATCAACAGTTCAGAAGTCACCAAGCACTTGTGAACTTCTCAAGACTATGCTTGCATTGTAAATATGTCTCACTCCTTGTGCTAGCTGGGGACCTAGTGCCCTGTACCAATGAGCTGAGGGCCTGGAGTTTACCTTTGATAAGTACAATTTAAGTCATGCCATCAATGACTAAGTTGTGGGAGGTATTTCATGTTTAAAAATCATTACATGGAGTTTATGAGATGGGCCTGGATCATGTCCTAACTCCTCAGGCCAGGCAACTTGTGTTTTTCCTGTACTTTTGTATAGGAGATGGATATTTTTATGATCTGTAAGGTCATAAAAATCTCTTGGGGGAAACGGAACACAGACCTTGAGACAGGAGGTGTTTGTCTGCCTGGTCTGAGTGATAAGGAGCACGGAGGCAGCTGCTCAGCCAGGTTCATAGTCAACCTCCTCTAAAAAGCAGTTGAGGCCGGCTGCTTGATTACTTCTACAGAGGTTAAGAATTTATACAGCTGTTTCACGCAAGAGATGCAGAACCAATGACAGGAAGACTGAAGTGACATTGCATTAATGCATAACATTTCAGTTTTGTGTTTAAAAGAACTGTAATACTTTACATAACGACATGAGAGATAGATTTATAAAAAATAGTAGGAATGGGAAAAAAAAACAACAAACAAAAAGCAAGAACAACAACAACAAAACCAACCAACCAAACAACCAAAAGAACTTTCCAAAAGGGAATTATGCTGTTCTCCTGTTGGTCAGGATAAGTGAAAGCAGCATAGATTATACAATTGTACTGTATTCTCTCTTCACAGTAAGAAAACTTGTCAATGAACCACTTACTAAGTCTTAACAATATAAATCTGCTGAGTTTAACACAGCACTTTTCAAAGATGCTCGAACAGGACAAATGACTTCTTAGATACAGATTCCCTGGTTCGTCACCAAGGACCTCTCACATCAGTAGCAATAAAGACTTACCACAGATAAGCGTCTTACCAAAAATCTTTCAAGACATCTTACCAAAAATCTTTCAAGCAAGCCTGAGAGGGTAGTATCTGTTGATCTGAGAATGCAAAGCAGTAAATGCAACTCAAGGTAATATTGCTTTGAATTAAAGTTCTTAACTGTCCCCAGGCAACCAACTATCAAGATCTGTCAAACCTATCTCCGTTGTTTTGTACAAAAAAAAGTTCTCTGCAGAACTTTATCCACATGAGAATACTTAATCTTAGCTAGCTAGCAATTGCCTCTTAGCATGCATCTAAAACAAAGATCGATCAACTGCTGTCTATCTATCTACATCTCATGTAAAGATTTGTGATGTATTGCAGCTGGATTTGGCTGCTAGTTAGTATTTCCTTCTTTTGAATTACTTGCTAATCCTTTTACATTCCCATTTTAATTTTCATTGTTTCTGTCCTGCAGTTTAGAAAACATAAGGAGATCCTCTTTTCTCATGTTAAGCGTATGTCTTTAAGTTATTTGCCTTACCACTTAATAGAGGGGGAGAAAGTGCAGTAACACAAGTGCTCCTATATGAAGTTCTAGAGGAAGGAAATGAAGGCAGGAACAACTGCCTGGATAGTTTGAGGAAGCATCAAGGAAGAAGGATAGAGAGGCAGAACGAGATAAAACAGAATCTATGTGGAAAGAGCAGTCTCCAGCTGGACTTCAAAATAAATCCTAGAAAGCACAGGCTTGTTAACAAAAACATTATTACTCTTTGTCTTAATCTACTGCTAAACGCAGGCTAGAAGGAGATCCTAAACAGAAGTCCAGAAGAACTCATTAAGTCATTAGCAGGAAGACTCAAAGTTACATAAATAAAAGCTGTACAAAAGAGTTTTTTACTCTTCCAGATAGAGTTGGCATCCCCAAAACATGCAGGAGGAATTCCGCTGCACATGGAATGCTGCAGTCCACAGCATTCTCTTCTAATCACAGCAGTGTAAAATGCTCAAAAAGTAAACGAATACCCCAGAGAAAATTCATCTCTCTCCACTCAAGAAGCAACATGGCTACAACTGCTACAGTTATAGAGTTTTTCACTACGTATCTCTCATACAGTGTGGAAAACATATCCCTGATGAAACTACTCTATTTATCACATCCATTCACATATTTGACACCTCCAATGACAGCAAAAAACAAATTCCTCATGTTCATAACACCTCTGCTTTTTGCTTTTCTTAAACTATCCTGGTTTTGAACAAATGCAAATACATTTTATCTGAATTAGCATTCCTCCTCAGCATGCTACCTACTGCCTTACAGCAACCTACATGTCTGCTTCTTGACAGAGCAATCAGCTAGTCACCATTTAGTATCTTCTCCACCTTATAAGACAATTCCCTAATTGAATTATGCCTGTCAAGAGGGGTAGCTGTTGTTGCTGTGGTTGTAAGAGTATTCAGTAAGTTAAATAGAGAGCTCTTGACAGAAGTAAGTTTGAATTCTGAGTATGCTCATACTGTAGCCCCAAATTTAAAGACCCTGTCTTAATTGTGATTTAATGTAAGACAAACAAGATTAACTCTCAGAGCAGATATGAATGTTGATATGAAACTCACTTTTATCTGAAAATGTCTTCTTTACACAAATGGAATTTATCTAGAAACTTATAAAGAAGTTTACTCAAATTTCATTTGAAAGCAGTCTAATATAATATGTTTCTCTTTGACAGTCTAGCACTCTAGGGAGTTTTCTCTGCAGTTGTTTCATAGAAACCATACTCTACAATCAATGTCCTTGGAGATGTACTGAAGGTCTCTGCCCTTTCTTCAGGTTGGCTGATGTCCAAGGAACTCCAAGCCAAAATTTGTGCAGCCAAACTGTCATGATGACACATAAAAAAATGACTTGGCTACAGCACGTGTTAATATAGGCACATTCCTTTCAGTCTAATCATGGGTAACTTCTGGTTAGCCTGGAGAACAGAAAGAAAAACACAAATCCACCTGCATCTTTTCACCCTGCAATATCCTGTAATCACAAATTCACAGAACAACAGAATGGTTGAGGTTGGAAGGGACCACATGAGATCATCTAGTCCAACCCCCTGTTCAAGTAGCATCACCACAGCACAATGACCAGGGCTGCCTCCAGATGGTTTTCGAGTAATCTCCAAGGAAGTACACTCCACAAACTCTCTAGGCAACCTATTCCAGGGCTCAGAAACCCTATAATGGCATAGATGATACTGCAGATGCCTTCTATGCCTTCAGGTGAATCTTTCCCAAGTAAGCAGCAAAACGGCCAAAAACCTTTTCCCTTTCAATATACTTCGATTCTCAGCTTCACTATAGTTCCTTCTGAGACACACTCTACCTTTGACAGATCCACTGCCAACTTCGTCTCTCTGGAGAGCCTTTCTCACACATCATCTTCTCCCTTGGGCGATCATCTTACAGCTTTTCCCCCACTGTTAAGGACTGCACAACCCATCCTTGGTATTGGAGTCAGAATCCCGGCAAGCTTCCCAAGACCACAAAGTCTCCTTTAGTTTTTCATAATTCTTTAGTTAAAAACTTTTCATCCTTCTCTCTTGGGATATGCTGTGTTATATGTGGGTTTCCTTTTTTCCCTTTCTGGGAGTTTCTGTTGCCCTTCAACTGTCTTCTCCAAGTCTCCTGTCCTCTTGGGAGTCACCTGATTAACACAAGGAACATTAGGAATTCTTTCCCAAGCTATTTGCCAACTTCTTGATCATTCTTTTCCTTAAAAGGTGTTGCACAAGACAAGATAGCTAGGTCTTGGTTCATTGTGCTATAATGAGGACCATGCTATATGGAGAGGAAAAATCCCGTACATTGAAAAATTGACCATAGCATTCAATAACAGCTATAAGGTCAGGAATTAATTTAGACTGATGTTAACCAAAGTTAAATCTCTTTTAAAGACTTGAAGAGAGGCAGTGAAGCAGCAATATTTCATCATTTGTTATGTAAAGCTAAGGGTTTATCCAGTGCAAAGCAGCCTGCAGCCATACTGTCAAAATAACAAATAGCTCTAAAATAGTAGATGCCATCTTTTTGGCACCCAAATACTGCAATGAAGGCTTAAACTTCTTGTGCGTATAATAATTTGAATGTTAATTCCCAAATGAAAATATAGCCTAAAAGATTTCCTTGCATTTGAATAAACTAACCCTATTCAGCATTTCTTATTTGTTTCTTTAATAATCAAAATGCCCATTGAACTCAATGGGTGTTTGAGTGACTAAAGTATGCTGAACTGAGCCCTTGGAGACTGTTAAAATTAGTCTGCACAAAAAGAAGTATTACATAGTTTTTTGCTCTCGAAAGACTATGTGAAATATTTTTCCTATAATTTGAAAATATCTTATAAATAAATATATGAACAAGGACCTTTAAAAGGAAAGGGGAAAAGCACAGAGAATTACTTGCAGCAGCAGAAATACATCTATCACACTATATTAGTTTGCCTGTGGCATTCTTGAAGTACTATATTGCATTTTTTAAGTTAAATGCTTTACAGAATATTTGCACACCTCTTTAAGATGCAGCTTCAAAGCTTATAAGTTAGATTCCTGTAGTAATTCTCACTTCTTCTTCTACCTTCCAAAGATAATACAAATAGGCTCTATTCAAGTGCTAAAAAATTTGAAGCGATGGCGTTTGAAGTGATGAGAGAATTTTGTCCCATGTTTTCCACAATTAAATCTGACCAATACATGTTATAAGCAAAATAAATGAAAAACATTTCAGTATCTGAGTACCGTAATGCGTATTTCACATGAGAAACTACTGATAAATAATACTGAATTTCAAAATATGTTAATTTGTTGTATCCATGTATATTTGTACAGGTTATTCAAAATATGCTAGCTAGTCTATCAACAAACAAAATCTTGGCATTATCTGAAACAATTTATTTACTTAACTATGACTGCTTCTGCACCAGAACTGAACTGGCCTTCAGAGTTGAAAATTTTCTTCAGAGATAAAATTTTTATTCCAAATTGTTGCTGACCTATTGTGATGATTGGCAAAAATAAAACGGTAAGGTCACTCATGGAGAGAAACTGTTTTTTAGGAAAAAAATAAAGAATGATACCCTGGAAAGTTACATTTGAGATCCAAATGCTTCTGTAAGAAAATGAGCTTTCTTGTGCTTGTGAAGAAAAGAACTCTGAAATAAACATGACACACTAATTTACATTCCTATACAAATGCCTATGAGTAACGGCTACTTTTAGCCTATGATCCATGCAGCTTTCCACTGAATCATGTCTCTGTCTTATAAATGATACAAATAGAATACAAGTAAGCCATCAACCAGCTACTATAGTTTCCTGATGGCTAAACAACTGTGACTAATATGTTCTAGTCATGTGCATGCAAACAAAAATAAAACATTGACTTTAATTTGTTTCCTGATTAATGATATCACATACTGGCAATGCTTCCAGCAACAGTTCTTGGGCAGCTGGGCTTCAAAAGAGCAGAGCTGTTGACAAGTGTGGCTGGAGGTAATGTGATTTCTATAAATAAGATATAGTGGTGAGTTACATCTTTCAGTAGTTATCTCTGTTTGAATATTTCAAAATATCGAAGAGTATACCAATAACTGTCTGCAAATAAACAATAAAATGTGCCTTTAAAAATAAAACACCACTTGTATAAATTTCACTAAGAAATGGCAGAGAGTTGTTTTGCCTACCCTCTTTAAAAAGATCATACCTGCAGAATTGTTTCTGCTGATTTATCAGCATCCTTCCTAAGTCATTATTATATTCCTTACATCCCAAAAGGGAAATTTAACTGTAAGCTGAGGAAAAAAAGAAAAGACCACAAACATTCATGACATGCTAGACGACGGAATTATTAAAGAAGATTACGTGATGAGCAGCATGATTAAAA
This sequence comes from Tinamus guttatus, assembly GCF_000705375.1. The sequence goes on from NW_010587469.1 coordinate 111,901, forward strand.
AGTTGATATATGTGGCATCCTTTATACAATCCTTTAATGACTGTAAGCACTTATCATCAGGTTCCTTCTTCTTAACATTCGTATGTCCTGCATGAGCAGCCTCCATTGACCCGTCAGATGTAAATTTCAACCTGTATCATTTGCTCTCTAAAAGCATTATTCTCTAAAGCTAATGCATATTTTCTATTCAGCAACGTGCATAGGGATTTTTTTGAGATTTTTGATATCTTGGGAAAGGGACAGTAGTACCAATAGTAATATGGTATTAATGAAAAAAAGAGGAAAAAAAAAAAAAGCTTGTACATCCATAGAACAGATTTACACATAAACTAAAACAAGACATAAAACTGAGTATTAAAGTGCATGTATCTTAGAATTATATTTAAATCAGCTGTGATGTAAACAGCTATTGTACTAAGGAAAGCATATATGTAAAGACAAAACTTATGGATTTTCTCAATAAATGTGCTCAGTTTGCATTCAAATAAACAGTCAGAAAAAATACAAAGTAAACAACAGTAACTTAAGCATAGAAGATGAGTGCAATGTATTGGCCAAAGCAAGGCAAAGATTGATGCATTTTGTTGCACACAGAAATACAAAGAAAACATTAAATATTGTTACATTCTATGACAGGAAGTAAGATTGTGTTGAAAATTCAATCAGGTTTCTTTGTCAGTATGATAACGAGAATTTTAACATGCTTCTGCCAAAAACCATTGAAGCATAGTATTATATTCAACAAACAGACTACAGCTAGATTCTAAGTCTCTGTCTGGCTCAGAATAACTGAAAATATCTCAATTGTTACACATTATCTTTTCTGCACCCCCTACAGAATAAATTAAGAAAAATAACATTTAAAACGTATTAATGAAAAACTACATATTTTTTTCAAAATCCTGTGCTTTTCTTTTTATCGTCTCACACATTAACTTACCCAACAGCATTGCACTCACTGCTAATGAAAAGAAAGCAGGCAGTACAAATCTTCTTAAGCCTCCCGTGGCAAGAAAACTATTACAGAAATGAATAGAAGAAAGTCTCTGGAGCCTTTCCCTTGCCTGCTTGTTTTACAAAAGGCAGTTAGAATCACACTGAGAAGTGTCAAAGCTGAATAAACCTCTATCAATCGGGTGTAGACCCTTTGGGTAGTTAGTCCTTCATAGATGATGATTCGACTTTGTCCAAAAACCAATATGTGCGAAACAATGCAGAATCTACCAGAGGCTGTAGCCAAGCTTAAAACTGTAGACAAAGAAACAGTTTGCTCCTAAAGGTTTGCAAGGGAGGGCTTGTCACAGGACATTAATTCAAGCAAGCTGATGTTAACATCAAACCAGGGCATCTAAATACAGTTAATCTGCAGCTTTCCACATTGCAGTCTAAGAGCTGTTCAGCAGCAGTGTACAGGAGCCCCTGGCTTTAGTGTTGCTTAAGTGCAGGAGAGCTCTCTGCTCTTCCCTTTCACATTAACATGCATGCTTAGTATCTAGGAAAAGCATGTGGCAAATGAATGGTGTTTTCCCTCAGCTTTATTATGAGCCACAATTATTGCAAAAAATTTGCATATTTGATTAAAATTAGTCTCCTGCCTGTGTTGTATTTATACTTACATATAATGGAGCTGTACAATGATAAAATACAGAGGATTCTTTTCTGAAGCTAACACAAACAGTAGGAGAAGAACCTGACAATAACTAAGCAGCATTCAATTTAAACAGTACTTTAGGAAATCAGTAGAAGGAATGGAGTTAAGTCTATATGTCTTTATTTTTTTTCTCCAGTAACCCTGCATCCTCTGTACTCGAGTAAAAAACTGAAATGTGGAATCCAGAACTGTCTTTGGCATTTTACTGCATACTAATATTAGACATTTTGTTCTCATCAACTTCATATTTAAAACAATGAAAACTTTTCTAAAATCTTAGTTTGAACATTAGCTGCAATGCATGAGGATTTCCTTTATTAACAACAAGACTCTATTCATTGAAACAAAGGCTCCATGTATTCAAAAATAAATAGTAAAAACTATGAATATTAATGAGTGTACAGCCAAAGCACGTAGCCTCAGCTTGCTGATAATTAACCCTACTCCATCCACTAATTTCCATTTTTCAAAGGTACTTATAATTTCATTGTATTTCACTCCCGCACCCGTGTCTTAGCAATGAGGAGTTTTAATCTTTCTACTCCAAACAATTTTGTTGTGGAAGGGTGTACAGAGCATAGAGAAACTTGGCTAACATGAACGGATCTGAGCCAAAGATGATGTTGAGAAAAACGGTCCAGTCTATTTTCCAATTTACCATATAATCCACTAAAAAATTTCCTAGAATTGGTTTCAGCACTTCCTAGTATTAGTCTGGACACTGTCCCTTCCTGTTCATGCTTCCTTGTCCTGCTGTTCCTGGCTCCTCTTTAGGAAAGGAATAGGAGCAGCAGTTGGTCATACAGAAAGTATTTTTCTGACTTAGCACAGATCTCTCTAAGGGGCTCTTAACGTTAAGGATCCTGTTGCAAAACTTTGATGTTATTCCTGAATTTTTCATTTTTAGCCAATTAAATTACAAAACTCAGAGACAGAGACATATGTCAGTTTCTCCAGCCTGCAGGGCAAAAGGTCATCATTTGGCACCCAGGAATTCTGCATCAAGTCATGGAAAGTAGCAGCAACACTTTCCCCAAAATTTATCGAAATACCAATTAGCCAAGGAACTTTTTATGTTGACATATTTGGATTATATAAAGGAAAACCTTCTATCATAAATCACACCTTTCTGAGTGCTGGTCAAACAGTAATTAAGTTTCAGTCATCGCTTGATGTCTTCATAACAGATCATAAGTGGCAGAGCTCACTGCAAGAGGAGGGGAACTGTGCTAGGCTGCAGTGTAATGCATGCAGGAACAGACACCAGCACTTCTGCGCTGTTAAAAAAGCAATTTACTCTGAGCCATCCAAGTCACTAAAGGGCTTTCAAGTCAGTCATTTGCAACCATACTTCTATGGAGCTGCAATAAGACAATTTGCCCTTTGTGTTACAGGCTACATTTTTCTTCACAGTGAATAATCTATCTACAGAAGGCAGAATCACCAGAGACTCTGCTAATAAAAAGGTTGAAGAGAATATACAAAAGAAGTCCATCAAGCTAGCCTGATAAGGCTAAATGTAATTAAATCTATAACATCTTGTACTCTAAATGGTTTTAAGGGAATAAAACCATTAATCTAAGATACTCCAAAAGAACATTTGAAAATACAAACTCTGTCTGTCACCAATTTATCCACTAAATCTGACGCAGTTTGGGTTTGGAAATGAAGGAGGTTTTAGAATTTATTCTTCCCTTAAGGCTTTACCAACAGTATGGGACATACCTCTAGGAGCTATGGACCTGAAAATATTGCACCTAATGGAATCGGGCGTGAAAGAAAAAGACGTGGAAATCTCTGTTTTCTACTCTTGAGTGTTCCCAGAAGCAAAAGAGGATGCTTTTACCAGGACTACAAGGAAAATGCTAGGAATTACAAGTTTCTTAATGTAAGCCTGAAGAAGCCTGTTGAAGCATGAACTAATTCATGTAGCTTTTCTGAACATTCTCTCTATGTTTGACTCCTTATGACTATAGATTTAAAATAACTATCGCCAATTGTTCTGCTGCTTGGGAAAAAGATGTAGCCGTCAGGTCACTTTAAAAAAAGAAAAATAATTTTAAAAGAACAAGAATAAGGAATATTTTGTATTCATCCTTTAAATGGTCTCTTAGGTCTCTTTACACACTTCAGATGTAAAATTTACTTTTTAAGCACTGTTTTAGCTATAATTCAATGGTAAAATAGCCAGAGTTCAGCAGCTGGAGCTTAACAAAGATAGCACACTTAGTAAGACCCACAGTAAAACCATGAGCTGTACTGAAGGGAATTTTAGGTCTTATGCACTTGATGCACTAAATTTCTTGGAGTGGCAAACACTCATTCTCGGCTGAAATATGAATAAGACCAGAATCCTTACATTGCAAGATGTCTATGGTATGGTAAAGGTAGTGGTTAATTACCAGTTCTGGGGGTGTTGCACAATTATGAACATTATTTTATTGTAAACACGCAGAATTTATTTCACTCAAATCGATATTTTGGAAATTCATAATTCCAGTCAAAAGACTACCACATTCATTGGCTGAGCATGCATAGACTTAATTTTTAGATCTTGGAGTTTTCATACTAATTATGGAATTGAGATAACTGCAACACTTGGGAGGCACACAACTTAGTTTCTCATTACGTTCAAAATTGGAATCACATTTCTGGAGCATAAACATTGAAACAGTGCTGTCTCACGCAAGACCCCACAAGGATATTATTTCCAGCAGCTACGTCTGGCACAGTGCAAGACATGTCTGGAATAATGCATTTATTAACATGCTGAGATCCACATTTCGGGAGGTCTCCATTATTCACCCATTGCTTCCTACATATTCAGCTTTTTCCATTGGACCAGTATACTTGAAAACAAAAAATTAAACATAATCATCAAGGAGAAAGCCAAAGAGGGCTATATGTTCAGCTGGTGATAATAGGGGGAGAGTGTCATCTCTCTGAGCCCATTTAACCAAAGTAACAGAAAAAGCCCTTCACAACACGCACCACTAAATAGGAAGCTAACATGGCTTAAAAAGCTGGCCTCTCCTGCCTTAAAAATGCAAATAATTTACCAGCATTTTAAGCTGGGAGATAAGTTTTCCAAAATAAACCTTACAGTAGATTAATTAGATAAAAGCTTTTATATGCACACAACAGTCAGTATTTTCATTTTCTGTGTTTATATAACATGATTAAAGAAGAGCCTAACCAATAGAAATGTTTTAGAATAAGACAAACTTGCTTCTTAAGAGAAGATTTCAACCTTAGAAATTTAATTCAATATTACTTTATACACACAATGTCATAACTTATATAAGCTTTGAAAAATGCTCCTTCTAATTTGTTTCTGAATACATAGATATGCTTTTTCTGAATAATTACCATTATTTCAGGGTAGATATTCCATTTTTCTCAATACCTTTGAGGGTTTTTTCAGTATTACACAACAGATTAAAATTTGTTTTTCAAAGTGTGGTTTGATCGTTTATCTTTAGAGTAGAAGACAGTTTCAAGGAGATATTGAATCACGTCTGTTAGCAGTTCCAAACTACCTTCTAAGTAACAAAACACAAGACAAAAGCAGTTTATCCACAATGCCTAAGCTGGTATTAACCTTCAAATACATAAGTGTGCCATATGGAATCTGAGAATCCACTCACTAATCAAAATTTTCTCATCCCTAAGATTCCTGAGAAAAACAGCCTGCCTTCCAGTAACGGACTAGATAATTACGTCCTGGTTTTTAGAAACCTGGAACTATTCTAGAGCAGCTGCTCAGGGATAAAAGGCCACAGCTTCCTTGATCTTTTCCACATGCCAATGAATGAAAGCAGCTACATCAAACGAACCTTTGAAATATTTGTACGTCGCCTAGCTGCTCTTTCTGTAGTAACTCAGACTACAGCTACTTGGATTTCTTGTCCCACTTAAGAATTTCAGGGGTAAAAAAAAAAAGGCGGGGGGGGGGGGCTGCAGGTAAAGAAAGAGACAAGAGACATCAGCACAAAATGCAACATCAAAGTCTTCAAAAGCGCATGTCTTGCACTCTTAGTAGCCAGAAACCTTTATTTCTTTAACACAGTCAAACGAGTGGATCTGGGAGAGAAACTGCATCTTTTTCTAACTTCCCAAATCTCTTGTGTATAACTTGGTTTGACATTTACACTGAACTTCTCCATCCTTTCTCTCTACTACAGGGTGATTTTTAAAAAATGTTTCAGAAATGATGCCTCAATTAATTATGATCACAAAGGCTGTTATATTACTTCAATAAATTTATTATTTCTTTGCTCAAAATTTACCCAGCATCTTTCACTGTGATTGACTATAGATGTCTGATTTGCACAAGTTAATTTTGAAATAACTACATAATACACCATTTCCTTAATAATTAATAATAAATATAATAATAAATAATAATATTAAATATAATGATGATGATAACAATATATTATTGTTGTAATGATATATGAAAAATAAAGAAGATTTCCATGCTAAAATGATAGGAGAATTCCTGGACTACATCAGGTTCACAGTTACAAGCTGCTCTCAGTTACAGGTGTAAGGACCATGATACCTGCACAAAAGCCATTGTGGGAGATGCAGCTTACCCTCTCTCTAAGACTATTTCTCTTAACAGGAACAAAAAAAGTAAGCAAATAAATCACTCTCTTAACAAAAAAGCCCTTACCATTCAAAATGAACATGCCTACTAGGTAAGAAAATGTCCTTCTAAGTCTCTTTTCATAGAGAAACATACTTTAAAACAATCTGAGGTATCTTTCAGGTTCAAAATGTATGTAGGTTTTGCCAACGACTTTAAGAGGGACTTGGCTTTTTTATTTCTTTCATTCTCTGCAAATCAGTACCTAACTGCCCAAAAGCAACTGTCAAATTATGTTGACTTACTAGGTCTGTTTAATAAAATATTTAAGACTCTGCAGTACCAATTTATTTTTATTTCTATCTAATAAAAAATATATATTTCTAATACTGTTCAGTCAGTTGTGACACGTAATCACCATGTGAATGGACATCAACTGTAAGTAAGTTAAAAGCGTTATATTTGCCTTGTGTGACTATATCAATCCAACAAACTCTCAAGTCATCCCGAGTTCAAATAATTTATCAAATCATAATCAAATGGTTATCAAACCATTAAACCATGAACAGCACATACTTACATAGTGTGCTTAGTTTGACATTATCCTAAATATATATTTCAATTATTAGATGGGTTATTTGAAGAATGGTGGACGAACTAGGTGAGAAATTCTGAATATTAATGCTAGTGTTGATGTCCCCAGTCTGACAGTAAGCTCATAAGACATTTGGATTAACAACTCCAGACCTCTGGGGAGTATTGCAACCAGTTCCTAATATGCACAGTGACAAACAGAATCCTAACGAACAGTTGAAGCTCTGCACAAGTAAGCATTCTCTACATCAAATCACAAACACTTGGAGCCCAGTATATAAGCAAAAGCTTTGGCAGCATTCAGGGCTACACTGTTTCCACACCGCACATACATGGTAACCATGTTATTTAATGGGTGGTGTGTGAAAATCACAAAATCGAAGTGATACAAACAGTATGACTTTCAAAATAAAAATAATTGGAAAAGAAAAAACAGTTTTATGAGATATTCTGCTTTCGTATCTATTATGAACAAGCACAATCTACTATTCCCTGGAGATGTGAACACTGACAGACAAGGTTGCAAGAGCTTTTGCGCTTACTGTCACTCATGCTGAACAGTAAGCTCAAGAAGAAATACCAACAAGAACTTTCAGCCTTGTCTATATTGAGAAGAATATGGCTGAGCTTAAATTCAAAGCATTCTGAATATAAATTCAGAGCTCATACTTACACATTGGTCTTACCCTAAATACATGTCCTGTTGGGAGGAGAGATGAGTCACAGGGCACATTATGCTGGGCAGGCAGAGAGATTTTCTTTTTTCTTTTTTCTTCCTTTTTTTTTTTTTTCCCAAACAACCTTTTGCAGGAGTCTTCACTTAAAGGTGCTTTAATTTGAAATTAATAGCAATTAATAAACATTCCCCATTCTCAATAACCCTTTCAAGCTGAACAACCTGAAGAAAAAACGATCTTTTTTTTTTCTCCTTTCCCCAGGAAATCCATTCAGCCGCTTCACTATACACCAGCTTCAGTTATAATTTGTCATATTATAAGTTTCACTGTGCTAAGTTAGTTCCCCAGAAAGGAACTATTTTCCATGTTAGTTGTTTAAATTTACAACAGGACTTTCGCAGAGCTTCTGCAAAATGCAATGCAGCATTTATACACGTCATTTAGGAATGAGTCTGTAAAGTCTCTGCCTTAAGAATGCTCTGATTTGAGACATATTATAGAAAGGCAGGTCTGGGGGTAAGGCATAAAAGCAGGAGAGAGGGGAGAAGCAGATTAACCATGATCATGGAGCGTGGTAGCATAAACTACATCCTTACTGATGGCTCACAATTACTGGAATGTTCAACTGCTCTTTTTTTTTAAAAAAAATGTTTTATAGACAAACCTATCTACCCCCAATACTTGTAGTTGACTTCTTTTACTTTTCTATTGCAAATGAACCTCTAATTATATCAAAACCACAGGGAATGTAACTAAAAGTTGAACTATATGATTCATTACACAAGTCAAACAAACTTCTTCACAACTGTTGTTATAATTTTCTCCTCAAGTGTCACTTATTTTGGCTGAAAATATGTTTCTTACCTATGGCAATTTTAAGAATCTATATAGGCATAAAAATATCAGTTGCCTCCTTTATATGGTTTAAATTACCAAACTTTGAACAAGCTATTTTTAAAAGGGAGCAAAATTCTCAAAAAGCTGTTCTTGAATTCGAGGAGTTTTTTTTCCAAATTGGTACTTACTTGCAGCTGTAAAGACGACCCGATTCTTTGCAAAAGTGGCTATATACAGATTCCCAGTTCCTGCACTATAGGTGGCATCATGCATTCTACTTTGCAGTGCCTCCTCATTCATTCAATGTCATACTGGAAAGACACCAGATTAGACAAGTTCACAGAACACTTAGTTGCTCAATATTTTGTGCTAGGTAATATCTCTATTTTAATTTAAGAATCACTGGGAAAAAAAAATGGAGGTGTCTAATATGTCACATTTGATAAGACTGAATCATTTATTTTCTATAACAAAACAGAATGTTCTTCCAGAAAATGTTTGATTCTGACTTTTTTTAATACGTGAAACATCTAGACATCTAGTTGTTATAAAATCACATGATGTAACTGTATTTTTTGTCAGAAAACTCATTTTTAATACTGTTTACAACTAACTTCATGTATAATAAGATTCATAAGGAAAACAATAAAAGGAAAAAGGAAAAAAATGAAAAAGGTAAGGAAAAATAATAAAA
>NW_010587470.1:0-34301 GCF_000705375.1 Tinamus guttatus
CCGTTCCCTAACTATCTGCAACAGGGCAGAGTCCTGGCACATTCAGATCGCCTCCCTCAAACCAGATACATCCTTTTCATCCATATTTTTCTATAGCTGTTTTTCTCTATAGATAGTGAACTTGCTGATATTGAAAGAGTCCAGGAGCTTAATCAAGACTGAATGTTCAGAAAACTTCTGTATCACTCCTTCTGTTTTCTTGATTTTTTCATAGGGCCATAAAGTTTGTTTCAGTGGGTTGCATAAAATGGCAATGTGGCCTTGACAACCACCACACCAGGAGGGTCTGGAAATGACTTGTATAGCACACTTTCCTATGCCTGTGTAGCCACTCATTCATAAATTGCTCTTATATATGTACATATTTTATTTTCTCTGGAATGAACAGAGATTATATATATTTTTATGAAGGAAATTGTTAAAAATGTTCCTTCAGAGAATTATGGAAGTTTTAGCACAGTTATTTTCAGGGTCTTTGATCATGCTTTGAAACTGCACATGCAGATTTCGGAAGTATTACAGAAACCTTCTGATAGTTCATCTGTGACTTTAGGTATTTTATTGTCGGTCTATAGTTCTATAGGTAGATACCAAATGGGAAATGAGGTTCCATGGACTTGCCTTGGTTCCTTGAATAATCCTTTCCAGTTGTACGTTCCTGTGAATTTCTTTCTTAACACCATGTGTGAGAAAATGTGTCAGGACAGAAATGATTTACTGAAAATAACGTGGGACATTTAGGGAGGCTATAGAATGCATGACATTGAGTAAAGGGGCTATCTCATACATCTGTCTGTATCTAAATTTCTCAGCCTACCTCTCATGTCATTGCTGCAAAGCACTCTTGCACATTTTTCCACTTGACTCACACACAGAAATGCCAGTACCAACTTCTTTCTTTAGATCCTACTTTTTTGATGGGAGCAAACTCCACTGACAGATTTCCCTGATAGAACTAAAAATCTATCCAGACACTCCTCAACCTAGCATACCTTCTGCTCTCAGCATGAAAAGAGCTTGTTTGCTTTCTCTACATATTTAGAGGGAGTAAAGCGGACTGTATTTCCCACCAAAGTATATCTGATTCCCAAACAAGCCAACAGAAGACAGGCAGGAACATAAAACAATAAAAGAAGAAAATTCTGCAGCATAGATTCCCCAGTCCATTTTGTGTAGAAGAGGGAAAAACAGAATCCATCAAGGAACACTGAATGATATTGTCTCTCCAGTGCTGCATCTTCACAGGAATTTTTAGATGTCAAGCAATTCTGTAAGTTGACAGTCGATATGCTTAAGGTTTCCTAGGAAACTCCATCAACAATGATATTCTGGGTAGTCTTAATAAATGTTATTTAAATTAAAAGAGATTTCCGCTCTTTTCTGCATGCAATTATGCTAATTAAATTGAGAGAGAACTCTGACATTTCCAATTAGCATTTACCACAAAAGGTATATATGCAAATATAACAGAAGGTAAATACTGATTTGTAAAACCAAAATACTTGGTGTGGTATCATAGCAGAGCAGCAGACTTAGACAACGCATTATCATCAAACTTTTCTTATCCAAAATAAAAGTCATCTGCAGTGCATAGCAGTTACTGAAAGTGTATGTAAAATATTTGAAAAAAAAGTGAGCCATCCTAAATGATTCAAACACAGTAAAACATTCACAAGTTTATAATGCAGTGCATGATGTTTCAAAAACATAAGTGCTATTTGTTCTTAGTCTGAAAGTATATCTCAGGGCAACAGATAATTAATAAACCATATGTTATATTTGGAAAAGAGGAGGAGGTTAAGCTTTCACAGAATTATTTTTGGAACTTTAAAATTCTAAAGAATAATATTAATACTTTAGGCACTGTACAGATAAAAAATACACAGTAGAATAACGAAAATAGTACTGTAAAAAATACTTTCGGGAGCGGAGGAGTGGGGAGCAGACTGCCTGGTTTACTCTGGCCACTCTCTTCCGGTGCTGCAAGATGAACAGGAAAAGTACAGGCAGGTTCCCGTGGTGGATGTAATTGCAGTAATTTAAGAAGGTAGCTAACCATCCTTGCTGACCTCCAGAGCGTGCCATGCTCTCAGAATGCAGACTCAACCTCTTTAGGTGGAACTGTCCACTGGGTTGATTTGAGCTAACTCATTGCTGTGAAGTAGGCTGTGATGAACTCTCACAGTCTATCCTGGTGGTATCCACATCTCAGCAGAGACTATAATGTTCAGCTCTGGCAGGTGACTTCTGGAGGCTCACTGACTGTTCACAAAGCCGGTCCACCATAAAATGTCAGTAGAAATTCCCTTGATGTAAACAAAGCTGCCCTTTCATCTTGGGACCAGCTTAGTCTGGCCCCAAGTGTGGCACTCTGCAGTGCTCACATCATTCCCTGCTGCTGCTCCCTGTTAGGAGTATAATTTAGATGAACATACTGTTTTCCACATGTAATAAAACTGGAAACTTCAGGATAAGTAAATTACAAAAAACTTTGTTTACACACCTAGCCCTTACATATGCCCCTTCAAAGAGCTCCCTGCAGAACTGCTGTGGAAAAAAATATTATTGTGGCCCATGAAGCGTGATGAGTTTTTAACTGATAAATAACTTCGACATCAGTACTGCAGAGACTGACTCTGAATAGCATGCTTGGTGTTAAGTGCAGCACTGAGTTTGAAGAAGATTTACAAAATTGATATTGTTTCCATCTGATATATTTCTTAATATATTGAATGAATTGTTTTGCTATTAAACCTATTAAACCCATTAATTTCATTTAATGAGTGTCAAGGAAATCTCATTTCTAAAGGACTAGAGCTAGTGTTAATTCAGAAAACCAAAGGTGTGAAATCAGACTCCTAAGGAGAAGGAGTCTGAGGAGACTCTCAGAAAGAGTCTGAGGAGTCCTGAGAAGAAAGAGTCTCTTGCTCCCACAACAAAAGAAAAGACAAAATATGTAAGGACAGCATATAGTAACAGATGAAGGCAAAGTTATGCTTCTCACTTAGGTAGTACTGTGTGGAGTTAATGTGCTATGGTTGGGTTTTCTTTTCTTTTTTTTTTTTTTTCATTTTTGTTTGTACCATTTATTGGTAGCAACAAATACAGGAAAAGCACAAGCTTTTATTGCAGCTAAGGAATAGCTGTGGGGTTCCCTTCTCTCTGTTCCTGGGGAGATTCCCTTGCAGAGCCACTCTGCACACTCCATTCACATGGGGGTCTGCTCATGGGGCAGCTGTAAACCCCCAGATCTCAAAAACTGAGATCTGCAAAACTCCTGTCGGAGACTCAATCCTTTTCAAATCTGTTGTCCTCCTGGAGGAAGAAGTTACCCCTTCATGAGAAAAATGATGTTTTCTCCTTACAGCAAAGCTATAGAAACGGCTCAGATTTCCCCTCTAGTTCTAGTCATTTTACTTGTGGGCCAAAAGTGAAGTCTGATCTGCACAAGCTTATTTTGTAAATACACATCCTTAGAGGGTATTTTGGACTTGAGAATCTACCTATTCTTTTCCTTTTTCCACCCTCTTGTTCACTCAATAGAGTAAAAGTATGGCTTGGAGCTGTGCTCTGCCCCAGATAGAGGGTATGTGGGTGACTTTAACAACAGACTGATCAGCTGCTTGAATGAGTAGTTAAGGATCCAATAAGTTCTGTAATTTGTTAAAAGTTCCCTCCTACCTAAATAGGGGTGGGTACATTTGTTCCAGAAAGACCCAAAGAGAAGTTGCCTGCTGCAGAAAGCAGGGGTTTATGCACGTGCAAAAGACATGGAGAAATGCTGAGCTATAGTCACAAATCCATAGTCACTATAATTACTAAGAATTAGTTTTAAAAACACACATGTTATTATTATATTTATTATACTGAGTCCATTTTTGTTCTTTGGAAAGATTTCATCTGGGTTGTAAAATGTTGAATGGGAAAATAATTAATCTGCTCATATAAAGAAAATGTATTTTTTTCCTGGCTTTAAATGGGAGGAGAGAAAAATGCACTACAAATTATCAGAATTCATGTAAAGAAGTCCTTTTTCTTTTTCTTTTTCTTTTTCTTTTTCTTTTTCTTTTTCTTTTTCTTTTTCTTTTTCTTTTTCTTTTTCTTAGTGTGCAGTAAAATGCTTTATTTCTATTCAAGCAACAAAAGACAGAACTTTAACTTGCTCCTAACCCAAATCTGCAGGATGTCCCATCTAATAGGAATGACGAGAGTATCAGCTCAACATAATTAAACTGGCTTAAACTGCAGCAAAAGAAATTTAGGTTAGGCGACAATACAAACTTCCAAGATTGCACATGGGAGCAGCCTGCTCAGGGAGGCTGTGGAAATGCTAACATGGGAGCTTTTAAAAATATATGGGAATGTCTATCAGGAGAGACATAGAAAAAGCTGATCCCTAATTTAGCAGGGAGTATGAATGAATGAACTTTTTTTTCCACTCCATTCCAGATTCACTTTCTGTGATTTCTAAGAAAAGGATGATATTTTGCTAGATTACTTGCAATATAGACCCTTTGCACCTTTGGAATGTAATTCCAGTGCACTAAAGCTAATGAAAATAATTCCTTGTGCTAAAAGCAAATGAGCAAATCCCACACTCTCAAAAAAAAGAGAAAAAGGAAAAGGAAAAGGAGAAGGAAAAAGAAAAAGGAAAAGGAGAAGGAAAAAGAAAAAGGAAAAGGAAAAGGAAAAGAAAAAGAAAAAGAAAAAGAAAAAGAAAAAGAAAAAGAAAAGAAAAGGAAAAAGCCAGTTCTGGAAACTGAAACAATAATTTTACCCTCCAAAATTTGTGCTTAGATTGAAAATAGTGACAATAAATTTAGAAAAAAAAATGGAAAAAGAGGAAAATTAATTACTCAGTATATCATATATTATTTCCAAACCCCTAGCCATTATAAAGGATCTGACGGAATGAATTCCTCATTACCTTGTTAAAAGCATTTTTCATTTTCTTTCTTTTCTTTGTTTTGCTCTTTCTTTGTTTCTTTCTTCATTTCTTCATTTCTTTCAATTTTTCATTCATACCTTACATTGGACTATGAAACAATATCAAGATCTATCCACATACTTATCAAAGTCATCTTGATGAAAATTTTGAAAAAATTAAAAAAAAAGAAAGAGTGATGAGAGGAGTTTTAACCAGCTTTAAATACTTTAAAATTCTGTAAGAAGAATGGTAATAATCTGTATTTTATATTCGCAATGGACAGAACAAGGTGAGAAGGTTATATGTTTCTGAAGTTGTATCTTAGAGAAAGTTTTTTGATGACAGGAAAAGTCAAGCCCTGGAATAGATTATCTAGGCAGATTTTAGAATCTCGCTATATAGAGTCTTTTAAGATTGGATTGGACAAACAACTGTTGGCATTAACATGAATCCTGCCTTAGGACAAAGCGGTAGACAAATGACCTTCCAGTAGTGTATGTATAAATATATATATATGTTTATATATGTATTTAATACTCTTGATTTATTCATAACTAGTTTCTTGTGGAGAAATAGCCGTCAAACCTTGAATTATGCTTTAATCCAAGATGCTAAATCAGTTTTGAGTAAATTAAAAGGTGTTTGCTGAAAGCATTTGACAACCACTACAGGTTTTTCTTTCACTACCAATAAAAGAAATATATTGTTATATACCCTATGTTATAAGCTAAAGAAATTAGCTACTAAAATTTGATAACATAATTAAGCAAGTTCCTGCTGCTGATGCCTCTGCTAGGAGATAATAGATGACAGGGAGAATTATTGGTGCTGAAATTATACTTATGGCATATAAAGTTGCAGTGTCCTATTACCCTTTGGCAGAGCTTTCAGAGAAAGAGGTTTATTTGTCTGTAAGATGAAGAAATTAATGGTGTTTGTTGTTGTTGTTGTTTAATAAATGCAGGATTTTTCCATGTTGGAAAATGTCTCCGATGTTTCTGTTTCTTGAAGATTTATGAGTCTTGAAGTTTGGATGCTTACAGAACATGTAGCCAAGGCATAACAGTACTCAATACTTTCAAAGTTGCCTATGGCAGCCCAAAGGGCAGAGATCTCAAAGTCACTTCAACTGTCAGAGGAGCTCTAGACCATGAATTTCATGTGTACCTGAAAATTTAGACAAACTGAGGGGAGCTTAACCATTTTTAACAATGACAGTGATTTAGTAACAAAAGAAATCATGATTGGTGAGCAAAATTTGACAAAAAGTCTCTGGCCCAAGAAAAGAGATGTATGAAACCCTATATATTTTACATTAAATGATATGCAATTAAACATAAGAGTGGGAGGTTTAACACTCTTTAAGAAAGATTTAAGCATGTGTGTGTGGCCTCTGGAGTCCACACAGGTGAAGGCCAGCACTGCCAAAGGATAGATCTCTGAAGAAGATGGGATTTATAGCTGAGCAGCATCATGACATGGTCTCAGAGGTGATGGAAAATATCTTTAGGGTGTCAAGGACATTATCTGAAGTCTGAACAACAAACATCACTGAACTGGCAAAAAGAATCTACTTGCTAAGGACACAATGAGGCAGAGGGCAGTTTTGTTTCCTGCACTGGCACTGAAGATCTGAAGATCTATTTAAAACATTGATATTTTGTATTTCAGTGAGTAGTCCAGTAAAAGTTGGGTTTGGGAACATATTGGTGTCATTAGTGTAGCCACTTCATAAAAAAAGGGGGAGGGCTGTTCCATGTCAAAACTATGGCTAATTTAGGATCCTATCAGTCACTCAAAAGACGTTATTTTAAACTGTATTTGGATTATATTGTAGGTTAATGTAAAATACAATTTTAAAAGAAAACTTGCTTGAAGGAAAATATTCACAAATATGTCCTTGTTGAAACCCTATATATTTTACATTAAATTAAATTGTAATTAAAATCAGTATGTTCCTACCAGAAATTTTAATTTTGACAAAATAGCATATTCCAGTACATTATATCCAAATATTTTCAACCATTTTATTCTCTTGAATTACTGGGCTCTTTTTCTTTCACATACCAGTTGGCATCCAAAGAAGGTTTCTAATCAAATGTGTACACTGTTTTGATAAAACCCAGCACCATATCAAATTACAACACAGAGAGTTATACAAAGCTTTATTTTTATTCCTTCAAGCAATATCTGTAAAAGTTCTTTAGCTCCGTGCCTAAATACTTTAGAGATACTTTATATCCATTTTTTTTTCTTCTGAGATAATTAAAAAAAGTATCTAAGCATTAGAGGAGCAAATTCTGGAACAGTTTTTCAATATGAATTCAGGAGGCAAACCTCCTATTTCCTATTAAGCAACATGATAAGCATTTGATGATATAATCATATTTGATAACTAGATGTGGGGACCCAGAAGAATCTTCAATTTTATTCTTAAGCTCTTAATAAATTGGTTAATTCTATCTGGACTGCAAAACTAGGCTACCTGTGACAAATAAGCAGTTGCAATTGTTTTTTCATCTTATAGTCGAACTGTTTATTTCCTAAGGATTTTGTTTTGGTTTTATTTGTACTTTCTTCACCACTTTCTTGAAATCCAATAGGGACAGAAGCTGTGACTTATGGGACATTAGAACTGCTGATGTTAAGTGAAGATATGAGTCATGAAGTTTATCTATCTAGAATTTTTTGTAGGGACATAAGAATAATCCAAGAGTAATAGCAATAAAACTCTCAATATTTGCAGTCACATATCAGGTCTAAATTATTGGTAAAAGTGCTTCATAAAATTGATTGGAGTTACAGACCCTAAATGTGGGGAGTAGTCCCCATGGAAAATAAATGATTTAAATCTCATAAAATAATAATAAAAAAAGATTCTGGTTTATTTTTGACGTTTGTTCTTTATTTCCTCATCAGACAGACAAAAATAATTAAGGATATGTATTCCAAATCCTCTTGTGTTTCTCATTTTAATAACAAGAGATACAGTAGCATATCTTCCAATTATTAACTGCCTTATCTTTATCATTTCGTTTTCATGCTGAGCAATATTTTGCTGCATGATTGCTAAAGGCAAAATAGAGCAATATTTTTAACAGCATGTACCAACTTAACTGTAATATTCAGCAGTCAAAGGGTCATACAGAAAAGATGCCTTTGTAAAAAGATAAATTAGTAAGAATTGGTTTATTATAATAATGTCCTTTCTAGGAAAAGAACTGTTTTGCTTTACAGTTATTAGGTACACGGACAGAGGAAGATATTGCTTATATCAACTGAGTAAGAAATAACTACTATAAAAATATTTCCACATATTATCAAGGTTTCAGACTGTACTTTAGCTCTAACAAGATGTCTGGGTTCAGTCTGCAGCTGAGACAGAGAGGTGGAGGAAAACAGTGTAAAGAACACAGATTGTGAAGGTGCATGGAAAATCTGGTAACATAAATACTGAAGAATCCTGTTATCTGAATCTATTACCTGAAAGTCAGTTGTGCCCAGGGCAGGCCTGAGGAACTGAAGGTAGGAATTACATCAGTATCATTCAATCATTTTGTCAAAATAGCAGCATCTTCTGCTTCCAATATCTGAAGTTCTCATTAAGCCAAATAAATAAATAAATAAAGGGGTTGCTTTCTGTCCATGCAGGTAACATCCTGATCACCAGAGAATACATTATTGCTGTGTTATAAGAATCCTTTATTCATCTAACAGGGCTTTTCTCTGAGAAAACCACTCATCCGCTCCATGAAAGCCAGTCCTGAAGCCAAATGTATTTAAAGGCATACAATTTCTTACATGTCTTACACAGCTTTATAGATGAACTGAGGTCCTAATCATATTTCCAGAGTTTTTCATAACTTTACACACATCCATCTCCAGTTTCTTATCCATCTTTTGAAATTGCAACTTAAACATGCAAAGGAAGTTCCTTGCCAAAGCTGTGGCTTAGACAACATCTGCAACTTTCCCAATGAAGAACATCATCTCACCACTTCTTTCCACTGCATCATTATGCCATGCTGCTCAGGTCTCAGAGAAACCAGGAGCTGGTTGTGCCATGCCTGCTGAAAAAATATAGCAAACCCATTTATGTCTATGTGCTGCCAGTATTCTCCAAGAAGACAAAATAATCTAATGCATGGAATACGATTCCTGCCAGGGAAGAGCAGATAAGGCTGCTTTTTAATTTTGTTAGAGCTAATTGCTTGAAGTAACTAGGGAAGCTGAGTGCTATGGCTATACTTACTCACCTTCTTGACAAAAGTATCATTGACTCTGCATAAAAGAACACATTAACTAGATACAAAATCATCTTAACTCCAGAAAATTGCATGAATCATGGCTTAAACCATGTTAAGTCAAAAGGGATGGCTGAAAATCCAAAGTAAGCTTGCAAACTGTATAGTTTCTTATTGTATTCAGAATAAACATTTAATTCAAAATTTGCTTTCAAATTTCCTAATACTTGATAGATTTTTAACCACTCCCATCCCACCCCCCTTTTTTGTAGCTTTTTAAAATATTGTTTACAAAATGGGACTGAAAGTTTCCTGAAGCAATAAAGTATTCCTTTTTTTTTTTTTTCCTGACTGATGTTTTCCCCTGATAGTCTCACACATGGCCTTGCCCTAGGTAAGTTAAAAACTTTGAGCAGAAGGAGAATTTCTTATTCTCAACTGCATTACACAGATCCACAGGCCAACTCATAAAGCACAAGTAAAATCCCAGTCATGTTGATAAGACATTCAGCGCATATTTCATGGAGATCAGGATCCTTCTTAACTGCCTGACCCTAGCAGAGAAGCACACGGGAGTTTCTGGCTCAAAGCTGACCCACCTCTTAATCTTGGAGAGTGGGAAGAGACAAAAGGCTCTTCAGCACTTGATCTTGTACCTTCAGTTGTTCTCTTAATTAGAGACATTACATTACATGGTTCTGTATAGTATTCTGTACAGGCTGACAATCTTCTTTGTTCTTGTAACCTGGGGCTATTATTTTGCATATTACATACTCTTGAAGCAGTGTGTGTCATTATTTTTAATTATAAGAACTAATTCTTTGCTCCCGTTTTCAATGCTGCCTAAACAGGGCCTGACATGTGTGGGAAATGCAGAGAACTAGGAATGGTTAGTTAAATAATTCCTAGTCATTCCACCACAAAATTGAATATATATATATTTATACTTGAAAAGAATGAGTTTAAGTCATTTTGATATAATTAAGCTCCTACTGTAGGTATTAGAATTTCAGTGACCGAAAGTGGTTATAAGTGGTTGAGTCCTTGAAAATCTCAGTAACGTGTGTGTGTTTTCTAACCATTGCTAGGAGAACAGGATTGTCTATCAATCAGAAAGAGAGAGATATTTGGACAAAAAAAAAGTAATTTTATATGTCCATAAAATATCCCATAGAGGATATCCCAAACTGAGGGAGTCCCAAACTATCTTTTTTGTTTCTTTGTTTTTTATTTCTTGCAGAAATCATCTTAGCTTTTACAGATTTGATATTGGTTTATTTTATACATTTGAGTTGGTCAAAAACAAACTTTACTTTATATATGATATTAAGAAATACTTCTCATCCTTCTCATCAGATTGCTTTCATAAAACACCAGGAGATCATGGTGTGAAAATGCAGCAAAATGGAAACTCACAGTTCATTTTTATAATTATACACCAGTAGTTTTCAAAACATACATTTTTTTAGACCCAGCATATTTCTTAATGAAGGGTTTTCAAACCTGATGCGAGTATAGCAAAAGCATACGTTTGAAATATATTCTCTGCAGGAACTGAACTCATTCCATTTTTCTATATCAGAAAATTGATTTGTTGGGGTTCCCTTTGCCTTTCTCTGGCTCTTCCACAGTAGGAAGATAAGAAGTAATTTCTATGGAATTGCAAGTCTGTGTGGGCAGACAAATTGCCTTTAACCCTCTAACACTTTCTACATGCATATAGAAACCCTCTTCTGCCCCATGACTAATAATAGAACATTAAGTAGGAAACCTTTTCTATGAAGTACTGGTTTTTAGATTTTAGATTCTAGATGCAAAGAGGAAATCATACAATCTGCTCACCTACTGCACCAATAGCTTGGTTTAATATGCCATGAAATTGTGCTTTTTCTTGATGTTGGGAAATTCAAAAGATATCAAAGATATCCTAAAATGTTGGCAGTTCTTGTTGCATCAGTAGCCAAAGAGGTAACAGCACACTTAAAATGTTCACAGTTATTTGTGAGAAAATGTTACTTGCATGTCTAGTGTACCACATCTCCATGTTCTTTCTCCATTTGCTTGTCAAATAAAGGCTATGATGCCCAGTGTAATAAACTCAGAACATATCAGTCTCCAATCACATTAGATTATTGTAGTTCACTTTAACCTGAACGTAGGAATTCTCTACTGAGGTTCACTCTGAGACATCTAATATTTGTTTATGTTTTACTTTCCTAAGAGATTAAATTGGCTGATAGTTATTAACTTGATGTGTAATACAGTTGATGAAGTTTTCCATTATCTAGATACAGTTATGTCAAGAGAGCTAAGAATTAATTAGTAACATCCCTTTTTTGTAGTTTGAAATTTGAAACATGTTAAATATTTTGGACAGTGAGGAGCTACACTGTCATAACTAGTAACTGTTTTTATGCAAATTTTTGAAACAGAGATCAGAAAGTAAGAATTGCTAAATATAGTTCTTATTTTTGCTTCAGTCTTTCTAATCCAGCCCGTCCATTATGTTCTTCAGAAGAGGTCCCTACAAGCCATCTCAATGGCACAAACTTTAAGGTAGAGAATCTAAATCCTAATTTCACTTTTAACTGTTTCTATGCAAGTTCTGTCCCCTATCATTCTGTTCCGTATCATATTCACAGGGAATTATATCTAGTCACAATCAATAAAATCAAGAGCAGAGAAGTTCCTGTAGGGGCCTCTCTGATAGAATTTTTACCATCACTTACAATATATCAAATATTTCAGAATTCCATATTCTGGATGTGGAGAGAAGTGAAAAATGTGAAAGAAATGTACTGTTCTATCACTAAAACTACCAGAGTTTTAATAAGAGAGTAAGGACTGAGCAGTTAAAACAGTGAGGTAGATATATGGGAGGAGCAAAGGAGATTAGTGGATTAGTAGCCATGGAGAAGGCAGATATATCAAAAGGTTTAATGGAATGATGGTGGTCTAGCTGCAAGAGAAGTAGTAATAAAGAATTGTCCCATGGGAAATAATACTTCTCCTGATGACCCACTACTTTAAACTAGCTAGCTTAAGCTTTACTTTTGTGGGCAATCTTTTTTCTTTCTGTATAGATAAGCATCCAGCTGTGTTGGTACCGTTAGACTGAGGAACATATCCCAGGCCCAAGGACTGGGAGCGCATCCCTGTCATGTTCCAGCTTTATGCTGGAAAGAAACCTTTGATTGTTCATTTCTCCTAATTTCTCACTTTCTGCCCATTTTCTTCTCTCAGAGATCCCTAGGAACTTAGTGTGAGTGATCTAAAGAGCATGTTTCACCCATGTGCAGCTGATGGAAGAAGTGAGTTTTTTAGTTCACTTGGCTTCTCTGATCCTCAGTGATCCAGATGGTGGGACACATATCTATTTCCTGTGTCTTAAATGCACATTTTGTCCCATTTGAGGCCCACTATGTTTCTTTAGGTTTTTGTTTTTTTTTCTTCGAAAGTAACATACAACTTTAACCTATTTTACAATTGATTTAAAGATTTAAACATTTGAAGTAGTGTGATGTACATCTTTTCACTTTTTCAATTCAAAGATAAAAGGTCAACCAAGCATGTAAGAGCTTTCAGTTGATTTTCATTACATTTAGCATTCATTACATTTAGGTTTTAGCATGTACTTTTTGAATTCTTAAGCATCATTCTCCTTTTTTTTTTTAGTCATGCAAGTATATTCTCCTGTTTGATAAAAAGTTCATTTTTGAATTTAAAAACTTCTATTTATATTAGTAGGCCTAAAGATCAGGAGGACTTGGGTTATTTAAGAAAACTATTGCAGAATACTGTACTAGTCTGCGTAACATGCAACATTAGTAAGTAGAGTGAAGTTGCAAAGCTGTTTGCAGGCAAAGATTAGTGAGTCTTATCTGTGCTAGTTTGGATTTTGTCATTATTTTGGAGTCTTTACGTTTGTTTCTCTTTGATGACATCAAATAAAAAGCATCTGAGCTAAAAATCTGTTCTTGAGCAGTTTGAAAAAGCAACAAGTACCAAACAGTTATTATGGATAATAGTTCAATCTTATCTGGCCACTTCTCTAAGTTCAAGATATAGCTCAAGACAAATAGAGAAATGTGTGTTGGATAGAAAAGACATTAAAAGGTATGAAAAATGAGCTTGATCAGACATGTAAATTGATACAGTTTAAATTTATTCCTGGCCTTGTATCACTTTACTGCAAAATTGGTGTGATGCCTGCTGAGTTAGAATACATAGACATGTAAGTACTATTAATTTTCTTTAAAACACTGAAATAAGTGTTTTATTTCTAAAATAACATTTTTATTTCTATCTGGATTATAAAATATTTAAAATCTTGCCATAAAATTTTGCTTATGGAAGGTAATGGGAAGGGCATAGCTTCCTTTTTATTTGTTTACTTACTTATACTTTTAGCCATTTCTAGTCAACATTGCAAAGTTTTTTATGGTTATGATTATGTTTGGAAGCAGAACTGCTGATATGGTCTGCTTAAAGTAAAATTCTGACATTTGATTGAAGTTTTTGGAAAGCAATAGAGTTTGTTACTTTATTTATTTGGGCTGCAGGGCAGATATCCCAGTTAATGCTGAGTATAAACACTACAGGTACAATAGCTATTCATATCTTAATTTACATATGTTCCAAAAGGCATATTTATTTGAGTTTTGCAGGTTGAGATTATGAAATTTACCCATTTCACCAATACACTACATGTGTAATAAAGAACAGTAGCTCACATTGTTTTGAAAACAAAATCACAGAAAAATCTTTCTCCGAATGCCCATTGGAAATGTCTGTCCTACACTGTCGATTTCATTATGGTGTTAGAAACACTTTTGCCCCGAGTGCTTCTTGCAGTCCTGCTTCTTAATTGTTGTTATTTGGCAGCATGAAATATTGATGACATTGGTCAAAAAGATTGACAGCTGCATGAATTGTTATTAACCAGCCTGTTGGTTGTAGCTTAAAGTTCAATAAATATCAAGATCCAACATAAGCCTCAGGGAGCCTCTTTCTTTTGTGATCAGCTGGAAATTAACTATTTGATGTCTTTATAAGCTATCTGTCTTTTCTCTGTCACCCCCAAATCAATTCTGGGGAAACTGAGGAGAAATGTAATAACCCCTGTCAATAGTTTTTTGTACTCTTAATTCTCCATCCACAATTCTCTCATAAGGAGGCATCATGACCCCGTCCTGACCCAGAAAGAGGTAAAAACTCAGAATTACATGAGCCATGACCACTTGGGCTAGTGTTGTTATTGGCATTCATCACCACAGTAAATAGCAGGGAAATCTTTCAGAAAAATCAAGAGTTTGGAAAAAAAAAAAAAAAAAAAAAAAAAGGAGGACCAGGAGGCAGAAGGATTTCCAAACTGTGTTAAGAAGAAATAGTGTAATAAGTATACTGAGAATGTTTTTCAGACTTTACATATAAGTGCAGAAGTATTGTTACAATATGAAGTTATAAGTATATACATTTACATGATAAGTTGTTGAAGAGCTGAGATTTTATTTTTAATGCTGCTGTGTACATTACATTTAAAAAATGTGTACATATACTGTCTCTGTCTTAAATCATGGTTGAATTAAACAATCTTTTCATAGCAAATATTCTCTTTTTCCTGCTTATAACCTAAGTTAGATTTTGACCACCTGGTTCTCTGCTGTTTCATAGATACCTGAGATGAACCACCTTCTATATTCATTATGAATTCACCTAAGGGATTCTGATGGACATAGTAATGTCTCTCAATTGTTAATTACTATCACTGCTATATGAAGGGGCTGTGTACAATATGTGAGATTACATAACATGTACTTGCCACTTCTCATGTGGCTAAGACGACAGCTGACACCTTGTGCATAAGTCGGGTATGAAACCCAGACATATGGAGGTATTGATGCATGCAGTAGTTTTGACATTTTGGATCACTGGTTGATTTTTCACTTGTGAAGGTAATTCTGAGTTATGTTATCTTCTGGGAGACTTCACTATTGAGGGGGTTTGTCATGGGGGATAAAATGGCTATTTACTGTATACTGTATACTGATAATGATTTAAACATGGCTTCTTCCTTGAGCATGAGTTTAACAATTTGCCTATCATCTGTCATGATCACATTTTTCAAGTATTTTGGAGAGATAGAACTCTAATCCACTTTTACTGTTGCTTTTTCAAGCTACACTGGTACTAGGTCTTTATTTTGTTTTCTCTGATCACTTATCTCTTGACCATTTTTATTTTTTTTCTTACATAGCAAATGTGAAAGTCTTCCCTACCTCTGTAGTACTGTGCACAACAACATACAGTAAAAGAATTAATAGTATGTCTTGCATCTGCAAAATTAAATAATAACTTTATGAGCAACTTCCTAAATGTTTTAGTTGAGTATTCTTTTGGTGAAACAAGAAAATTTAATTATATGCTAAAAAGAATTGATAAGTAACTTGTTTAACCAATGGTTACAATCTCCTGGTCTTTGTTCCCAGCATCTGTAGTAATTGAACTCACTACATTTCAATGCTGACATTTAATCAATGCATGTAAATCACCTTGGAGGCCTATTATTCTTGTATTCATTAATCCAGTCATGCAGAATACAAGCATGTAGGAGAATTATATACAAAGTTTTCACAGCTGAGGTCAAAAAGTAGCATGTGTAGTGTTCTGCTCTTAAAATTAAAAACTGCTTTTGACATATGAGAATGTGATCTATCAAAAAATGTCTGAATAAAACTGTATCAAGACTCTATTTAAATGAATTTTTGATCCAGGAAATTCCCTGCTGAGCAACTGGATGGATATGTTTCATATCAACCATGTAATATCTTCTGTTTACTAGTTTCTGGGGCTGGATAAAGAAGAAAATAAATACATTTTCATATATGGAAAGGTTATACTTTTTAAATTAAAAGTCTAAGTGATAAAATAACCAAACAAGGAAAACTATGTATGGCCAGGAATCAATTCAAATCATATCCGCTCAGAAAATGATATAACAGTTTCTTGCCAGGAAGCCATGAGAATTTTGACTTGCTGTTCTTTGTAAACCTTTGTAAATTTATGAGCCATCAGAAGTGAAGAATGCATGTATATCTGGGTAAATTTTTGGAAGAAGAATGACTGAAACCTTCAGGAGAAACAGTGAACAAAGACCAATGACTGAAGAATTCAGACATGCTCCGATAGCGACCGCCCTGCGTATGTAGGTCTACTATGTATACCACCAGCTTGCAATAGTGTCTTACTCATGAAGCACCAGTTTTTCAAATTATATGATGTTCTGATGTGTTATATTGAGACCTGTCATGCAAGAGCTGCCTAGGACACGACCAGTTTTGGCCTGCTGGTCAGGGAAGCTGGCATCAGTGCTGGGAGCACAGCCCCCATCATTCCGGGTCAGCCAAGGCCTGAAGGAGCAGCAGTGAACACACAGCGAAGGCAGTCTGAAGAACAT
Organism: Tinamus guttatus; assembly: GCF_000705375.1. The sequence continues at coordinate 16,628 of NW_010587470.1, forward strand.
ATTGCTTACCTGCCTCTCCAGCAACTTCTTCTGTTGAGCTGTAGCTATGGTAACCCATGGAAGAAGCCTGCAAAGAGCAAAAATGAGAGCTGCAAAAGAGATGGATTTCCCGTCCTTGATCAGCATGCAAAGTTTGCCATTCTCTTTTTCTCCCTTGCTTCAGTGTTTATGAACCACGCAACACAAATTTTCAGATTAGGGCAACTTAAACCCTTACTAGAAATAGTTCTGAAATATTTTCTTTTGTCTACACAAGTAGAGATAAATTCAATTTTGGAAATAAAAACAATTTTGAAATCATACCCGAAATCAATAACTCTAAAATCTGCTTTTCTTTGTTGTTATGTGAAAATTACCTTTTTAATTTCACAATTTCCATTTTAAAGAAATGGCTCACATTGTTTTGAAAAGAAAATCACAGGAAAACATTGCCTATATTCTACTTTTGGGACTCCAGTGAGAAAAGATAGGCTTAAGACATGAGCAGCCGAAAATTCCTTGCTAAAGCGGACTCCTACAGTGCCACAGAGGCAATTTAAGTTGTCTTCCATCACTCTCTTGTCCTTAGCCATTCAGTTAGCCGTGTGGAGGAAAGAGAAATATTCTGAGTTTTACTGTGCTCTTTTCATCTGCTGGTGACCTTGTGGCAGAAACTGCTCAGCACAAAACAAGTTACTCTTAATTTTTCCAGCATGGTGCTTGGATTTGGATCTATTCTGCACGACTCATAAAGAAAGAGGGAGGTTAGACTGCAGAAAACCATAACTCCTACCAAAGAGCTACATCTATTTTATCTATCTATTTTACTTTGTATATGTTTTTGTGGTGACTTACTGTGGAGAAGGGTTTGTGGAACAGGGGCAACAAACAAGCTAAAGAGCAGACAAATGAGAGAGCAAAATGAAATAGAAAACTGTAGTTTGGCAATGAAGTCCTTGTTTTCACAGGGCCTAACTGACCTTTAAGAGAGACTGACTTGACTCCTTGCCTGAATATTTTTCTGCTCTCTAGCCGTGAGTCCAGTTACAGGCCTAGTAGCTCATTTTAATACAAACCTGCCATGCAAACTGAGTGGACAGAACATGCCCTGAAGGCACCCTTGACAGTGACCTTCTTTTTGAGCAGGTCAGAAGAGCTACTTGCCCAAAGGGCACTGGATTCTTGATTCATCTGCCTCTAAACAGATGTACCAGGTATCTGCTTGAGAGGCACCTGCTTTTCAAGCAGTGAAAATTGAACAGATATTTTGCACACTTGGGGAGTAGTCTGCCATGGATGATGACTTTAGCTTCCGGCAGATCTGAGCATGTGAGTCTTTCTGAGAGACAATACACACAAATAATGTTCCCACCATGGACGTGTAAGGCAATTATTGGAGGTATTTTTGCAAGCTGTGCCCTCCAGGAAGATCTGCCTATGTACATGCATAATATTCCTATAGTGGCCCCAAACATAGAATGCCTCTGTTACAGTTTCATGTGTATTAAAATAGTAGTACTGAATATAAACAGATATTTTCATACCTAGCAAAACGTGTCATAACTTTTATTTTGCTGATCCTTTGCTGTTTTGACTTTAAAGTCAAAATATTCAGACTAGACAGAAGGGATTCAAAAGCCTGCAACTTCCATGACACAGAGGATAAAGGCTGAGGGGTAGCTATTGAAGTGGACATGCCCAGAAGAAAACATGGAGATGTCATATTTTAACAAAAGAGGCTAAGATTTTGCAGATTGAACTATTTTCATTTATCAGTTTATGCATTTTATAGGGGGCAAAAATGGATTGTATATTTATTGAAAGTTCCTTAGTTCCTTTGTCAGGAAAGAATTTTCTGATGATCTGCAGCTGGTGGAGTCAGAGAAGGGAGTTTACCACCAGGCTTTCAATATACCTAACAAGAGAAAAAAACTGAAAGAGAGACTTTGCTATTCTTGCACTACAGTGCAGCCATCTGGACCTCAGATTCTGCACGGGGTAACCCTCAGAACAGGAGAGCTAATGGCAGGTGTGTTAGACTCTCTTTTCTGTGGCCCTGAGCACTGGGAAAGGACTATCTAATTTTAAATCATTTATGAACTGCTAAAAAATAGCTTTAAGTTTGATCCCTTTTATCCTTTTTTTTTTTTTCCCCATAATAAAGGGCAAATAAAAGAATAAGATTAAGGAACACACATTTATATATGGGCTATATGTAAAACAAACAAATGAAATCCCTGAACTTAAAGTTCCTTTGGCAAATGGTGACTTGTCATTTGTTTTCATTTCAAGCAAACATGTGCAAAATGAGTTATAGAAGACTTTGTAAGACAAAAATAAGAGTTATTGGAAAGTACAAATTCTGTATTGTAGAGGTTAAAACATTAAGTAGATTGAACGAAATAGGAGCTTCTCATTTATAATCTCTTTTAATTACATCCAATACTCTAAATCAGATTAAAATTGGGAATTAGTGGTTTAGAATTAAACAATGCATCCCTCTGCCCCACATTACCATGTTTAAAATGCCAGTGTTTTGGTCATGCAGCTCTGTGCTGCACTAGAAGGGAGATGTTGCTAATGTAAAGGTCATTTGTTAATACAACTGGTTGGAAGGGTCAGGATCAGCACTTCTTGTTGTTGGAAGGATCAGGGATGATAGGACAGTGAAATCTCTGTTACAGAAAGTAAAAGGAATATGCCCAACCACGAAATACTGCATTATCTCATTGCACAGCTGTTTCCCTCAGTCAAATCTATGGAGTTGGCTCAAAGGGAAAGAAATATTTTAAGTAGAAGAATATATTCTTATCAATTAAAATGAGTTTTGTACCTCAGAAAATTTTGTTTCTAATCAGATGGTAAAGCATTCACTATTGGTGCAATTAATATGGACTTGACCTAGAAGGGAACACAAAAGTGAAGAAAACCTTCCAATGTCAGCACAGGGACCAAAAAAAGATATTATGCTCATTATGGCAAGGATTTCTTCTCTGCTTTCACTGTATCAGCACTTCTTCAATGATCAGGTAGTGTTTAATATATGCTCTGGATGTTGACATGCAAATCTTTTCATTGCTTCCTCATGACAAATGTTCATGGTCTTGACAGAATCAGTCTACTTTATTATAGCAGGGTGATTTGAGACTAAGGTCTCTAAACCATGCCATGTGATTTGTCCTTAGTTCTAATTAAAATACTGTTGTATAGAGATTTACATTAATGTAGTGTAAAGACTGCCAAATCATAACTCAATTTCACTAAAAAATAAAAAGGGGGTAATGTGTGTGTGCTCTATTGTTCATTTCCAAGCGAAGTGCTGACACAAATAGGAATTTCAGTGCCTGCGGAAGAAAGTGAGATGGCAGTAAATCAGATGCAAAAAAACCCACAATATAATTACAGGATAGATTATATTCAGTAATAGATCTGGTAGTATCTCACATGTTCTCTTCCAAATGATTCATTTTCTGTGGGCTTTAGGATTTCTTCCACAAGTATGATAGGAATGTGTAAATATGGGACGCAAAATTATGGACAATAAAAATGTTTATCTTCACTTTTAGAAAGAACTTAATAAATGAAATACTTCCCTAATAAATGAAGACTACTGTCATTGTTGCTGCAGTTGCTCAAGAAAAATCACAACGGATATATTTTATCTGGAATTCCTGAAAATAGTTAATCATTCTCCTTTCCACTTTCATAAGGCATATGTTTTATTTTTCCTTTTAGTCAAAATTATTCCATTTTTTAAAATTTTTCCTATTATTCAAATCATCAAGAATTTGTAGTAGGAATATGTTGCATAACAAGACAGGGTGAACTCTGTCTATAATTATTTTATTAGAGTAATTTTAATAGATTAAGTAAAAAATAAAGCAATCTGGATACTCTAATACAAAATGTCTTGCAGTGCAACAAGCAACATCTTTACATGTTTTATCATGCTGTCTAGAACTGGAAAAGCATCACACACTATTTTGTATCTAAATGTGAGAGTATCACCAAACTTCATACAACAATTGTTGTCCTGATCAATATCAAATATGAAAACATAATATGAAAACATAACAGAATCAATGGCCTGTCCTTCCTAAAGGGCTCCATCATTTGTGACAGCATTTTGAGGTACATTTATTCTACCTTATCTGGAAGTCTAAGCCAAGAGTCAGGAAAAATATTTGTCAGGAACAATTTATTACCATTAACGAAGTCAAAGCAATAGCAAGCGAAAATCTCTGTGGATGATTCACAGATTCTCTGTGGCATTTTGATTCCACTACATTTTGATGCCTTTCAGCAGGTTTTCCTGTGAACAGTCATTGGCTCACTACGTTAGAAGCAGTTTTTACTGATATGGTTTGGGAACTAAAAAGATATATCTGTCTGCAAACAAGTGTATGCATGGTCTTCTCACACAAGGCTAATGACCCTGATGAAGGATTGGTGGCTGTTGCTTTCAAGCATTTGCAGCTACAGAGTGTATAGGGTCCTGAATATGGGGAATGCAGTGTGGCAGCAACACTATCCCCTTACAATCAAACAATTAATTAAACACAATTATCAAGGAAAAAAAAAACATTAAAGCCTTCAGGAGCAGAATTTCCCACATGCGTATAAATTCTAAATAAAAAAATGGGGCATGATCTCAACTCCTGTGTGTCTATGTGTCTTCTACATCATTTCTACATCTACTTTTTTTTTTTTTAATTTCAGGATAACATAAGAGGCAAATAACTTTAGTTTTAGTCAAACTAAATTTTTGGTAATTTAGGGTGTAATTTTTGGTAATTAGGTCAGTAAAACTTCTGAACCAAAAAATCAGTTGTGTAAGTGTGTATGCACTCCACCACTTTTAACATGGAATTGAAAGTAAAACAAATAAATAAAAAAAAAAATCTAAGTGTAAATTAACCATTCCTAGAAGCTATGAAAAACAGAAGAAAGTTATAGATGTGTATCGCCTTTTCTGGGCACACAATCGGATAATACACATTTCTCTTACCTTCTCAGAAGTGCATATTCCCAGTTAAAAATTCTACACTACTGGTGCTAATTTGCTGGGTAGACTTCAGACATATTCCAAGAAAATTGCAGACTATCACAGCCTTGGTGCTCCAGATTATTTAAATATTTATTCAAAAGCTCTTTTTATGCACTGGTTAGAGGGCAGGAAGACCTTTAGACTCTCCTGTGGTATTTGTCTGGGATCAACAAGTGTCTGACAAAAATTGTTCGTTTTATGAATGCACCTGTCTCAGACTTGCCCTAACACTTTACAAGTGGACTAGCAGGCACACGATGGATAGGGATCGTCTCTGTGGTGTTGCGGTATCATGAACAAACATAGAAAATGACATGCTGGCCTTGAAGGAGTTAAAGTTGCGATTTGTTTTGCAAACTTTCAAGCTCAAGAAAAAGGCTGCCGTGCAGCTGCAGCCACCATTCCTAGATCTTGTTTCCAACTGTTGTTATTTCCTGAGGAAATAGTGACCCCTGATTACTGGAGATGACAGGAGATGTTGGGAAGTTGGAGAAGCGATAACAGATGTCTTCCACGGCCTTCTTTGCTAGAAATTTGGCATCATGATGGGTTTCCTTCACTGAAGTGTTATAAATCAGTTCTGCTGGAGTCATTTTTTTAATTTGTTCAGTGCCAGGAACTCAGGACTCAGTTCAGGGCTCGATATCTCCTTTGGAAAGCCATGTGTGAAAAGAGATTTTTATCTCTTCATATATAAATGTCCTCATTTCAGTCTGTATTTTCTCTGTCTCAGCATGTTGTTTTCACTCATCGCTGGCATACACTCTTTTCCATCTTTTCTAGCCTTTTCCCAGCATGCTAGGTGTTTATTTCTCAGTGTCATTTTCCCTAGAGAAGACCTTTGTACAGGAAATGGTTCTACCAGAGGCGACTGGATTCTGGTAACACTGACTTACCTGTTCTCCTAGTATGTTCAGCAGTGTCAGACACCAGATAGAGAGGGCCAAGGGCAAATCTGAGAGGGCAAATCTGAGTCCAAGGGCAAATCTGAGGGCAAGAGAAAATAAAAAATGGAAAGACTTAAAATTGGTTGAGGCAAATTGGCAATGCAATATTCAAATAGAAATTAGGAAATCTATAGTAAAGTGAAAGACTATTTGAAACTACACAGAAACATTTCCTAGGCTTTTGATTCCAGCTAGAGTAGCTATGTGATTTGCTCAAAGTCTTCCAAGACATATCCGTTAGATATCATCAAACTAATTAAGTTAGACAAGAGTCAGAATCAGTATAGCGGCATCAGTACTACTCTGTGTCAAAACAACCGGTCCTTTCAAAAGGCAGAGGTAATAAGATTGAGAGTGGTACCAGGTACCATGCATCATAATCATAATTATTTGAGGTCCAGGAATTTTCTCTCTGATTGACTTTAGCTGTGTATTGATCCTGTGTGAAGTCCTGTATGATGACCTGAGTGAAAGGTCCAGGATCCCAAGAATATCGTTGAGATAATGCCAAAGTGATTTTTTGGCAAAACTGGAATTTGAAACCTAAAATCTGTTTAGAAGAATGAAAACCCCCAAGGTGACAACAACTATATTATGTGATAGCAAAATTTATATTTTGCCAGTCAAAGTACTGCAAGATAATAGGTATATTCCTGAAGCCTCACTTACCTTTTTACTTACCTCTCCTTCTCTTTTAGGCTTTCAGATGACCATGGAGGTCATCTGCAAAATTATTACAGAATATATAGATTTTTCTCAGCACAAAGACCTTTCTTTTTATATAAAGGCTTTCTTTATATGTTAAGGCTGGCTATTGTTCTTCTGAACACTGGCTGATGCACCTCTTTGAATGGAAGCGCTTTGCCCTAAGCAGCCTGAGGACTGCCATAACAGGCCTTCACATTTATGCCAGTTTTGTCAAATATTGCCACAAAAGACAAACCTCAGTTATGAGAAAGATTCACACCATTTCAAAATACAGGATTATTTTGAAGACATTGTAGCCATTAATCTTTTCATTTTCTTCCTTTGCTATAGGAAGAAGATCCTATAAGGAAGGTAGTGCAAGAAGTACTCAGGAAAAACAGCACAGAAGACAAAAGGAAAGGAGCCCCAGCCAACACTTTCATTTTTCCTGCCTTATTTCTTTTTAACCCTCTAGTTATTTTCTTTCAAAGTGGAAGAACCTGAAAAGTTTAAGAGTGCCATAAAAGGTGACTTTGCCTTTAGAGTCTAACTTGATATTGTGACAAATTATAAAGCCTAGTAGGAGAAACTGGAAAGGAAAAGAATAAAAAAATGGAAAAGTAGAAGAAGTAAAGGTGGTAAAAAGCCAATGAGCCAAAATGCAAACATACTAGAGGAACAGATGGAAGACGAGGTTGGAACCTGACAGACCTTCTAACTTGGGTATCAGGAAGCCCTATTTCACTGCTTTTTCATCATTTGTTTGTCTGAAAAGTACTATATTCTTCCAGGAGATCTACACTTTCCTTTTAGTTCACATCCATATTCCATTTAAAATCCAACTTATACATTTTATTTGCTTGTGTAATCCATTATTCATTCTCATGCTCTCATTTATTTGTTGGCAAAATTTTGGTTTCTTTATCCCAATGGTTAATTTTTTCTCACGCAGTGAAAGCACTTTGTTTAGTTCTTTGGAGCTCAATTTTAAAATTCTATATACTCCAGCCCTAAAAACTGCAACATTTAGAAAAAAATTCAAAAGAGTAACCTAACAGTGAGGAAGGTATGCCTGGTGACATAAGAATCGAATCTTATTCTGGTATCTGGTTAAATGGTTTAATTAAATTGGTGATATGCCACCCATGAGTATGTGCTTATTTTGATTTTTTTTTTGTTCTCTTTTGTTTTGTCACAAATGTTTAGTGCCTTTTCTGATTTGGATATCAGTTTTATATTTATGGTTTTATATTTATAAAATAAAAACTGAGAGAAAATGTAATACACGTTTATCACAACAAAGGACGTTTTATACAAAATACAAAATATAACCTATGTTTTCCCATAGTTCAAATGAATGGGATATAATTCTTTAAGACCGTTAACAAAGATATTCATACTAACTAGGTGCCCATCAATGGGCTTTCTTTTTTGTCTCACCTCTGAAAATCTCTTTTCTGATTTTTCTGGACATACCAGATATGCAACATTTTACCTCTCTCTCTGTATAAAACTTCTCTTATAAAACTTTTTTTTTTTTTGCGATGTGCTGTTATGCTTTTGTTTCTTCATGCATTGGTGCATTCATTTATTCTTTTTCTTTTAGCATCTGAAACATGGTACTATGTTTCTCAGCAATTATGTTAGTAGTATAGTTTTAATCAAAAATATGAGCTTTTTTATATGCTCTAAAGCATTTGCCTTTGAACAGTCAGTAGTCATTGGAGAAAATTCTCATATATGTTTCTACAGATGTTCGAATACGAGGGCCCATATCCCTAGTGGGATTTTGGGATGGAATAAAAACTATTAGTTGCATATAGAAAGAGCTGGAGCCTTTGGTGTATAGAGATTGGCTTGGAAATAGGATGATTTCAGCTTGGTTATTTACTTACCTTATTATAGAGAACAAGTCTCTGTTTTGTTGTGCTTGATAACAACATGGTGGTAATGTTTACCTGTCTTAATAAAATGTTTTTACATTGTGGATGAAGAGTGCTGTAAAAGAGCCAGCTACAAATTATATTTACTCTTTGCAGTGGTTCAAGCAGCCTGCAAATCTCTGAAACACAGTTTCTTATTATGAAGAGGAAAGATATAAATATATTACAGATCAGGCAGATGTATTTTATTGGAGAGGGAAGCATAGTTCCTCTAATTATTTAAATCATATCTCTGGATGAGGCTCTTCCTTTTCAAACAGCCAAGTACATCATTTATCGGTAAATTAGAACCAGCAACTTTGTTAAAGTCATAACAGGTCCAGAAAAGATTCTTGGAACTTATACCACACTGCAGGTGCAGTAAATTAACTGTACTCTCTCTCCTGAATTATTTTGTTTTTCCTTACAAAGGGTCCCAATATGAAATCTTGCATGGTTGCAACCTTAAGTTAAAGGCCACTGAAAACAACCACCACCACCAACAGAGGGGAGAGTGTGGGATTAAGTTTTGCATTTTTTTGTACAGTACATGTACATGCTCAAGATGATCCATGGAAAGTTAGCCATACTCTGCCAGGTGTATTTTTTATTCACTATGAAATTTCCAGCTAAGAGCCATTCCTGTATTTCCCTGTGGCCAGTGGTGACATCCCCTCCCAGAAGCACCTGAATGGAAGCTCATTTGCTCCTTCCTTAGCCACCACAGGTCGCAGCCTGAAATGTTACATTAAAATGCCATAAGTTTCGGTGTGTGTTAACAGCAGGCTGTGATGTGTGAGTCAGAGCCCTGTGATGATGAAGCTCCTAGAAATCCCATCTAGCAGAGATCCTATTTTATACAGTTTGGAACTCAATTCTTAAAATGATAAATTTGGCCATTTCCATGTCAGTTTTACTGAGGAGCTTAATTGGAAAAAGCACAAAATCTCTTTCTCCCATGGAGAATGCTTTCTTTACATTCATTTAATATTCTCCCCTCTGCACACAAGTAAACTTATCAGCATTATGCACCCAGTAGGGCTTATGAATGGCAGAAAGTGAAGGGTTGACATCAGGCACAAGAAGTCTTTATATTGTCAGAAATGCCACAGTTTGTTAAAACTACAGTATTTCCCTGCCAACTCCCTGCCAAATTCTTGCTTGCTTTCTTATCATCGTGAGTCCTCCTCAGATGTTCTCCAACAAGATATTACAGTATTTAAGCTCACTGCATGCACACAGGCTCTTTTAAAGGGGAAACAGAAAATTCTGCTTACAAAGTGTTTCTTGTTTATGCTGGAGCCAGAAAAAAGCACTTCCCGCCTTCCTTCATGAATATTCCCACATCCCAGCTGAAGAAGGCACGTTATTTTCAATCTACCTTTTGCTTGGGAAAGTGGAGTGTTGAAAAGAGCTTGCCTGCCTGGATGGCTTTATTCTTAAATTTCTGGAGCACACAAATGTTAAATTCCTTAAAAGCCTTACCGAAGCTTTACTTTGCTTACATCTGACTGATGACCTATAAAGTCTGCTCTTGAAAATGATATGTCAGGTTTCAGTGCAGAAATACAGAAAACTGCCTAGAAAGGAAAATGTGTTATACCATTTTTTTTTTTTAGCTATATCAGTAGAGCTGTAAGGTTTGCCCTTCGGTTGACCCTAAAGTTGACTGGTTATAGCAAATTGCAAATGGTTTGGTAACATCTGGAATGGGTAGCAGGGACTGAGCATCTGAAATTAGAAAAAAAAAAAGACTTGAGCTCTTCACTATGACTTTCTTCTTAAATCTAAGAATGTATATTCTTTGGTGTATTTATAAACTGTCTCCACTAGCAGGTTATTTGGCTATTGCAAAAATGTATTTATTCATTTAAATAGCACATTCATTTTAGCATATTTATAGGACATCTTGCTATACGCCAAAGTATAATCATAACTGTATATGCATAATAAGACAATAAAAATATACAGTTTATCATTCAGCTCAGATAACCATTGCTCAAGGATAATATTCATTTGGTATCTTAAACACCTCTCTTGCCAACAAATCTATTGTTAGTATATTGGTCCCCTGAAGGTCACTTGGTTATAAAGCTAAGACCTTATGCAGTACAGAGGCATTTTACAAGTACTGAATACAAAATCAAACAATAAGGAGCTCAAAATTTGATTCCAAATGTGGTTTTCACAACGCTTACCTGTTTGAATATGCCCAGTGAATAAAAATTAAACAAAAACACCTGAAATAAAACACTCTATTAAAAGTCTTCAAAGAATCCCAAGACACATCAAATTTGTTTATTGATTTCCTATTTGAGACAACTCCATCAATGGGCCTCTTCAGCTGAAGTAGCTGCATCAGCTATTTTATGCTATATACCTCAGAATACATTTCCTGGGTAACTTAGAAGACTTCTGCTGTTGCAGCAGGGCACAAAGATGAAAACTTTCTTTTGTAGACCTCTTAGGACTATAGAATCTATTGCTACCAGCTTTATGGTAATCCAGAGTAAATAGGGAGCTAAGATAAAGTGTCAGTGCAGAAGCAGAAGATACAGAAGGATAGATAACTCCTCTCTCCTTTAAAACTCCAAAGGCTCTGTTCCATTCTTTTCTCTTCTTATTAAATGTTCTTTTAATAGCTGCTGAAGGAAATGACAGTCACATCCTTGGGATCTACAGCTGCCTCATTTCAAATTCCCTAGCAAAGAAATTCTTAACCAGCCTCTTCCATCTGCTTTCTACTTCTTTGTAATGCTAATGCTCAATGAAAAGATGCCATGGAGGATCCAAGAACTCTGTGTATACAATTTATACTAAAAGTAATTTTGATTTAAACTTGAAGTTTAAAATAACTTCCCATTTTCATTAATGCACAAAATCAAGAGTGAGACCAGCTATGTGACTGCATGTGTAAGCATGATTGAATACAATAAAGGACGATACCACAAGGACCTATGTGGTGTTCTTGTTTCAATTCTGGAACAACCCTTTATCCAAAACTAGGCAAAACCACTTATTTCACAGGATCACACAGAATCACAGAATGGTTGAGGTTGGAAGGGACCATTAGAGATCATCTAGTCCACCCCGCACTGCTCAAGCAGGGATATCTAGAGCACATGGCACAGGGTCATGTTTTGAAGATCTCCAGAGAAGGAGATTCCACAACCTCTCTGGGATGCCTGTTCCAGGGCTCTGGCACCCTCAGAGGGAAGTTGTTCTTCCTCACGCGGAGATGGAACTTCCTGTGTTTCAGCTTGCACCCATTACCCCTTGTCTTATCACTGGCCACTGCTGAGAAGAGTTTGACCCCATCCTCCCTACATTCTCCCCTCAGGTATTTATACAGATGGATCAGACTTCCTCTCAGTCTTCTCTTCGGCAGGCTAAACAGGCCCAGCTTGCTTAGTCTTTCCTCATGAGACAGATGCTGCAGTCCCTTCATTATCTTTGTCTCTCTACGCTGGACTCTCTCTCACCAGAGCCGGGAAGAGGAGGAGGATCACCACCTCTACCAATCATCCAATCATAGACAAAGAAAACAAAACTTCTTCCTCTTCTCCTCCTGGAGATCTGGCTAAATACAGGCTAAATGAAAATGAGTCCTGAAGACAGCTAGGCATGTATATCTGTACCTTTGCATGCCTTACTCTAAAAGCTTGTTATATCCAGAATCATGATGGCTATGGAAAGCTCTATAGCACATGACTATGGAACATATACTAACCACTTATTTTCTTTGTTCTTTTCTTTTAAAATAGGGAGGATTTTAAAATCTTTCAAAAAGAAAGTGAAAAGAACTACTGACCTGACCTGCTGATTTTGTATCTGGAAGATATCTCGTTGTTAATAATTCCCTATAAGAAAGTCTAATTATGGAAGTATGCCATTATAGACCAAACAGAGACTGAAGGAGCCTTGTAACCAACCTACCACAAGCTCAGTCATGAACTCATAACAGTGATAGGAATAATTGTCTTCTTAATAATGAAGGAGGAGAAAGGGAGTTGAAGGAAATTACCAATAACTGCTAGCATTTATTGAAATGAAATAGTAGAAGAAGTCAGTGGTGAGTGTCAACTTCAATGTTTCTGCAATGAGAAAATGTGTAATTCTGACAAAGTTTGCAGTGAAGTTCATTTAATCTTTCCACAAGCTCTCAAGTTGCCACCATTCAAGTGCTATAGCCACTTGAACTTTGCTGTAAAAGTAAGGCTTTCACTGTCGAAAGCTGATGAAAATAGATCTCTCTGGAGCTCTTTTAATGTAACAGTCGTGAAGGTTCAGTCATTCCATAAATATCACATTTAGACCCAAAATGTAAAGTTATAAGTTAAATTTGATACCTCAAAAATGCAAGAAAATATATAAACTCTAAGGAAGGCATATTCCATATGCTTTAGGAGAATGGGTTCAGTAACAGAAATATATTAAACATTTTATGATTTCATTCGTTTCACATAATAAGTGAAAATATATCAAAATCACCTGAACTTCATGATCACCCAGCTTCAGATAACATCCCTTTATATTTAGAAAGAATTTTGACATAAAATAATATGTTGTTGGGTAAGTTAATAATGTGTAATATATATACAATTTAATCAGAGTGATACCCTGAGGAATAACGGTCTGTTATCTGTCTCTTTGCAAATACCACAAAACTGCAATTTAAACTAATCTGTACTTCAGGTCAGTGATAGCCCTTTATGTGAATGAAATTCTCATTTCTCCACTGGTCTTCTGCAAATACCTTAATGTCATAGCACATCTATCCACCACACATTGTAAAGACCCTAGATGATTCAGTCTTACATGGTAGGGACTAAAACTATAAACATAAAGTGTTTACTTATGATCTTCCGTATTTATTAGAGGAGGGGAAACTGTCCAGAGAGAAGCATCAAACTGCATCTGGGAAAAGAGTCAAGCTGTCCAACCTTTCATTTCCCTCTGAATCTTTAAAAACATTAAAAGAGAAACGGAATATGCCGTATACTTTATGTGGGATGAATTCAGGTATGCTTAAGTGATGAAATGAAGTACACTCTTTAGTATTATAAATCTACATAATTTATTTATTATATAGTTCATGGGGAGAGGTGGAGAGAAAGGAGAAAAAAGACATGAAAGATGCTATGGCTCTAAAGAATATCACGAGCTTTTAGTAAGTTTTATTCTGTTGATAGTTAAGTTACTCTAAACATGATTAAAAAATACATTCATCATGAGGCAATGAGTTCAAAGGGAATATATATATATATATATAAATATGCATATATATATATATGTATATATATATATAAATATATGACCCAAATGTTTGTGTATAATAGAAAGGAAAGGATAGCCATATTTCTATATTTCTGGATGGTTAAAAATAAGAGTTAAACTTAAATTTGCTTGTCTTCATGGAAAATTAGATGTCTTGAACAATAGTCTTTGCAATGCAACCAAACAACTATGAGCCATTACCAGTAACCCATGGTCATGTTTTAAACCTCTTACTCTTTTGAGATTTACAGTCCAAATATATTCCACTAAGGTTTGTAGAGAATTCTGTCTTCTGGGGACTTCTGCAGACTGAATCCACAAATCTCTCTCTTCACTACTTACATTCTGCTAAATTTATTGTTAGATATGACAAGACATTAACATTTGGGGACAACATTTGACTTGTGAAAATTTGCTTTGCTTCACTGAACATTCCCTGGGCAAGATTCAATTCGATTCAGACAGTGACAGAAAAATAGAATAAACCCATTGTCTGACATTCACTAGCACGGATTATGAAATTCACATATTTTGTGACTATTCTGTATGTTTATTTTTTTTTCCAGAGTTTAAATGTTCTGATTTTTCTATTCATTTTATCTTTGTTACTACCAGATGCTATATATGTCTCTAGATCATCTAGAGAAACTGTGAATTTTAAGTGTATGCATGGAATTCGATAATCAGTATTTTCACAGTTTTGACTTGAATGAATTGAAGCAGATTTGCTGCTATTCTTACAATAGTTTTCACATGCCTTTCATTTTGTTAGTCTGTATTTGTGTAGCTGCTAGTACCAGGTTTGTTAATAAGTAATAGATTTTTTTTGTTCTTTTTTTTTCAGTCTTTCTTGTTACAAAGCAATAATTCAGGATCACCTTGACTACAACTCAAAAGGAACTGACTATACATAGTTTGGACTCATATTTTGAATTGTGTCCCTATAGTTGGATTTTTCTCCTGTTTCATCAGAATACTGTTCCATCAGGCAAGCATCTTGAGATAAAGTGGTCCAAGTCTCAGAGCTGTGGCATGTAGGCTCTGCTGAATCCTGCAACAGCAATTCAAGGGACTGTAGTAGGTGTTACATGCCTCTACCTTGAGTTACTACTCTTGGACACTGCTGGCAGGGAATGGCATTTGTCCTTTGGGCATTCATTTGAAGCGGTTTCAATGGTGATTTTTTTTGTTTTGTTTTTGTTTTGTTTTTTACTGATCTGGAGGAGGAGGGAAGGGCAAGTTTACATTTTTCTTGTACTGACTCTACCGGGAGCACGGGACAGAGGGATGATGCGGTTGAGCTCTGCTACCACTAGTGAGCAGATTTTTTCAGTAATCTTCAGTATTCTTCCCCTTCATATATCATCATTTTAGTTTCTTGACTGTCACTGGTGAATTTCTGTGTTCACTGTTTGAGATTTTCTCCTCCACTTTTTATTCTCACCTTCAACCATTTTGTTCTTTAATAGCTCAGGTCCCAAGAGACTGTTGAACCATCAGTCATCAATAAAAATATCCATATATATATACATATATATGGTATGGGGTATGATTCTGCGTTTTATCAATACAGAAATGAGGTAGAAAAGACAGGTTGTTAAATAAGTCTTTAGGTATGGAATTCTGTTAGTCATTGTCATGATGCACTAAAATATTGAGAAGGTCCAATCACACCCAATGATAAACCACAATTAAAGAATTAATTGCCCCTACATTGAGTCCCACAGAACCAGTACAGGTCTCTGCAACAATTCCATCTGCTGATAGTTGTTTTATCCTATTTAAAAAAAAAAAAAAAGTAAAGCAAAAATATTTTCAGCAACAATGCATACATGTTCACAATAACCCTCATAACCTTGTGTGGCACATTTCAAAAAAGGATCAGACTTTTATAAATTAGGCTATCATGCACAGTTCCACTGCCTAGGATAACAATTACTGGAACAAGTAATGCTCATGCTTTGTAGCATTAGTTGAGCAACAGACAGAATCAAAAAGCAATTTCCTTCCATGGTTAAATTTTGTGTGCATGCCAAGGGCTTCTTGCTTTCCTCTGAAGCGTGTAGCCATTGCCTCAGGCAGGATGCTGGACTAGATGGACCATTGGTTCTGTTCTTGTGGCAATTATGCTGTTCATGGCTGCCACACCAATGAAATATCAAAATTCACCATCTGAATTGCATTTGATATATATACTGTGCCACACTGCAAACCATTGAAGCAACACAGACAGTGTGATTCATGGGGAGAATGTGCTTGAGTTACTTTAAACATGAAGAAAACAATATCAAAGTTAGGTCTACAACCTAGTGCACACAGCAGGACTTGGCAATCTGTGATGTGTTTTGTCCATAAAGAAGTGAAAAAGTATTTGAGTGTTATCAATAAAAACAATGTTGTATCTGTTTCAGAGAAGCTGCAGTGTCTGAACACAAGTGTAAACACAGCAGCCAACACTCCCAGTGGAAGGGATCTTTACAGACTTCTTTGTTGATATTCACTGATTAAAAAATTACTCAGGCTTCTTAGGAGCAAATTTTCCTTGCTATTTCACTATATGTTCATTTCTTAAATGTATTTGTAAAGATGTCAAAAAAAAGAAAAAAAAAGAAAGAAAAGAAAATCTCGGGAAACACATAATTTATTTTTATTTTTCTTAAATCACCCAATCATCACTAAAAGTTGTAAAACATATATATACACATAAATATATATATATATGTAGTTTGTAGTATCTGTAGAACATAGTAAATGATTCAGCAGCAGCTTAAAGAAAATAGGTTAAAAGACTATATGCTCAAAGAGGCAAAGAGGAGTGTAGAACAAACCTGATGTGCAAATTTGCAGTTACCGATGTATTTCGGTAGAATTATCCTTTTGCTTGCTTATAGAATATTCAGTATGCTTGGCATACATAAGCCTTTGAAGCTTACAATTCATGAATATAGTTGTTAAGATTCTACATAGCACTAAAATTACAGAGAAGTCTTTAATAAGGAACTAATTTCAAAAGATAAAGGGAGTATCCTCTTTGATGAGGGCCTAGTTATTAAAGGTAGATTTCTTAATAGAGGAATGTCTGTTAATTAAATAACAGAAATAATAGATTTTAATTTTATTTAAAACTGATTTTCACTCAAAGATTTCTAAAGCTTTATTTAGCTTAATAAGTTTTCATTCAGTTTTCAAAACTATATTCACCAAATACCAACAGCAGATACATTACAAACTTCATTTAGGTTAAATATACTATTTTTAAAAACAGTATAGAGAATTGAAAAAAATATATATATCATTCAGACTTACAATAGTATTTCCTGATTCTCTTGTATTGTATTTACTACAATAAAAACCCATCAAACTGTTTAGTAGTTCCAAGAAGAATGAAATTTGTCCATGTGCTCTTTCTTTACACGTCCCCTGATCACTTACACGGAGGTGTAGGGGAAATCGTGCTTGACTAACCTGAGAGCCTTCTAAGATGGAATGACCACCTGGGTAGATGAGGGGAGAGCGATGGATGTCATATATCCGGATTTCAGCAAGGCTTTTGACACCATCTCTCACAGTGTCCTCCTGTGCAACCTCCAGAAGTATGGGATAGATGAGTGGACAGTGAGGTGGATTAGGAATTGGCTGGACGGCAGAGCCCAGAAGTGTTGATTAGCAGTGCAGAGTCTAGTTGGAGGCCTGTAGCTAGCGGTGTCCCCCAGAGGTCTGTCTTCAGTCCAGTCCTGTTCAATTTATTTGTCAATGACCTGGATGAAGGCACAGAGTGCTCCCTCAGCAAGTTTGCTAATGATACCAAACTGGGA
>NW_010587470.1:34729-68834 GCF_000705375.1 Tinamus guttatus
GCCTCTTTTCGGTGGTGGCCACTGACAGAACTAGAGGTAATGGCCACAAAGTGAAACACCAGAAGTTCCACAGGAACTTCAGGATAAATTTCTTAAGAGTGAGGGTGACAGAGCACTGGAACAGGTTGCCCAGAGAGGTTGTGGAGTCTTCTTCTCTGGAGATCTTCAAAACCCACTTGGACGCAATCCTGTGCTACATGCTCTCAGTGACCCTGTGTGTGCAGAGGGGTTGGATTAGATGATCTCTAGAGGTTCCTTCCAACCTTAACTATTCTATGATTCTATGATTCTGTGTTCATCTGCTTCATATTCCAATAACAATCTTTATAAAAATGTATCTCCCCACCAAAAAAAAAAAACTCTTTCATATTCTATTACTATCTATATTCACGTTCCCTTAAATGCTGCAAAATGAGAGTATGACATCATGAGGATCAAAGTCATAAATTTTGCCCTGACAAAAATGTTGCAAGGTAAGAAAAATCTACTCCCATCTACAACAGAGAACAGAGGTAAAAATGTGAATAAATTTGCCTGTGGATACATAGCAATTAAGTTTGCATTGCACCCAAGTTTTAAACTCAATAGCATCATCCTTCCTATCTTTTAATCATCAGAGACAGTTTAGACTTTGAATACTGAGCAAACAATTATTAGTATTTTCAAGTTGATGCTGTTTGTCTGCTCACCGCAAAAGGTTTTAGCTGATGCGTAAGAATTCTGCGATGAGTAGGACAATCTTAGAGTGACACATCAATTGCTAATTCTGAGTGAAAATTCAGGACAACAGGTGTTTTCCAGGCATCTCAGGAGACAGAAATGCATCGCTACATTAATTTGTTCATCTTCAGAATTTTCCTATGCAGTGTCCTCACCTATTCTCATTCTCTGAAGATATGTAGAACAGCTCCAGACCTCACACAGAAAGATCCTTGTAAGCAAGAGTCCAAAACAAACACACTTCTGCAAGAAAAATCTTATTTTGACAGTCTCTTTAGGAACTGGAAAAAATACAACCCTTGTTGGGCAGCAAAACATCTGCATCTTTCCCCATTCCTGGTTGGTGACAGGACTTGGATAGTTTGAGCCACTGCAGATGGAAAGAGGCTATGTCAAGACTTTTTTATCTTGGAGAGTGGTTAGTCTCTGATTTGAGATATTCTGCAAGGAAGAAATAAAACCAGAAGAAAATAGTAAGCACTGACATTAGAACCATTTATCACTCACTATTGCATAAGGAATAAAAGGATCCTCTTTGAAGACTGTTCATTACCTGCTTCTTTCTGGCTTCTTACTGTCATATCTTTTTCACAGAAATAATAAATGTAGGAAGATCACATTTGGAGAATATGTACTTTTATACATCTAAGTTTATACATTGTTCTTTATTTACATTTTTTCTGCCCATTCCCCAGAAAAAAATAGTGGTTTTATACTTATCACAACACACACATAAGTTATTTTATTCAGACAACAAAATAAAGACCATGTGAGGCTTTGCTATTGTGCTACACAAGGATTAGTTTGTCTTTCCTTTTAGGCAGAGTGTGAAATCAATGTGTTGATCTACTTAGAAAGGAGGATTTATGTTGGTTAGATATATATATTTTTTAGGATATGGGAGTAAATGCATCTATTTAGATTCAAGTTTATATATATATATATATATTTATGATTTATAATTCTATTTTTAGAATTATTATTCCTGGTGGTATTTTAACCTCTGTTCCTCAGAAAGGAATTTTTGAGGAGCAAAGGCTAAGGTTGAGGCAGAAATCTTATTGAATTTCTCATAATAATTCCCTGGATCTGAGTGTGAAAGTACAGCATTTTCTTAGTCTACTTTTAAATTCCCATAATATCTACTGTTTTTCCACATTGTAGATCATTTCCGCTGTGTTCTTATATGTAACCCATGTCAGAATCCTATAGTCATTACCAGTGTTTCTTTCACATGCAAATACTTTGCTTTCTTGGACATTAGCAAACTCCAGAGTTATAATTCACCCTAGTATATGCCTGAAATGATGGTCTTGGTGGTGGACATTGTCTTTAGAAAGGACTCAGATGTTAAAACTTTTGGGTTAGTGAGGTTTCTCAGTAAAAAACATGGCTTGACCACTCGCTGGAGCTTTTATCTTCTGTTGAAGTGATTATAAAGCTCAGAATGAGATATGTCTGGGATGTTTTATAAAATTCTCTAAACAGAGTAAAATCTCTACTTCTATGATGATGCACTGATGAACTTCAATGCTGCACAGGCTCCACATATAAGCAGCAATCTCCGTGTCTTGCTTTGTCACAGTGTTATAAGTGCATTGATGTATTTTTTTTTCACTAAAATTTAACTGTCTTTCATTTTCTTTTTTTCTGGATTATAGAATTCTATCATTCATTGCCACATATTAATGCATTCATTGCCACATATTAATGCATGGTAGTCACAGCTTAAAGCAACTCCTTTTTGAAAGGTATGCTCCTTTTTTGCTCTCTGATTATGCTTTTGTCCAAAAAAAGATTTCTGCTATGGAGTATGTTAGTGCAAGTATCTCTAAGAACAGATAAAGATATGAAAGTTCAGAACAAGTTCCTCCTTGACTAAATCTCAGCAGTATTTGAACACTATCAGCTCATGACAGAGGATAAAAGCTTTAGAAAAAATTATAAAAATAGTCAATAATTTTCCACTATGGTATATATTATATCTGTAGCCCATTTAAATCAGTATTGAAAATTCAGCTGACATCTCTGGATTAAGCCTTCCCCAGACTGGATTCGTTACCACTTGCTTTGCATTAAATTATTATTTTCCTGTACTGTAGAGAAAACTAAGTGCTTTCAAACAAAGCAGTCTCTCTGTCTGAACCCCATTTTCTCATATTTTTTATACTGGGAATAGTAAGGAAGTTATATTTCATTTTACAGGTTAGTGGAACTAGTCCAGTCTGTGAGTACTATGTTCAAAACCAGACCCTTTGTATTTGGCAACATATGTGTAATATGAAGCTTTTTCTGCAGAGTTTTTCTGTTGATGTTACTGAGAATCATGATTGTTTTCGAGCATGAAAGCACTCAGATGACACATCTCATTTTCTTTTCCGTTGTTACCTCATTTTAAAATAGAATACCAGATTAATTGCCCTTTTAATGACAGGTGCTTGCCTAGAGAAACCTATGATCAGGGTGCCAGGTAATTTAGGCAGGCAGCAAACCATGAATTTCACACTGACAATACTATAGGTCTTCATCCCTGTTATTTTCCCTTTCCTTTCACCCACTCTAATAAACCATATCTATGTTTATCCATTTTTTATCCAAAAGATCCATTTTTGTTTGTTTGCATGGTTTTTGTTTGTTTGTTTGTTTGTTGTCAGATTTAATTTCTGTGCTCTTTTTTTCTTTCTTTTTTTTTTTTTTTTGAGGACCATCCAATCCCTTATATTACACTATTTTCATCAATATCATTTCACTCAGAACAACACAGGGTGTTGTAAGCAGCAGAGATCAGTGTGACTGAAGTGCCTTTGGCAAGAAGGAGCTGTAGATGTGGGGCCAGGAAAAGGGATGAGGAAGCTTAAGCATTGATGCTTGGGTTGTTTTGTGACAATATAAGGGGCAACAGCATATGGTAACATGATCAGTGTTTTATTATTGCAACAAGTTTAGCTCTGTCAGTTCAAGATATACTTAATTTATCTGCTTAAGCTAACACTCAAGAGGAATATCTTGAGCCCATCTCCTATTTTCTCTTTCTTGTTTGCATTCAAAGTGTGGAACGGACTGCTCCTTCCCTCTCTAAGAAGGAGGGTAGAAAAGAGTCAGGAAGACCCAGCATCACTTCCCTGACTCATCAGAAATGATTGAGTTTCCAAAACACTCTTCAGAGCTATGTCTAGAGGCAGTTGACTTTACACATGTCCCCTGGCCTGATCTGCAGAAGGCACAAGCAGAGTACCTGCAGAGCATGCCTGGCTATGAGAAACAGCAGTGATACATTGCTGTGGAAGGGAAAATGCTCTGAAGTTGCGAGGTTCAAATGTGGGTCCAACTGATGGATAAATTAACTTCTATCTTTCAAACAGTAAAAATGTCTATTCTCTTTTGACATGACCCAAGTCAACATGCATATCCGTACATTAGTTAAGTCTTACTTCCACTATGTTTTATTGAAATATGGATACATTTTATTCTTGGAGAATGAAGTATGGATACATTTTATTCTTGGAGAAAGTGGCTAGTGACTGTGAAACCTTAGGAATAATTTATCTGCTAATTAGAATCCACTTCTAATTTTAAATATTATTCTTTGTTTTGATATTACAAAGCTGAGTCTGGAAAAGACTACAGGATGGGTCAAAACTTTGGACTTGGAGATGTGCAAAGGTTTTATCATCATGCTTTTGTTCAGGGCTACTTTTCTTCTTCCGTCTCTGAAAGCAAAGTAGATATGATATTCACAAAAAGTCTGATGTCTGTAATGGACACTAAATAGCAGCTCTTTGCTTTTGTGTATGCTTTGGGGTTTCTGCTCTTTTACAATACTTGCCTGTAAAGAAAAACCTTTTTAGAACAGAAAGCAGAGGGAAAGTATGCCACATACACTAAGATAACAAAAGGAATGCTTGCAGAACTAATTTTAGGCCTGTTACATGAACCTCAAATGCATCCTCACAAGCAATGCAATAATTAGGAGGTGCAGGAGTCATCTTCAAAATTCATCTCTACTCAGGTTCTCTTGGCTGTTTTTATTGCATAGACGTCATTGTTGCCAGCTGCTATGGGAAACCAAGCACACAGTGATATGAAAGTGCTTTGTGCCTTCTGGATCAGGTTGTGAACTGTAGGAATTGGTATAACCCCTTGGATGCTTCTAGAATTAATATGTTGTGCTTCAAACTTAAAAAAAAAATGAAATTCATATAAGAAAAATAGGAATTAATGAACCAGATTCATCATTTGGGTAATTCTACTGATTCTGGAGGAAAGATAACAAGAGTAATTTTGGCCCATTCTATTAAAATAAGAACCCAGCCATTCCTGATGTGCAATTCAAGGACCTTTTCTAAAGGTCCAAATAACTAATAACTTTGGGAAATTTAATAAAAATGCTAGCACAATTACTATTTAATCCTTTTAATACATTTCAGTTTCATTAATTTGAAAGCCCTGATGCTATCAGGAGCCTATCCATTATTGGTCCCCAAAGTAGTTTCTTTTGCTGGCTGAAGATGCAGTGCCACTATCTAACACCTCCTTATTCACCAGGTCCATTGTTCAGCTCCAGCTTAAGCTTTCCCACTTAATATCAGCATAATATAATTGTGCTGTAGGTGAGAAATACATTATTCCTTCTTGTTATACTGGACTTCCTGTCTTAATTACCAAATTCACTTTTTTCCTTCACATCCCACTTGCTCATTACTCATTTTCAATTATGATACAGATTTCCCTTAGACTTTAATTACTTCTTGTGCTTAAAAAGATAAATTAATTTTCTTATTAACCCTTTGACATCTCATTAAGGTCACTGGGTAGGACAATTCTTTTTTTTTTTATAGCATACCATCTAGATTATGCCAGTTTGCAAGAGTACTAGGAGGCCTAGAAGGAATTAGCCACAAACATTATTAGTCCTTGCTGGTGTGGTGTCATTTGACACCATCTGACTTCATAGATCCACTGTTGAACTGGGACTGCATCTATTGCAAAATATCTAGGAAAAGATTGGCTCTTAGCATTTGTGTTGATGTGTTTTACTTTGTTCTTAATAGGCAGATTCATTTTGTCTCTTAAATATGTTCAGAGTTGCGGGCAAGAGCACTAAGGACCGCATTTGTGCAGCCTGGACGAGCACCTGATAGGATTTCTGACAGGTTGAGAATTAAAGGTTTGCTCTCCCCACTTGCCTCAGCCCGAGCCCCTGGCTTGTTTACAGGCGGCTGTAATAACTCTTGGTAGAAGGCTTTTAAAGGGTGTTGCAACCCAGGAAGACAGAAGTTCTTTTCCAGTTTTCAGTACAAAGCACTGTACACTGTGTCAGACCCTTTTACTCCCATGATGGCTAGAGTTTGGTTTCATAGTCTGTACAGTGATTGATTACCCTCTCTGAAACAAAAGCTGAAGTTTTTGAAGAGGCTGTGACTCAGGTTTGTCTCTAGCTCTCCTGGCTCCTCTGGCCCTCTCGGCTCTCCCACGCGTTAGGGCCTCGTTCAAGCTGCCTGCAGGCCATGGGCATTCCGGGGACGAGTGTTGCCATTCTCTTCTGCCTTCCTACTCTCCTGAGACTCTGAGTCAAGGCAGCACATCAGGCAGCTTGGGATTCGCCAGAGGGACTAGGGAGGGAGGTTGTGTTTAAGCAGTTGCCACAGAAATGTCAAAACAGCTGAGGAAAAAATGGCAATCTCTGTTGCATAGGAGAATCATGAACTGAAAAGCTTGCAATAGTTAAAATACAGTGACTCTATTAAGACATCATAAAAAGTCAATAGTTCATGGCATTACAACCAAAGTTTCTGGCTGATGTTTGTACCTGGGATCAACTAAATGTCTTTTGGCTTCTCCACTCACTGGTTCTTTTATCTAGTTTGTAAGAAGGAGCTTCTGTTCCATGTCTACATCACGTATTGGGTATGTAGAATGGTATTAAGCACCTTAAAAATGAAAAGTGATTAAAGTGAGCAGATTTGGGGCTAGAATGGGATGAAATACGCAGAGATGAATTGGTTTGTAGATTAAATATTTATTTTGTAAGTGTCTTAGAGAAACATCTGTCCTCAATGGCAAAAAAATAAAAGGATTATTTTGAAGCTTTTTGTCAAACAACTGTCATTTTAGAAGAAAAGTTCATATTTTTTCAGTAATATTTTCTCTTCTATGTAAAACCAAAAGATGTATTCAAAAAATCTAAAAATAAAATATATTTTTTGCATTTTCAAACACAATCTGAATTGTGGTTCATCTCCCAACCTGACTGTTTTTAATCTAAAGAAAATCTAATTGTTTTAAAGCACAGTAAACTTTTTTTTTTTTTTTTAAAGGCGAGTTAAACAGTTAGGCTTAGCAGAAGACTGTTATCATGGCTAAAATCTGGAAAAGGTTTGACAAATCTAGAGGTCCCTTCCAACTTTAACGATTCTATGATTCTATGAAAGGACTACATTGACTAATAACCACTTAGTGACCATTTTCTCTGGTAGACAATAATCTGAACTTGTGACAAAAGGGGAAGCAAGGGGTGCCGGTCACCAATGAAGTTTCAGATAATACAAACATTGCCAATGAGAAGAAGATCTGCAATATATTGCAAGAATTAATGAAAAGGAATAATATGAATATGCTGAAAATATGTTTATCTTGCCTCCTGTGTATATTGTTATCAGTTCCTATGTTTTGCAATGATACAAACTGTAAAATCTTTATTTCTCAGGCTGGCTTTTTTCTTGCAAGTCTGGGGCTTGAACATCTGTTTACAGTTCGTAAAAACTATTGTACCATTACATAATGATTAAAAATAGCAATGTTATCCTTTGGGAGCAAATTTGATGAGAACGATGACTGTGTCTTGAGCTTTGCAAGCATTTTACATTTTTTTTTATGGAACTGACAAAATAACACTTTTAAATGAATGCTCTCCTTTCTGCTATAAAAAATAATCTATTCTAGGGGTCTAAAAATCTAATCAAGCATATATTATAAATACAGTCCCTATCATCCAAATAATCAGTTGAGTTTATTTGAAGGCTATGTTCTTCTGGTATATTAAATGCAGTCTAAAGGTATGTGCAGTGATACTTGTGAATGCATTTCCCTAAAACATGTTTCCCAAATCCTACATCGCCTAGGCTCTTGCAAATGACATTCTGTAATGAGCTGCAGGTACTTTTTGATTAGCATAGGGATGAACATTCTTCTGTTTATCATCTTTCTTGCACCAATGTGACACCTCTGCTGATTACTCACATTATGGTTAATTTGCAACTGATAATCAGTCCTACTTTCTTAATAAACTTCTCATTAAGTGTCTAGAGCTGTCACTTTACCCCCATGTTACTGTTCCTAAGTATAATCTGTGACCATTATGCAAAAGAAAGGACTGCTGGACGTCACACATGTCATTTGCAATCATGTACAAGGCTTCAAAAAGAGCTTGTTAAATAAATGCCCTTCATAATTCATTACCGTAAAAAGGAAAAGTATAATTAATCACCATATTGCCACTTTGTTGTCATATTTTGCTTTTTTTTGAGAAAGACACATGATCAGTCTGTACACATTCTAAAATTCATTGCAAAAATATTACAGAAAATAAAACGGGAGAACATTCTCAAATTCTGGTTCTTTAGTTCTGCTTTCTAAGTGACTGTGCCTGTGCTTTCTGTACCTCTGTGTTAGCTGTTAGCTTTTACTAATTGAGTGTTTTGACATTTTCCATGAACAATAAGAACTTGGCCTTTTCCCAATTTCCCATCCAAACATGAGAACGAGGGAAAAAAAAAAGTGCATCAATTTTTTTTTTTTTTTTGGCTGTGTAGATTTCAGGTTGGTGGGGACAACATAAATACTAATGCTGTGTAGGGCTTTGGAAAAGAATTAAGGAAGAAGCCAAGAAGGCAAGCTATCCAAAATAAACCAAAAAGGCCACACCATGCTTGGTGAAGGGAAGCGTGCCTGTGCTTTTCTTGAAAACTATGCATTCATAAACCTCCAGCAGTGAATGACACGCCATTATTATCATTTCCTCCAAGGAAAATATTTGCTGTAAATCTGCTTCTGGAATATGCATCCATTATGGTTACTCACTGTCTTGCTTCCAGTCATTATTTAAAAAATGATTCAGAAGAAAAATCTCTTAAACATTCCTAAAATAAATTTTTACCATAAAGTCAAATGGTGCTGTAGCAGCAAGTTACGGTGCCTCTATTTCAGCTATCTCTGAACAAACTGTATCTTTAAGACCTATTTATTCTTTAGCTTGTGTGAATCTTTCTTAAATTATCTAAAGAAGCTCATTTCAAGTGTGCTTACACAAATTAAAGACTGCATCTCTGTATCTAACCTAAATTTGTTCGCCTTTTAATGTTTTGCTACTGCTTTCTCAGAGATAAAGATTCCTCGCTTCCAAGAAGTTTTTTTTCCTTTTACTATTTCCATATCATCCTGAAGAAAGTAAAAACTTACTTAACCAAAAAAAAAAGGAAAGAAGAAAGTAAAGACAGTAAAGAAGACAGTATTTTATAAACTAATTGGAAGTTTTCACTCTTGGGGATTAAGCTGACTTTAGTGAAATTCTCCTCCTAAATGATGTCAGCAGGCAATATGACTTTATATTTTAGGACATGTGAGGTGATCACATTCTGTGTTTTTCGGGAATTATAAGACCTTAAGCACGGAGGTACATGCCCATTTCTCTTCTAATTTGCCTCAAGCATTTTCAAGTGATGGGACACCATCTTTCATTTTGAATTATATATCTTAAGATGTCACACAACAACATTACTTTAGGAATGTTATTTTTAGTAGTCCTTAGAATGAATATGCCATTCATTCAATCTTTCTGTTTTACCACTGTGTTGCTGTTCACTGGTCAATGCAGGTCTGTTTCTTCATTGCTTGGTTTATTTATTCTGTGTTTTTACCAGATATCCTTTAGGATTGCACATACACACACACACACACGCACAAAGACTAAAAAGTGATTTCAAAATACTACAACATTTCTTTTAATTCAGTAAATTGAAATGTTGAACCCGGGGACAGGAGTCTTGCCTAGTTCCATATGTTCTTTAATTGTGGCTATAAAATAAGCTAATCATTTCCAGAAACCAATTGTTTTTCATTAAGGAACAATTGAAAAGATTCGATTGTCTGTGAGTGTTTTGCAAAGATATTTTGAACGGATTAAATTTTTAGTTACACACCATCATCAAGTTCCCTTCACATTTCAGCATTCTTGATTTGAAACAGAAGTGGAATTTTAATATCATTTATTCTGCGCTACATATTGTGTAATTATTCAGATGCTTCATTTTCATTTGTGCTTTCCTATTTGTTTTAAATGTTATTACTTGCTTCAATGCTTTTTCATTTTAGTGAATACACTGATAAATATTTCTATCAATTGCAGATGTGATTTTTGCATAAGTAACTGCAATCCTGCTACCATACTTTAATACAGTATTAGACACCAGAGGAACTTGTAGAAGTAATTAGAAAGTCTATGCATGTATCTGATTATTGAGTTATTAAAAATGCTCTTAGGGGGATTGCTTGAGTCACAAAAAATTAAAGCTGTTAATTTCACTAGTAGAGTTTTAGATGTCCTTGCTGTAGATGAGCTGTTATTACAGTCACTCCAGTTTTCATATCAGATTTCAGTCAGGATGAGTCTCAATGTGCAGTTTCCTTTTTATTCTTCCAAGGAAATGGTGAGCCTGTCTGTACGTAGAAGGAACATGGAACAGAATGGGCAAGTTATTTCCCCAAACCATAGAGTGATGGCTGCATCTCCAGGCTCTTAGCCTAGGAAGAGAGTATGGAAAATATAGGCCCATCCTTTGAATATCTCAATGTCTCCTGTGCATTTCTTCTTTATTTAGAGCTTTATTTTAAATGAGAAATAAAACCTTGCTTGATGAACAGGCATTGAAATATCAATAGTTTTACCCACATGTGGAGCTAGCAGGCTTAGCCTTCCAAATAGAAGTACATCCTCCTTTCTGAATTTAACAGACAGAAGCTCTCTGAAAATGGTGGATGAGCCTTTTACTCATTTCTGTTGTATTTTTTTCCCAGTTATTTAAAAGGATCCAAAACTACAATGAAAAGTTTGAATCTCATTCTACTCCTCTTTTTTTATCACTTAAGAAGATAATGAAAAAAAAAAAGTAAAACAAAAATATAAACTTACATTTTATAAACTAAATATTTTATATCCAAAGTTGGAGAACAAAAAAAATTATTTTTCTTATAATGTTTACTGAAAACACTTTCAGTACCTCTAGATGAAGCCAGGTTCACAATATTATCTCTAGAAATTCTCAGGGAATAGTAGCCTAATAATCAGTTTCCCTGAAGGATTGGCCCCAATACTTTTTAAAATTCTTCTCTAGCATATCATACGATTCAAATCTATTAAATTTTTGTTAATTATTTAACATATATTAATCCAGAAGCAAAGTACGGCAGTCTAATTTTTAGTGTTTCTGTGCAGAGGGATTACTTTACCCAGATGATTAACATTGTGGTGTGATAACAAACAACTTTTGCTTTTGTTTTCACAAAAGGAATTCTTAGCACTTAGGAAGGAAGAACTGTCTTCTGAACATTACTTGGTAATATTTTTCATTTCCTTTGCATATTTTAATGCAATCAGCATGGATACATCTGTGTAGCAATCAAGTTACCAAGTCAACATAATCCAATGAAATGCTGAGAGCCAAATAATCAAATTCAGATTAATATTAATTGCTGTAGTTTCTGCACCTGGATTTAAAAAAAAAAAAAAAAGAAAAAGAAAAAGAAAAACACTACATAGAACTTCCCCTCTCTAATTGTGATGTTTCAAGGAAGAAAAGTCAAGTATTCCTAAATGAAGCAAAGATGATATATTTTCTCTGTCTGTTAGCAGTGTGATTTTTGATATTTCTCATACAATGCAGTGAGATTATTTTTCATTTTTCTTTTTTCTTGTAATTTATATTAACTAATTATCTATCTCTAGGGGTAAAATATCCTCATCTTGCAAAGCCCTGGATTTCTACAGAATATTTGGAGTTCTAGTTTTGTAACTGAATTAGGATTACAATGTTCTTTACTGAAATGGGCCTGAATGCCAAGAAGTTTCTTAATTTCACTTGTTCATGCAACCAATAATGAATATTACAAAATGCAAAAAGCAAAAATCAGCTAAAAAGAAAGATAAATTGTCATTTCCAGTCCTGTTTTTCCCCAGAGATACTCTTACTCCCCACTTAGAAAGAGGCTGCAAATAAAATTAATTCAAAATAACTAGGAGGGGAAGTATCTCCAGGAAAGAGAGAAATGATCATTTGGTAATCAGGAAAGAAAGCTACTAAAGTAGATTTAGTTACTACAGATAGAGAAAATTGCTCCTCTGTTGACCACTTGTGCATTTGCAGTTTTCTGTTCTCCTTCATATACTACAGGCAGCAGGCACAAACTGAAACACAGGAAATTCTGTTTAAACATAAGAAAATTCTTCTTCTCAGTGAAGGTGGAGGCACCCTAGTAAAAGGTAGAGATTGTAGAGTCCCCATCCTTGGAGTTATTCTAAGCCTGATTGGACACAGTCCTGGACCATCTGCTGTAGGCGACACCGCTTGAATAGTAGGGTTTGTACTCCACTCCTTCCTTCTGACCCAGCCTTTCTGTGATTCTGCATTCTTATGCACCATACACCAGGTGATATGTGTATATGATTTCACACAAAGGACGATGTTTTTCAGTGGAAGTTTCACAGGGATAATATGGGGATAATAAGCTAGACAGATAAGACATTTCTGGAAGTGATAACAAAAAGGCAGAAAGATTATTGCTCATTTTCACTACAGTCTTGGGCTCATTCCTGTTTCACAGTGTGTTAACACACTGGGCTTCTTTCTCACAATCTGACTGCCTCACTTTCATCTCAAGCTGAGATATAAAAACTTTATATCTTTCTACTATATACCAAGAGAGCTTACTTCCTAAAATAAACAGAATTTCAGTATCAAGTGAAAGTTTAAAATTGGGTCTTGTTGATGAATAATGCAGTTTTCACTATTAAATTTCTTACAGAAAAAGGAGGTGGCAAATGTAATAAAAGAATAATTGGATACAAGATGCTTAGGTAGACAGAAATGTGCAACGTAAGAACAGGGCTTTCTTTCCTTAGCAATAGTTTCACTAGCCATTCAGGACTCCTTTTGAACTGAAAGAAGTGGCTGCATTTACAATTGTATCCTTTCTTGTATAATTACCTTTGGAATTTATGAAAAATGGTAATAAGTAATTGGGAAGTTATCGATTATAACATTAGCATGGTTGTGATCAATGAGATCTAATCAGTTCTAAGTTTACAGGACTTCAGCTTGAGCTGAAGTTATAAAGAAGTACTGAAAATTGCCCTAAATGTGCATGGCTTGCACCCGCAATCTTCACAATAATTTCCTGTAAAGTTAAAGTGCACAATTAATTTGTAGATTGAATTTCAGCATTAGCCAGAACTGACCTATTTGCTCCCTTGTCATTATAGGTTAACCGTCCTAATTGCATTCAGAATACAGGAAGCAAAAGAAGTGCGTAGAATGCAACGGTCCTTTCCTTCTGAAGAATGAATGTAAAGCTAAGGAGAAAGCTTCATGAGCAAAGCAAAAGGAATTTGTTCTGTGTTTCAGTGCAAATACTTGGCTGTTGGCAATGTTACTTAGCTTGATTTTAGTCAAAGAGAGAAAAGAAAGATTTGAGCTTATGAAATCTTGAAAAAACAGAACTTAATAGTGCAAGGGAAAATCCAGTTTAGAAGCCAAATCTGAGTCTTACAGCTACAGTGTATTACCATTCCCTTCACTTGCAAAAAGATAGCTGTGGAATTTCTTCTTCCTTTCCTTTCCTTTCCTTTCCTTTCCTTTCCTTTCCTTTCCTTTCCTTTCCTTTCCTTTCCTTTCCTTTCCTTTCCTTTCCTTTCCTTTCCTTTCCTTTCCTCTCCTTTCCTTTCCTTTCCTTTCCTTTCCTTTCCTTTCCTTTCCTTTCCTTTCCTTTCCTTTCCTTTCCTTTCCTTTCCTTTCCTTTCCTTTCCTTTCCTTTCCTTTCCTTTCCTTTCCTTTCCTTTCCTTTCCTTTCCTTTCCTTTCCTTTCCTTTCCTTTCCTTTCCTTTCCTTTCCTTTCCTTTCCTTTCCTTTCCCCTTTCCTTTCCTTTCCTTTCCTTTCCCCTTTCCTTTCCTTTCCTTTCCTTTCCCCTTTCCTTTCCTTTCCTTTCCTTTCCCCTTTCCTTTCCTTTCCTTTCCTTTCCCTTTCCCTTTCCCTTTCCCTAGCATGAGAAATCCAGGTTGTTTTCTACAAGGTGTGCACCAAATGCCAAGCTACTTACCTAGGCTGAAGTATTTATGGATGTGCACAAAAGACCTCTAAACAGCTGTGTAACCTGAATGTAGAAACTGAGCTGCCTACAAAATTTACAGGCTTCAGGATTATGTAGCAGCTCAGTCTGGATTCTCAGGATTTATGCACCCAGGATTTCCCTCAGATCCTAGACTTTTGCTGACAACCATGTTATTAGATGCCTCACCATCACTACAAATCTGTTTCAAAGTCTATGGTAAGAACTATAATATTGCTATATATTGATAAATTTGAGAGTATACTTGAAGTTACCATCAGAAACAAGCCAGCAGTGAAAATAGTCTTTCAGCTTTTTTGGTGAAAAAAATAAAAGGCATTTTTGGCAGACTGGGAGTCAACAGGAGAGTAGGATGACATGGAATGACAGCAGAGACCCTGAAAGGACAGGTGTGGGATGACTCCAGGACCATAAAAAATTTGTCAGTGATCAACTACTGCCCTCAGAGGAACAGCTGTAGAGATAACAAAGAAAAGTGCCCACTATATGTGCAACACGCCTAGTGTAGTAAATTCAGATGTGTATACCAATGAAGAAAAAGTAAGGTATAAAGGTTTGTTAAAAAAAAATATATAAAAATAACCTGAAGTGGACCTAGTGAGAAGGAAGAGCCTTCAGCATTGCCACCATACTTGCCCCATGTAGGCACCCACTCTTATCCTGTTGACTGAGGTGGTCAACTGTAAGAGAGAAAAGATGAGCTTTAAAACAATCACAATGTGTGTTCTCATGAGAGGAGTTATTAACAGACCAAACTCAAACCTAGTGACATTTCTGCGAGAGGGTGAGCATCATGGTAATGCAACAACATGTAGCCCCTGTGCACAATATGGCAACCCCACAGATTTTTTCACTCATGAAACTCAGTTCTAAAAAATAACAAAACAAGACCATAAAATCTTTTTTCCATGTAAATTCTTTAGAGCAGTTTAGCCAACCCATTTGAAACTTCCCAGGCTTGACATGTCACTGAGATGGTATAACACGCCTCATTACACTGTGACACTGTGTCAGCAGCACAGATTGCTATCAGCTCTCTCCCTCCCTTCCCCAGTACTGCTCCACAGCTTTGTGGCACCATTTCTTTACCCTTTCCTGAGAAAGAAGAGAGAATCAGTGTCACGGAGCACCCTGGAAGGGAAACAAGTTTTGCTTCACTTATAGGCAGTCTTTTGTGGTAGAAAGGGAAGTTTTTTCTTTTTTTTTTTTTTTTCTTTTTGATTAAGTAGAAATCGTTTAGTGTTTCTTTCTACATACTGCTTCTCTCTTACTTACACTACTCTTTGAATTCTGGCTCTGAGATTTGCCAGTTGTGCAAATGAATGACGACATCTGTGCAAAAGAGTAACCATATTTGGGTGGCACAACACATAAGGTTTCACTTGTAAGCTCAAAGGCCTGTGGCAGATGGAAGCTATTTAATCTTACCAGGACAAGGAAAATGAAGACATGATGCTTCCAAGAAGTCACACCTTGGTGCCTTCTATAGCTCTCACCACAGGTGTATGAGTAATAAACACGACTTCATTTCAAATAAAGAACTTTAGACTCAGAATGAGAAAAATTAAGTCATAATTACTCTTGTAAGTGGGATCAGTTGATAATACTACCAGGAGTCCTTGTTCTTTGAGGACTTGGTTAGCAAAGTCAGTTAGCAAAGATTAAGCCATCTTTACTCATTTGATATTTCCCATCTCAGACAATGACACTGGTCACATGCTTGAGCTCAGAATATGCTTGCATATGCTTCGGAGAAGGGCTTTGAGTCACCAGTTCCCCTGGTCAACAAACTTTAGTCATCTTTTTATTTCAGTTGTTACATTTTGGGGGAACCTCTGTCAGTATCTGAGGTTTGTTTTTGTACAGAGCAAGTAGACATGGCCAGTAGTGAGGTCAGTCATTGGAGGAATTAATTTCGTAAGCAACTATCCTTCAAAGTGTTTTCAAATGAGTCAAGCCAGGTTGTATACCAAAGTTTGTAAGAGGTTCAAAAATCAAAACCTATTCATATTAGCAAGACTATATATGGATAGTATTTGCACACATATACATTGCAAAGTTCCTTCAAAATTTATGAGTGATGCTTCAATGGAAAGTCAGAGCAGTCAAGGAATTCAGATGACCTCCCTGTACTTGGCTTCTCTTTTGAATACTGAATCTCATACTGTACAAAAGGTATATTCTCTTCTGTGCCAAATCTGTTTCATTGCTCTGCCAGATTTTCCGGTGTCTTTGTAAGCCTTTTCCAGTGGGCTTTCCTTCCTTTGCCCTGCCAACATCCATCATTAATATCTATGTCTATGTTCTTCATTTGAAAGATTTTTCATTCCCAAAGACAAGAATAAACCTACACTTGTTGTCACTCTTGGCATATTCACACATAGAGTGGGAAACATGTACGTAAAGACTGAAGATTCTCTAGTTATTTCATTCTGGTATCATTAGTTATTCGATAGTATAATTTCATTTATTTTATGTTTCAAGATTCTTGACAAGGACAGAAAATGCCCAGTGACTTCAGGCAGACTTAGAATCTGTTCCTAATGATGTTGGAGACATTGCAAATGCATGAATTAAGGAATAGCTTTGCACTTTAAAGAAAACATTTCATTTGATTAGCCTGGGGCATTAGAGGAGATAAAAGATGCAGTGAAGTTATTCCTCTGCCTCTTTTTTTTTTTTTTTCACAATGAACTGAAATGCAACATATATAATTCTGGCATGCATTTATTTCCTCTTCCTGTCAAGTCTTTAAAGGAATGCTTGACCTAAATGTCAAAAACTGAGATATAAATTGTAAAAAAAAAATACCAAATAAGAGACACTTTTCTAAGATGATATTTCTTGACTTTTGCGTTAAGAAGGAAAAAGACAAAAACAACATGTTTTGAAATCAGAAAGAAAATTCAGATGAGAAACTAGAGATATGAGAAGGTAATTTGATTCATCAATACAGATGTAGTGCTGTGCTAGAGTTGAGTGCTTGAATACTTCTGAGAAGGGTTTAGTGAGTGAAGATGCTACCTGGTACTTATTAGCATGTATCATTTGCTGCCTTTTGCTGAATGGGAAAAAAAAAAAGGTTTTATATATGTATGTGCATGCTAAATTCTGGATCCAGAGTACATTCCAACTAAAGGCACTGCTGGAGCTAGAAATGGAGAAGAGTGAAAATTTGGGGTGCGATGAATGTTCTATATGGCCATGTGCATAGATATAACAACCTGAAGTCTATCTCCAAGAGACAGAGAGGTAAAAGCTGTTTGCAGTTTCAGTGGTCCCTCAATATGAGTCATGCCAAGCAAGTTTTCCCATCTTTGAGATCTTCTCCCTGACAAGTAATCTCTTCAGCTCAGCCTTCCTGCCTCCCTGCCTCCTTTCTATGATAGCATCCTTTTCATACTCCCTGAAATTCACTAATTCATTATATCTTTAAGGATTTTTTTTTACATATTTTGAGTTAATGTGGCCATTTTGATTAGGAAGTATTTTATGGCAATGAAACGTGCATTCAACCAGATTCTTGGCACAGTCAAAAGCACTTCATAATTTAAAGCATTGAAGCTCCCTAGGTATCAAAGATCCAGGATAGTTTTCCTAATCAACCTTTCACACAAAAGCAACAAAAAAGGAAGCTTAGTCAATTATTTTGACCTAGCAGTTTGTGATTGCTAAAGGCAGCTAATAAAAAAAAGTCTGATGCTGCTTAGGCATAGATAGAGATGAGTGAACCACATAAAAAGTAAGAGAAAGCACTATATTTTTACTTTAGCATGTTGTTTCCTTCTGTATATCATTGGGATGTTCTTTTCAAATGACAAATTATGACTGAGCCATCATAAACTTCAATTTATTCAAGAAAAAGTATGTGTTACTGGTTTAAATACATGTATTGATATTTAGTATATAGCATTATTATATAATATAGCAATAAATATAATATAGTTATCTTCATTTTTTTCATCAATATATAAAACACCTTATATGAACAACTGAAATAATTAAATATGAAACTTGGAGCCAATAAAATCAGTATTTATCAGATTTCTGAAATTTGTCCAAATCTTTTTACAGTCTTTTATTATAATTGTTTTCACTTCTTTACCTGTACTGGACATAATGTAATCTACATATAATAGGCTCAGTGAAGTAGGATTTGAACATTCATATTAGAACATCTTCCAATGCAAAATTCATGGAGCATACATGAGCCTCTCATTATGGACTATATCAAGTCTTTTGCTAACTTAAACCACCTTAATAATGTTTAAGGTCAATTTTCTTTCTTTTTGTTAGATTTTCTTTTTATAGAGAGAATGGTCCAATAAAGATCAGTTATTTCTATTTAATAGAATCAAAATGAGAAGTTGGACATTTGAAATCTAATACGAACCACTGAATAGCCCCTCCTTTTTTTTTAATTTCTTCTGTTTTTGCCTTAATGTACTTTTAAATAAGAGTATTTTTTAAAAAATTACACTTACTTTGATTCATAGTATTCTAAAATTCAGCACACAAAAGAACAGATAGTTCTTATGTTGAGAGTATTATTAAAATATTTATAGTGTTAACTCTACAGAAAAAAAATCGGCATATGGAGAAATAAAGAAAAAAATAGAAATTACAAAAATTACAATATTTTTCTCATTGTACAAAAGTAAATTCTAATATTCAAAAATCTTTTCAAGATACTTGCTGTGTCATGATTTTGAGATACATATTCCTTGGTAGGACATCTTTATTTCCATGTATTCAGAGCTGGGAAGAGGAATTAAGTAAGTCCTGCAGTCTGCAACCTCTTTGAGGAAAGGTAATTGAAAGCTTTTGTTATTCCATCTACAAAATGAGATGAAGACTGATACAGATACTGCTTACAAAACAAGCTATCTATAGCTTACTTTTCAGTATAATGAGGAAATAGAGTGGACAAATATCTGGAAACAAATTTGCATTTTTCATCAGCATATTCAAAGGTATCTCTGACACTTAACTTTAGCATTAGCATCTGCAAGTGATGGAACATTTTCAAGTTTCAAAGTCTTTTATTTCAATCACTTTTTACTTTTCAAATATGCCTAATATATATTCTCTTTTGTTTCAAAATATTCAAAGAGACAACAATAAATTATTTCTCTTTCAGCCATATAGAAAGAAACAACCATCGAACTATTGGTATTTGCATGATATGAAGTGTTGGAAACTACAGAGAAAATAACGCTTTTTTCAAACAAGGCTTTTATTCAAATAGGATATGGCTTTCAACTTTTAGAACTTTCAAAAACATCAAAATATTTCAATTTAGCTATAAATGAATCTGGAAAACAGTATTATTTAACTTCTATGTCATAGTTAGGAAACTTATAAGAATGACTATTCAACATATCTTAATTTTGTGACAATTACTTTCTTGTTTTCCATATTTCACATTTCTTAAAAGGAGAAGAAGTTTAAAGAGTTTCATTCGTCAGATATACCATAGTTATTTTCTAAGGTCATCCATTTTTGAGTAATATTTCATCTATAGCATTCTCTGAGGAACTGAAGAACTCCTCTTGTTTAAAGTACAGTAAACCACATCCACAGATTTTTTTAAAAAAGATATATGTGATTCCATGAAAGTCTTAGACCACAAAAGGAGGACTCTGAATAAATAAATAAAGCTAAGAAGCTTCTTCAGGATTAAACCTCAGGTTGAAAACAAGTTTTAATCAATATCTTGACTTGCAGTTGTTATAACATAAACAGGCAACCTAGTCTAATTATTACGAGATTTTACATCCAATCAAGAGAAATTCTCCTGTAGTGATTTGGTTATCTATTTTAGATTAGATGAATTATGCCTGCATATCTGCTTTTTCACAAGGAATAAAAGTTGAGTTGGGATAACTAGGCCAGGTGTAGACAGTCTTATTCCACTGGGACATTCTGCATCAAGTCTTCTGACTACGAGAAATTTCAGAGCCTTACTCGTCATTTTATATATAAACTATGCTTTATACTTGGACAATTCTGTATAAATGTGCATATGCATGTAAGTTTTAGAACATCCCCAACAAAAGAGATATAATACACATAATATAAAACCTAATTTTGACCATAAAGTCATGCACTAAGCAAGAGCAAACAAATATGGGACAGATGGTAGTATTATATACATTAGGGCTTCATTTTCCTCTGGCCAATGACGACTCCAGGTAGCAAGTCCCAAGTCTGAATATAGTTCAGGCTGAGTGTGTCTGCACTTCAGCACATCCTGGGATAACCTGGACGTATCATGGTGATAAAAGTCAGATGACAACTCAAACAATATAGCAGTAGGCCAATTAATATATTGTTTTCTTCAGGTTGCTTATTACTTATTTTAGTATATATACCAGTCTAAAATACATGCAAATGTAGCTGAGAGCCACTAGGGCCTGTTTTGTTGGAAGTACTAATCACTCGGAACATTACAAACATGCTGCAGGCCAAACAAGTTGGCCTGTGGCACTACAAGAACTGCTCCACTTTGAAAATCATCATGATCATTGCCAGAACATCTATGCCACCGAACTGAAGCATAAGAGGGATATAATCAAGCCAAGCTGAGTATGTAAAAGAATCACGTGGGAGAGGAGAATGAAGCACTTCTGTATACTAAATAGTGATTTTTGTTATCAAGTCGGATGTGTTACTGGCAGCACCTTCAGATGCTGAATGAATATTTCAGTGGAAAATGAGTCAAAGCTACAAATTAACACTTCTTTTTTAAAATTTTTTTCAGAGCCTCTTCGATATAGTTACTGCTAAGAACATTCCCCCTTTAGACATAGCTATTTTATTGGGATAAAATAGAATGACCAGTTCAGCTCAGGAAAATCTCTGAAAGAGAAATTGGTTTGCATAGTCGTACATGCAAACACTCATAGCAAGTACTTTAAGATGTACAGAGTCTACCAGAAAAAAATGCCATCTTAGCAAATCCATGACAAGTTAATGATATCTATAGTCTAGTATGAAGTTGCAAGTGTTTTCTCACCTGAGTAGTTTCTTGATTCCTTTTGAATTGTTCATTTTATTTGTTTAAGAAACAAACTTTGTTTCAGTCTGCATATCTTTTATCCCTATAATAAAATAAAATACTTAGTAATGTCTCTTTAGTTGATTTGTGTTCCAGCTGAAAGCTAGAATCTAAAATCCTGAACTACAAGAGCTACCATCCCCTAAAACAAACACTAGTATTGTAAACTTTTGCTTTCCAAAATATAATGTAAAAAGGATCTGTGTTTTCAGGAACAGAAAAGGTAATCTTGGACCTTTGGAACTTCAGAAATTTCTACTTTGGTCATGACTGATGCACTGTTTTACACAGGAGATTGTTGCATTTTCAAAGTAGAATTTAAATATCTCACATCCTTGCCTCTCAAGTTAAACTAGATATCTGAATAAGAGAAATTGGTCCTGATTAAAAAAATATGCAGTGATAATCTATTCCTCACCAACACTGTATTATTTCCATTCACGCAATTTATTTCTATAGTATAGTTGACAAAAGCTTATGGGTATCTTCACAAAAATTGAATTAAAATACATTTATATGTACTATACATCCATTAGTAAACTACACTTTTAAGATACTTTCTGAAAATTAAATGTTTTTTTCCGTGTATCTTAATGGAAAATAATAACTAAATCAGTGTAAAAGTCCACATTACCTCTTCTCCATTTCTACATTGATTCTCCTTCTCTAAGCCTGAATATTTCAGTGTTTTCTTTGCTTTTTAGATCCTGGCTAATTAGAGGATTTTACTTCCTTGTGACACCGGACTCTCATGTCGAGCTTGTAATTACAAGGACTGTGCAGTGTTCTATTAACTGTGGATTTTGCTTCTTAGGTTTGTGGGTTAATTGCTAATTTCTGCTTTGGACATTTTCTTCAAGTTGTTTTACATTAGTGATTAACCAGGACATATCCAGGACAGCCAAAATTAACCATTCATTAGATTTTTATTTCTTCAGCTGGCTTTTATTACAATCCTCTACTTGAAATTCTTGGTTATGCCATGAAAAGAGAAAAGGAAGGAATATATCTTCTCAGAATTCCTATAAGCTCATGTATCCATTTTGTAATAGGCCAGTATTGTCAGGTGTTCAAAATCATGAATCAATTTACAAAACTGGGAAATTGCATCAAATCAAGTTGATCTTTTTAATGGTTCTATTTATTTTGCTTTCCTTAATTATGTTTGGATCATATTACTGAACTTGTGCAACCATTACACTTACACATTAAATTGTTAAATGCAAATTATGAGCCATGCATGCTCACATAAACTCAAAAAATGATGTTATAAGAAGAATCAAGAGACATACCTAAAATGCAAGAGCGGGCAACACAATTCTGAACAAACGTATGCAAAGGTATAATTTATCTGCCTCAGTGTAAATATTCTCTCAAATGGAGAATCTTTTGCTATGATCTGTTTAGCTTTTATCTCTAAAGAATGATTTTTGCTTTCTGCTAGCCATGTTTTCTCTGTATAAAATCAAGTAATTTTCTCTAATTGTATCTATCTTGCCTGTTTCATGCAAAATCTTTGGGGCATTCAATGCTGTTTTGCTCTACCAAGCATCAACCTATAATGTCTAGCGTAATGTTGCCCAGGATAATGCAACGTAGTACCACCTCCTATGTGTTATTTAAATGGCACTTACACTGAAATTGAAATTCACCCTTCACTATTTGCATCTCCAAATTAAAAGTATTGGGTGCTCACATCTATAATGAGAACCATAGAAAAGGAAGCAATGCAGTAGGTAATGTGTGTTCAGTTTTTTTCTATGAGATAAATGAACAATAGTATGATTTGATAAAACAGCAGTGCTAACCAGGATGCCCCTCACAAGACTACATCATTGCTGTTGTTTTAAATGGCATCCTGCATCCCTTGGCTTATCAGCAAAATGGCTTTATTTCATCAGGAGAAAGAGCAGATGTTATGCACAGGACTCAATGGATGCCTGGAAGATGCTCATAAATGACAATGACAGACTTGGAATAGACTTGGGCAGAATTTGTAACAGATATTTAAAAAGATAGGGATTTTTGGTGATATTTGAATTTTGTTTACTACAACAGAGTGGAATGCTTTCAGATAAAAAACAGATATCTGATAACTAGGTTCTTCTTTGCAGAATGTTCCAAAATGCTACGTGATCTCAGTGAAAATTTCAGTTTTTGGTACCCTTGGATATGACTGAATGACTGATTTTTAAAACTAACAAACTTACTTACTAATGTGTTCATATTCTGTGAATTTTGGTTCAAAGATTACTACGGACATTGAGAATCTTCACAATGTTTCAGTTCAGGTAAAGTCAAAGTCAAATAATTGTTTCTTGGGAACTTGGAACATCTATGTTCAAAAGGAATGTTCAAAATGAAGGCACTATATAATCTAGGTTAACTTCAAAATCCATAATATCGGTTTCAAATCTGTGGCTTAAATGATCCCCGCAAACAGAGAAGAAGCAAACAAAAAGGGAACTCTCTGTTAAGAGGGATTATGTTATATTATGAGGGCAATTGAGCTGCATGGGTAAGCAAAGGCCACACAGTAATGACCAAGAAATATCCTGGCATATTTTGGTATATTTAATATTCTCCCAGAAGAAAGGAGCATGCTTTTCCATGAGCAGTATGAAATAACCATGTATGATTATATGGCAGTATGACATAACTTCCTTCCTCCCTTCCTTCCTTCCCTCCCTCCCTCCCTCCCTCCCTCCCTTCCTTCCTTCCTTCCTTCCTTCCTTCCTTCCTTCCTTCCTCCCTTCCCTTTGAGTTGGTTAAAATATAGATTTTCATACATATAAAACTCTTTTTACTGAGCACAAATTAAAGTATCCATTTTTATATGCCATCCATGGAAATATTTCCCTCTCCAGATGTCTAACACATATATATATGTGCATATATACATATATATATATATACTTAAATCAACATTCCCAAGGCTGCTGTTCAGGACAATTCACTTACCAGCAAAATATTAAATTAGATTAGCTGCAGAACCCATAAACTTGTTATGTCTGTGTATTATAGGGAAGATAATAGAAGTAATAACAAATAGAATTTAGAATCACATTTTAATTAGTTATATGAACTGTTCAACAGAGAAATACTGACAAAGCAGAACTAACAGTGTAATGAAGTTGGTGAAAGGTGTAGGTAAGATTCATCTTTGCAAGACAAATGCACTCTTTATTAAAGTTTTTACTCAAAATAATGATTTCAGTAAGACACTATAACTAGAAAAAAGCTGAATTAGAAGTATGCTGTGTTTGACTTTACCTAAGGGAAACAAAGACTTGTTTTTATTTCCCCTGGAATATGAACCTTATTATGAAGAAAAAAATATGTATTTCATATATAAAATTATTCATATATGTCTTATAGCACCTAATCTGTAGTTCATATGAAGAGAAGCATTTAAAAGAAGTGGCAAGTTGGCACTCCCTAGATAATACCTTGGTTTCTGAACTTAAATGAGTTGATTAGTATTTGTGATTAATCTATATGGCCATTTCTTTCTGAAAGGGGCCAACTGATAAACACATTTTCTGTTAAAACTTGTTATTAAATATCTAGCCCAATAAATATCCAAATAATACTCAGAAAAAAAATAGGT
Source organism: Tinamus guttatus (assembly GCF_000705375.1). Next base: position 59,516 of record NW_010587470.1, read on the forward strand.
GCAGCAGGCAATCCTATCACCCAATAAGGAAACCAAAGTATCCATCTATGTACGCATTGAAATGGGACAATGAGATAAAAGTTAAAGTGATTTCTTTATACCCTGTTTCTTGAAGAAGCAACATTTCTGTATGCCAGAGATGTATTTAGCCATATAATGTGAAAAAAGTAGGTTTTAAAGTAGCTGTGTATCTGCTTAATAATGATTCCCATATAACTAAATTCAACATCCTCAGGGAAGGAATCATGTAAAAATCAACTTTGTGATTAAAAAAACAAGAATTAAAATAATCAATAGAGGACCTTAGCTAAAGCCAAAGCTAACAAAAATAATGTCATTAGCTTCAGCTGCCACACTGAGCATCACTGAACACATTTGAAAATAGAATTTCTTCCTAACCCCTATGAACAGGTTAAATATTGTGGCAAAAAAAGGACCTAAATTATCAAACACAGAAAAAAAAAAAAAAAAAAAACAGTCAAGCTAATAGCTTAACCACTAAACCATCCTTCTCATCCTTTAGTAATATTAACAAATAAATAAACAAACAAACCAAAAGAAGCACATATCAGAAGCTCAATATGCTATATCAAATTTGTTTAATTATATTTCCCTGTAATTTCTAATGTGTACAAATTCTACCCTTGTGACATTATTACACAGTCCAAATATTTGTATTCTGCAAGTATACAGAAGTGTTTCTAACTCTGCCGTGTACACACAGGAGTTATTCATGTGTGTTATCATGCCCAGGTTATAGGCTAACTACGTGAAATGAATCTTAACTTTGCTCGATATGAATAGTCTTAAAAAAAAAAAAAAAAAAAAAAAAAAAAAGGTTTAGAATCAGAGATTTTTGATGATATACACGGTGTTCCCTTCAGAAACAAGAATGTTTAGTGAGATCTTCTGCAGTCTGAGTTATTTCCTGACAAAACAATGATCTTTTTCTGGGAAGGCAAATCTTAAAAGTCCTCAGCACGTCTCTGAAGCAATTCCCCATGAGGGGATTTGCAACCTTGCTGCCAACATTGATGTTCTTTGAGCACAGAGAGCACCTCAGGCTTCACAGGCTGCTGTCTTCTTTGGAGCCTTGCAGTTGTTTAGGGCACCAAAACTCCCCTGCGAGGGGCATGGCAGGACATTTTTAGCTTAAGATTTACTGTGTAGGATAAAATTCTCAGACTGCTTCGTTCTCTGAAGAATTTCAAATCTGAAAATCTTCCAGATTTACCTCTGAATGGGAAAGAATAATGAGATGCTCTCTGTGGGTACATCTGCACTGTGTAATAACTGTTTCTCATTTCATTGACAGATCTGACCCCCTGAGTGTCCATTGAGCATAAATGTTTGTTCATTCCCTACCTCTTTTTTTTTTTTTTAAGATGAACCAATTAGTTCCCACTGGTGCAAAATCCAGCTGAAGCTTTGTCTTTAATTCACCCTAGAAACTTTTCCTTGTATCCCCATACATAGTGTAGGAGAGTCTAAACCTGTTTTGGTTCTTTCCACCTTCTTCCATAAAATGTCAAGACTATCCTGCAGTTGGTGCACTTACTATTTCAGATATCTGAAACTGAAAAGAAACAAGCAAACAAACAAACAAAATAATAATTAGATGTCAGAACCAGAAGGGCAACATATAGGATTTAATGGGCACTCAGAGCCAGATACCGCATAATATGGATATGGGCCAAATTACTGAAAGGAGAATGAGCATGTGTGGATGAAGAGTGGATGCAAGCAACCCTTCCCCTGCTGAGATGGCTGAATTTTGCCGTGTCAGTATGACCTGTGTAATCCTTTAGGCTTTCTGACCAGCCTTCTAATTTCTTTAAATATGAACTGAAAACTGTAAAGCATGAATAGTTTAGAAAAAGCGAATGGAATAATTGTTGTTCACAACAGCCCAAGAATTATGGGTTACCCATTAAAATTACTTCATTTCAGGTTTGAAACAAACAAGAAAGGTGATTTTTTCCACAGACCTATGTTCTGTTTCAGACATCTACTCCTGTAATTCCTGTTATTCCGGGCATCAGTGGATTTTATAAAAGTTATTTACATGAAAAGTATCATGCAACTCTTCACAAGTGAAAACTATCTCCCTGATTCATAAATCAAATAAAAAATGAGAGAATTTCCATTTTGCAATGCTATTTGTAATATTCAGATTTTGACTTCAGCTTTTGATTTTTGTTTTTACAACAGAAACTGCTGATGCCGACTTTTTTGTCTTTAGAATGACAACTACTGTTTTCATTTAGATTTGCTAGTTTAAAAATCACAAATCCATTTTCACAGTTCATATAAAGCTCACCGTACAATTTCTAGTACAGCAAGTAGAAATTCAGTAGATAAATAGAGAAAATGATTTTGAAACTAATTCAGCATTTCTTAAGGAATCTGATTTATAAAATGTATTTTATTTTTTGCCTTAAGTAAATCCTTGAAAACCATTATGGCAATTTTTCCTGCTTAACATTCTTTCACATCCCTTGTGATGGAAATAGCTATTTACAATATTTAAAGTAGTTTTCTGAATGCTGTGTGAAAACTATAGTTACTTTTATTTCTCCAGTATGAACTTTTCATTAATGTTTAGATATACAAAGAAAAGTATTTTCACAAAAGCAACACAAGATTATAAGAACTAAGCCTAGTCTTGTATTAAAAAGAAGGAAGCAAATATGAACAAAATAAGAGTTTTGTTATGACTATATTATATATAACTATTTTTTCTACAGGACCTTCTGGCTGGGAGAACCTTGAAAAGTGTAGCTATAACATATTTTTTAATTCTTTATATTTTGATTTGAGAGTCATTTAGTTTCAGAAAATATCCTAGAATGGTTTGAAGGCTCCTCTAAATGGCATGTGCCTGTATGCTGCCCAGGGAGCAGGCAGGTCTACCCGAGGGTGCTGGAGCACAGATGTGCTGCAGCTGTGCCCCTTTCTGCTCACCGTGCCCTTTGCTCCTACCCACCCAGCAGAGGTGGCAAGAACCCAGCTGTCCACTCCAGCAGCATTCATCTCTGGAACAGGAAAAGCAGAAAAGAGTTAGTACAGTTGGATTTTCCTATTAATTTTGAACTTAGAATCCTGTGTTAGAACAGAACAGACTTATAAGTATGGGATGTGTAGCTCTCTAATGTATTTTAAGATCTCCATGACTGCTTTACAGCTGCTTTCTCTGGGTAACAGAAAACCAAGAAGCAAAGCTGGAGAGGACTGGTGAAGTTAACACTGTGGGAGATGAATAGGCTGTATGTAATACTGTTGCTGCTGCTATTACTAATTTATTTAGCATTCAGACTAGAATTTAGTGAGGAGTCTTTTGTCACATCATTTCTTAGAGCGAGACACCAGAGGGATGGAAGTTAAACAAATTAAAAACCTGTTCATTGCCCTGGGCATGTTTTACTTTGTCATTTGGTTCACTTCATTTCAACATTCTACTTTTAATGGCCCACGTAGTTAAACTTGAACTTATGATTACTGTTACTACTACTACTAAAGGCCTGCGTTGTGAGGACTTCATTACTGTCGCCTCAGGACATCAGCTGCTAATTTGTTTTATTACTGTAATATATTTGATTTAGATTTTCTTCTTAAAGAACACAGGCTTCAGTGCTTGCAGTCATTGTTGTCTACTCTAACAGCTAGTTTGTAGAGCCGACATAGCCTAGAGGATATTGTATTCAGTAGCACTGAGGATTGATGAGTCAGATCTACAATCATGTCTCATTTATACCACAGGCTAGCTTCTTGGCTTTGACAAAATCATTTCTTCACCCCTGTAAAATATAGACAATGATGTCAGCTTCTCCTGTAAGGGGCTTAAAGGCCTTCTAATGAACAGTGCTAGATAACTGCGGCATATTGTCTAGCAGAGATGGCACATCGCTGTTTGATTCTGTTTGTATGCTGGTACAAATTTATTGTCTTCAGGACAGGTATCATGGATTATCACTAGTGAACTCAATATGATAGAAGTCCATGGGGCAAATTAAGTTCTTATTTGGATTACAAAATATTGCATTAAAATGCTACAGTTAATTGAAATATCTTAGAATTTTGTTGTTGAGACCTAAAGATTTCATTATGGCTCAAATTCAGAAATTAGTGTGGTTTCAGAACAAATTTTGTTCTTTTTTTCATCTCTGATGTGCCTAAACATGTTACTCCATGTTAGGGTCCTGAAGCTTGGCTGCTCTGGCTACTCTTAACCAGTCTAAAAAAATTAAATTGCACAAAGGATCCTGAAGCAGCATAAACAGCATTGGGCTGAGTGCCCCACCATAATTCCCTCATAGATCAGATTGCATGCTTCTCTCTCTGTTTGGAGGTGAGTCTCCAGCCTGCCCCAAATTCTAACAGCAGCAAGCAGCAAGGATAAATTAAGACCTGAATTTTCTTATCCCTTGATCAGACCAGAGGGATAGTCTATACATTTTCTATACCTATACCTGCCTACTAACCTATAAATCATGTCTGTTTTAGACAATATTTCTATATTTGGTGTACTGGTTATGATGAAACCTAAACTGGCTTAGTTTATAGGATGAAGGTGAATTTATAGCATGAAAAAATCATATATTATGTTGTTTCAAATCTCCTGTGCTTTATCTTATACTCTGGCTATACATTGATGTTCCAATTACTTTTTGGATGTGTTATGCTAGTAATAGCCTAGTTTATCAAAAGCTCTTCATTGAAGAATTCACAGTAATTGAGAAAGAAAATGAGATTTGAAGAGCCAAGAGGAGAAGAGGAAAGAAGAGGAAATGTTTCTAGCATGTAAGTCTAGAATCGCAATTTAGGCTAGGAGAGATTCATCTTCTTAGAACCACTATCTGCTCAATAGACAGACATGGGCACCTCCAGACAGCAATTCCAAACATCTGAATTAGGCACTTGGCAAGTATTCTTCCCAGTATTCAGATTCTCATGTAGAAAAAAGTGATCCAGTTTACATTATCCTACCACATACCATCAGGAACAAAATTAAAATGAATCTGTTCAAAAGCAAAGCTTGCAACACCAATAAGAGATGATATTTCAAGAATTTATAACAGCAAATAAGAGGATCTCACTAAGCATGGTGGAACATGGAAGAGTGTGAGACACTTCAAGAGACACTGAGAAGGCAGGAGTCAGGATCATGCCAATGAGGGTAAGGAAACTTAGCTATGTGACCGTATAAGATGTGGTGATTGCATTAGTAAAGTTGAGGTTGTGGCTCTGCATCTCTGATAACTGTGAGGGCTGAGTGCTTAAGAACATTAGGCCTCTTGGTTTAGGTATGTGGTTCTGAAAAGGTGCAGTTTGGGACAATAGATTTTGTAATAAACCACACCACTCACCTCTGCTGAAGGGAATCATAACTGCTTACTTTTTTTTAACTCAGCTGCTTGCTAAAAAGAGCTATGAGCAACCTCCCTCCAGGGCACACAGCAGGGGCTGGAGACTGCAACTGAAAGGAGGCTTTGGCCATCAGATAAAGGGAGTCGGGAACATCCATGGGAAAGAACTGTTTGAGCTAAGTAACAGCACTGGCATGAAAGCTCAAAGGTGCACACTGTCTATGAACACATTCACACTTGAAAAATAAATAAATTTTCCCTGGTGAAGCCAAAAAGTCCTGACTGGATAATATTTTATTAAAAGGGCTGTATATAATATACATTTTTGAGAAGGAAACACAATTTGGAGCTTCAGGAACACCCTTTCAGTCTTTTGTTCTTGACAGTTACCCTCTAGTACAACAGAGGCTTGAACTCCAGCCCTAAATCACTGAAAATCTGCCATCCTGGAAGGGAATTGTCTGCTATACAAATGATTTGTAGTCAACAAACATCACTGGGAAATACAGAATGTCTTCTTTCATTATAGATGAAAACAAACAGCGCCACACGTACTAGATATCAGTAGATATTGTGTTTTATTAGATTTAAGAAAAATGAAAAACTTCATCTTCTTACCCCTCAGTACAACTTTGGGTGCCTGCTTTCAGATTCACAGTCCTCGTTAAATCAGGGTAACTGTGTAAACTGTCCCAAAGTTGAAGCTCTGAAATCTTCGGAGCAGACGCAGATACGGATGTATGAACATAAATAAATTAATTAATAAATAAAGCTATCATTATTAAAGAGATTGCATAGATCTTTTTTATGATATTATTAAATCTGGGACACTCAGAGTAAAGAAGATTAAAGAAGAAACTAAATGTGAAGGAAGTAAATTTCATTAGGAAACAAAGAATAGAATAGCATTTAAAACAGGTGTAAGAATAGGCAGGATGAGGAAGGCTAGATATATGCAGAGTACACTGTAAAAGGAAAAACTGATGTTTTAGAAGGAATACATACAGAGTCCTTTTATGAATTTCTGTAGTTTAAACTAGATTTTCTCTGCTTTGACCCACTTGACTCTTTACTTTATTGCACTACTGTTGCCTCTGTTTCTTCACCTAAGATTCCTCACAGCTACCTAGCCTGCTCTTTTTTCCTTTCCTTGCCTCTGTTTTTGTCATGGTATTTTTCGGGTTGGCTCCCATTCTATCCCCTTAAATGAATAAAACTAAAAACTGGGCATTATTTATAGTAGACAGGCATTTTTTACTCCTCTTCATGTTGTGCCACCAAATTTTCTCAAAAGGATCTTAGTGAAATGAGACATTTTAATAATGGGAAACAGCATGGAAATCATTCTCTGCCATAATATCTGTGTTTTGGTTTGTGCCTGTGTAAATTTTTGGAAAAGGAGGAGTGATCTTTGCATCCTGGTGAAAGAGGATAAAACAGCTCTCTTCCTTGCTCCTCCAGGGAGCTAAAAGAATTTGCCACTGATAAGGAAGTCATTTAGAAGGCATTTCTAGGATATCAGTCAGGCTTATAAGCAGCACAGCAGGAACCGTATCAAAGAGACCAAAGCAATTAGCAAGCAAAAGTCAACTCCCTGGTGAGCCTGAGAGATGACTGAATTCTCCTATGAGCTGTCCTAGTCAGTTCTGACTGAGTTTTCTCCCTGAGTTAAGAAGCCATCAAATATTGTGATTTTAGAAAGTGATATAAATGCTTGACAATCAGAGGCAAAAAGTTTTCCTTGATTTAGCAAGGCGACCCCTCTAGCTCCTAAAATAGTTTATGACTTGTACTCTGGAGGCATCCGGGGTATTAGTTCCCATTAATTCAATAGTTGAATCAATCACAACAGCCTGAAAGAACCTTGATGGACTAGATCTCTGGAAAATCATTTTTAGGTACCAAAATCAGTTAGAATAGGAACATAGGCTTCTTAAGTATCTTGATGCCTCCTTATACTCATTTTATCCTCTGCAAAATCTTCCTTCATAGTCTGCTACTTCCTTGCACATTAATGTTTTAGATGAGTAAGCTGCCTGTTCCTGTAAAAGTATGTAAATTTATTCTCCAAAAGTTCCTAACATTAGCATTTGATAGGAACATCTGAAATTTTCAATATAATGTTACCAGTGTTCTTGATACGCGATCATTTTTCATTTTTAACCTTTGGTGAAGGCAAAATATTTTTTACTGAGTAATGAATGGATTCTTTATATCAAGCAGTCAAGTCTAATTTTATAATTTGATTACAGGGACCTTGGGCTGCTCAGCAGACACACTAGAAATTTTATGTTTAAATTTGATCAGAATCCTAGCCCATTTCCATAGTGTCAGAGAAAATCTGTCTTCTCTAATTAAGTCCCTTTCCTGAATTGGTCATTCCTGACCTGGACAAAGCTGGAGGGGAAAGACTGCATGATGCAGCCTGTGTAGAATGCACAACAAAAAGCAAGAGAAAAGACAGAAGGAAAAGAGGGGACGTAGAACAAATTCATGAGAAATTGCAAGGCAGAACAGGTTTTTGCATGTCCTAGGTTTGTCTTTTCTCTTTCTTGGTTTGGCAATATCAGTGAAAAATTTTCAGTTGTGGTATCACTCTTTGCCCCTGTCTACACAGTGAGGCTGAGAGTGAAGCAGAGTCTTGAGATGAAACAAGACATCTGATGACCTTTGTAAGCTCTCTGCATAAAAACAGGGAGTGAGACAGAGGAGGTGGAGGTGGAATGGCTTGATGGCTCATCCCTTCATTATTTATTTCTAAATTATATCTTATTTATAACACTTTTTTTTTTCAGCTCCTAAGTCTGTATCTTTTCTTGTTTGTCAGAGAGAAACTTGGCATAGCTCTGGCAGTGTATTATGAGATGCTTATTAGTTACTTTGTCTTTCAGAAGTCAGAATCTTGATTAAGTTGTCTGCAATTTTCATTCCCACTGACATTTGAGACATTCCCAGGTGTTCAGTGTGATTAATATTTGGATTTTTTGTATGTCCTGTGGAATAACTGCCATCCCTATTAGGATACCTAAAATGACACTATAGACACGAACATATAGGTGCTTGAGTCAAGTTCCCATCCAAACTAATCCTGTATAATCCTGAACTGTGAGTACTTTCACTGAGAGTGAGTACATGTACTGGCATTTCAACGGGATGATTCATTCTATCATCTACCTTAAATGTCATATTTTGGTCAGGGAAAAATCATTCCTACTCCAACCCCCCTTACTGGACTGGTGATGGGATTTTATTAACTGTAGAGCAGTTGTGAGAAGATGTTTAATTTTCAGGCCAAGTTAGATGAGATGAATTCCAGCCCTTGTCTGTCTGTCTCTTTCTTTGACATCCATTATTCTAGGCTGCAGGCTACACTAAATTTTCACTCATTTCCCAGAGCTAAAATGAAATTTAAAGCAGCATTCTTTTTGTAATCATTATATAACATCGAATCCAGAAATTGGTGGTTTGGGCATTGTTATTGTATTCAGGACATGTCCTGCCAAAATCCAGAAGAGAATTCTCAGCTATTCCAAGGTGATGTTCAACTGCCAAGGAGGGTACATGACAGTGCCATAAGTTAGGGTATAGATTATAGCAAAAATTTACAGTAAAAAACAAGAAACTAGGGAGTTTTTGAACTGCTATAGCGTGTGAAATGCTACCAGTGACTTCAGTCTATTTCATACTAAATACAGAAGAATCTCAGGTAATATTTTTTACTATATGCAGACAAACTTGCACTGCTATTTCTCTGTGATGAAATAAAAGTTGCAGGTTACTATGGTAATCCAGGAGAAATTTCACTTTAAGCAATCATGTAACAATTCCATCTGTGATACAGGAAAGTCACATGTAAAAAGTAGTATCTTTTTCTAAATCAACTTGTAGAACTAGGGGGAAGGGAGGGAGGAGGGAAGGAAGGAAGGAAGGAAGGAAGGAAGGAAGGAAGGAAG
>NW_010587470.1:69366-86462 GCF_000705375.1 Tinamus guttatus
GGAAGGAAGGAAGGAAGGAAGGAAGGAAGGAAGGAAGGAAGGAAGGAAGGAAGGGAGTTCTAGGAAGTTAATATCCCCTTCCTAAGGTATGTCTACGCAGCAGTTTCTATTCAATGTAGGAATGACCTGCTTAGCTTTATGTGGGAGAGCTAAAACAGCAATCCATCACAGTGGATAATTCAGTACAGTCTCTATATCTTGGCAAGAAGTAAGGTAAATTAGCCTCTATTCTGAGCTTGCTATTGCACAGAAAGTCTGTCTCTTGTGCCTAAGATACCTAGTTTCAAAAAAATCTGGGAATTTTTACTTCTGCATGATAGTTTATGATAGTGATTCAACCCTATAGTATTAGTACTACTTGTATTGGTTCTTTCTCCAGTGATTTTTTGAGTGTATGTGTGCAAGTAAAAAAGGCAGTTACAATGTTTTAGTATATCAATCTATGAGCTATGCTTAGAAACCTGACATTTTCAGGCCTAGAATTATATTAAAAAAAAATAGATGAAAAGATTATAGCTACCCCAAAGGAACAGTTCTGTCTGGCAGCACCTGCATTGCTAGAGACTGCATCCTTGGTGCATCTAGTAGATGTTGTTTGTGCTAGGTATATATCACTCGATTCTGGATGCGAAAGGTTATTCTGCATCATGTTAATGTGCAAATCTAAAACAGTTTGTAAATACAGACTGACAAGCAGGATTGTTGACAGTGCTGCCTTTGGGAAAAGAAAAGTACTGGGCTTATGAAACAAATTCCTCGCTCTGTAAACATCTGACACCAAAAACCCTGAACCAGCAGATGGACAGTGAAAATGCCTCCGGAATATACTGTCCAGTGCTGAATCATTTAAATTCACACAAGTATAAATTCTGAAGAAAAATCAAAGAAATTCTGCCCAAGAAATGACTAAAGATTCACCTATCTAAACATATGTTATGAGCTGTTTTCATCATCACTCATAAATACACTTTTTGAAATGAAATATATTTTCAGATTTACACCTGGGACTAACAGTAGTAGGTGAACACAAAGGTGAGTGTATGACACAAAAAAGGTAATGTCAAGTTTAAAATGAAATTGCTCATGCATAATTTGTCAGTAACATAGTTGAGTAATTTACATTCATAGACAAAGGAAAAATCTCCCTTTCAGATAAGAATTTCTGCCCAGTGTGTAACCAGCTACATGGACATTTTTTCCCTATTTTTTTCTCTAATACACAGGGCTCAAATGCAGCGACATGGAAAAGAAGAACTATACAAAATTCTTACATGATGAAAAGTCCCTATAGTCTGACTTGAAAGTATAACAGAGGACAAATAGTCCCAACATCAATTTTTTTTTACAAACATCAATGTAGAAATTAATATGCTACATATAACTTTATGTCATATTGTGTTAATATACAATTGATATATCGTTAAATATATAACAAGTATTACTGAACTATTTTTCTCTTGCCAGGAATATTGTTTGCCTTATTTCACTGACACAGTGTAATGACATGCTGTGCAAAACTTTAGTGTTCCAATCAATAGCCTTCTATTTAGTGCTGACAAAGTATAACGTTCATACTACTTACAAGATCCCCATTGCTTTTACTGCCCAGTTGCCTGTGAAAATACAAAATTTTCAGATTTTGATATGGAATAATTTGCAAAAACTGTTAAAGCTATTTGCACTAACATAGGGGCTTCTTTTTCTCATCAGTGATTCTTTCCATCCCATGGCCTAGATGCAGAAGGGACCTCTTCTTAAAGAACTGAAATCCAAAATCCATACTTCCCTGGTGGGGAAGTACCCTACCTAAACTGTGCGTTAATTTCCTCAAAGGAAGATAATTTACCTGATGAGAGAAGCTCCTCAGATTCTCTCAATGACTTGACTCAATGGTATGACTATTGCTTAAAAGAGAATTTTCTGTCTTTCCTCTAACAGAAATCTCAATAAAAAAGATATGTAAAAGCTGAGTCGGAGAAGCTGTTTTAGGTGTTTTATTTTCCATTCTGAGAATACCTGCTAGATTTGCTGCAGTGGTTATACTGGTTACTGGATTCCGTGTGTATGCTGTTTTAAAAAGATCTTCTAATTCATGTACCCGGATTCATGTACCCGGATCAAGGGTACGCTGAATATGTAAATAAGTCTGGGAATTATTAGACATCCCCTAGATGTTTATAACAGCTAGCTTGTTCATACATAAGTCCAAAGAATTTCTTTAGGGCATTTTGAGCATGTTACAGAAGATCAGATCTGTTTGACAACTTGCTGGCAGTGTCAGATGCACTGTCACTACACAAATGGTTTATGTTTTACAACTTTATACCTGTTGTCCATAATAACATATTTGAGTTGATCTTAACATATTAAGATCTTAAGGAGCAGCATGGAAGCAATTGTCAAGCTAAAACTAAAAGGAAAGCCCAAGTAGAATACCAAGGTTTCTTTAATTGCTTGTTTTTAACAACACTTTCAACTCCCAAAGGATTTTGAGTAAGGTATTTAGGAGAAAAAGAACATATATTCTTTTTTGCTTACTAAGAAAAAAAATGGAGTTTAAAAAAGAAGTCTTTATACTTTTCTAGCCCTCCAAATGTTGTATATTATTGTAAATGACAAGCAAAGTCAGTGGAAGAAAATAAAGCAGCCTAAAAGGGTTCACTAAATTATTCATTTAATCATTATTGATCTCGGATGAATTAGCAAATGGTGTGCTCTAACCGAGCACAGAGTTATTCATCTTTGATTTTAATCTTAGAGGAAGCTGACCTACATGATATTAATGAAAACCACAACAGAACACAATAGGTAATTTCCTCACAAATGTGTTTAACAACATAAATTAAGAAACTGGTTATGTTCATATAGGCCAATAGTAATTATGAATCACTTATGGTCAGAATCAATAAAAAACTTTGGCTATTAAAACTTCAAGTAGAACATTTACATTTTTTGAGCCTCGTTCTGAGTATTTGACCAAGCAGATATTTGGGAGAATATAGATAGTGTAAACTCCTGTTTCAGAAGCCACATTAAAAAATAATTAAAAATATAAAAAACAGATAAGTAGGGCTGTTGAGTATTAGAAATGTTCCCTGGATGATTCCTTTAGAAAAATAGAGGAGTGGCTGCACATTTGTGACCTTATACCTGATAAGTATGCTCAAAGCAAGGACATTTAGCTCAATTCCTTTCTGTCCGATCTCTCTCCATCACGTGAATGGTATACCATTCGAGTCACTACATAAAAGTTTTGCCAGCACAATCTTTAGATTGTACTGGCAAAGTTACTACTCATGGAGGATTTCTAAGGAACATGAAAATGGCAGGGCAGGGTCAGATTAAACAGCAGCTAGGCCAGTGTCCTTAGTTAAGGTCTGAGACTCTCAAATGCAGTCTCAGTGATAATTGCGTTTCTACAAATGGCAACAAAACAGGTAGCTGTATAGATGATATTGAGCCAATAGGAAGAAAATCACTTAAATATGTTGATCACATAAATTGTTTTAACTCATCCTGTAAAGAAAATACAGCTATCTCACCAAGTTTTCTGTTCTGTCAGGGTAAAGGAAGTGAAATTGAGCTCTTTACATTCTAGGATGCAGAAATCAAAAAACTATCTTAGGGAGCCTGGCACAAAAACGTGAGAGTAATATACTATATATATTATTTATATTTGAGCAAGAGAGGTGGTAAGAGTCCTGATTTCACATGCAAACAAGTTGTTAAAAGCTTATTAAAAATAACTCAGAATCTCAGAGAATTTGTGTCCCTTTGACTGTTTTGTGCAGAGGAGATATGCTTTCTACTCTATCCACTGAAACAGTCTACTGAGACTATTTTCTCCAGTCTTCAAGGCCTGCTAACAAGCAAAGAAAAATGCTGACTCTATTTTTTATTGCATTTATTTCAATTATTAAAGACCTGTAGGGCTGAGCAGATGCATCAGTGCAGCAGCTTTTGATTAAGAAGGAGAAAAAAAAAGCTTGAACAAAACGCAGAACTTAATAGTGTCAAAATGTGTGCTACAACTCTCAGCAAAAGGTTGTTATGTCTTCCAGGTTTGCTGAAATTGTGAAAATGCTCTTGTGTAGTGCATGGAAGGTAGAGGATAGAAGACACTGTACGAATGTAAAATACTGTTATTATGATTCTCAATATAAGCAGAAGCTATAAACTTTTAAGAATGAAAAAAATGTTGCCGATTCATTGACTTCTCTCCCAGCTCACCCCAGGCTGCAAACACATACACATTATAGGAAAAATAGTTGAAGTTTTTTAGAAAAAAAATAGCCAATGAGCAGAAGAAATTAGTAGCGTGCATGTCATGGGACACATTCTGCTCTTTAGTTAAGGGGCAGGAGTGACATGAAACATTCAGAAGATATATTACAGCAGTGAAAATTTACACCATACTTCACACAAATAAAGATAGGCTTCATTTTTAATCCATAAATAATAGTTGTTTAGTTTCAGTAAGCAATTAAAATTTCTTCAAACGAGTATCTTTCCAAGAATTCCCATGACTCCAAGTATATTTCTTATTTAATTTCTTGTTTCTTAATGTTAAAATCAAGACATATTCCTCCTACACCAAAGATATTAACAAAACATTAGCTTAAGTAGCACATAAATTTGCCTCACTTACTATATAATTACTATATTCTATAGTGGATAACATGGTAGATACCATATGGATAGTTGATTTTTAGACTTTTGTGATGCTAAAGGAAATACTACAGGGTTTACTGTGGAGTTAGACCTTATAATCAGAAAATTAAAAAAAAAAAAAAGAATAGTGCTAGACTAAATAAATAAATTAATAAATAAAGGATGAAGATTCTGAGAAGCTCTCTTCAAATCAATGTTACAACTCTTGCCCTAAAACTTGAGACATTCAACGGTTGTTAAAAATTGAATCCAGCTATAGCAGGTTGTTTAATAAGCCTTTTACAGCTTCTCTGCATGTGAAATCAGATTTATTTGCTGCTTCTCATGTATAGTGGTAATATATTAGCCATAATCCAGAATGGATTCTGTGTTCCTCATAAGTTTTGTAGAGAGTTTTATTTCACTGAGGCATTTTCTCTTGGCCTACTTGGAATATGTTTGTAAATTGATATGCAGAATTATTTTAGAGCAGTCAGAGGAAAACAGTAGCTGGATGAGTCAGTTGCCTACTGCTGATAGTGACTGTTCAATTAACAAAAGAAAATTGCTAAGTGGAAAAAATAACTGACAATATGAAGGAATTTAATGCACACCAAATAAATCATTTTTTTCCCTCAGTTGGCTGAATTTTCCTCAGATATCTATAGATACCCTTTTCTGCTAAATGTAAAACCAGCTATAACATATGCCTTCCTCAGTGATCAACTGCTAAATCAGAGGAGCACTAACTTGGACCATCTGCTGGCCTCTATTGTGATACACAAGCACAGCTAGATGGACTGAGCACAGAGCCAAACAAAACTCCTCTTCAACAGGAGAACTTCAAAGGGTTATGAAGCATGATTGGAAAATAAATGTGAGCAAAACTCAGAGCAGTCTTATCAACTGATAAGAAGAAAGCTGGAAAAGTCCACAAGGATAAAATCAGCTTGAAAAATGACTGTGCTGTAAATGCATAATATTGTTTTCAAGAATCAAAATAAATGTCAGAGATGACACAGTCACTCCGTATCTTCCTATCTCTGCTGCTGCAGTTACACTTTTTGAGAGAAGCTGGATATTGAAATGTCAGGGGGGAAATCAGGTAAGAAGTGGACACCTTCTGTTTTGTTCAGCAGTTGCCCTGCCTTTTTATTTCAAAATTGCTAGTAAAGCGTGCTCAGGTAGGATTAGTGAATTTTTTAAAGCACTCCATATATGGAATTCGAGATAAGCTGAATAAGGCCAGAGAAAGGTCTTTCCCTCTAAAACTCAGGTGTTTGATGAACACCAGCTACTTTCCTCACTGCTAATCAGAAGGGAGAGCAATCTGCCCCCTGGTAAGGGCCAGGCTAAGCTGACATTTTTGTGTACCGATGGTGGAGCAGGTTTTTGATGACATCCAACACTGATTCTCATAAGGGGACTAGAAAAGACTGATGTTGATGCATCTTTTCCTGCATCTTTCCAGAGAATGTCACAGTTTCCTTCTTCCACATGAGAAGGATGAGGGTTTCCACACAGGTCAGTTAAGTTGTTCTAATAAGGTATTTCCAGTTTCTCCCATACGCCTCTCGTGATTTTTCTGCCTCTTTTTTATTGTTTGCTTGTTTTCCCTAGAGGTTAGACTACAAATTCAAAAGACTCAAAATGGGGTTTGATATTAGTGTTTTCTTTTGCTGTGTTGACTACCTGTGCCTGCTGATTTGCTCTGCCAGCATGCCTCAAATCATAGCCTTTGCAGTGTTTTCAGCATTTCAAAATGGCAGAAGTGGCATACAAGGAGAGAGCATGGGCACTCTCTCCCTCTCCCTGTCTCTTGCCTTTTTTATTTTTTCTTAAAAAAAAAAAAAAAAAGCCTCCTTCATAACATATTGGTCAAATCATATAATTTGGTTGCACAAATTATTCTGGAAGGAAACTATTATATTAACTTCAGTTAAAAAAATAGGGGTATTTCTTCTTTAAAGTAAATATTGAGCCCTGAATTTTCCTACTTCTTTTTTTCTTAAAGACAAAAATTAGATCTATCTTGACTTGTCCCAGTAGAACTAACTTAGCAAGTGACTCCAGAAATGAGCATGAAAACATAGCTCTTCTAGCTGTTTTATCTTTGCTGCTCTCCTCCCTCTTCACCCAGAGATATCCATAGCTCTGAAATATATCTCAGGCACACAAAGCACCAAACCTCAAGGCTAGCATATCAGGCAATCCCTCCTTTTTGTCAAAAAAAAAAGAAAAAAAAAAGAAATAAAATTACAGAACATTTATTTCCTCTTCCCTTTCTTTCTTTCCTTTCTTTCTTTCTCTCCTTCTCTCTTTCTTTCTCTTTCTTTCCTTTCTCTCCTTCTGTCTTTCTTTCTCTTTCTTTCCTTTCTCTCCTTCTGTCTTTCTTTCTCTTTCTTTCCTTTCTTTCTCTCCTTCTCTCTTTCTTTCTCTTTCTTTCCTTTCTCTCCTTCTGTCTTTCTTACTCTTTCTTTCCTTTCTTTCTCTCCTTCTCTCTTTCTTTCTCTTTCTTTCCTTTCTTTCTCTCCTTCTCTCTTTCTTTCTTTCTCTTTCTTTCTCTCTTTCTTTCTCTCTTTTTCCTTCTTTTCTTCCTTCTTTCTTTCCTTCTTTCCTTCTTTCTTTCCTTCTCTCTTTCTCTCTTTCTTTTGCTTTTTCTCTTGTTCTTTCTCTCTCTCTTTTTCTCTCTGTCTCTCTGTCTTTCTCTCTTTTCCTTTTCAAATTCTTTCTTATGGAAGAAACCATTTTTTTCTTTATATTTTAGAAAAATACTGATAAATAGAAGACTGCAGCAACTCTGTTTGTGACAAGGGGCTTGTGTTATTTCAAGAGACGGATACCTATCATTGCAACTTGAGGATGGACTTTGGATAATAAAATAAAATAAAATAAAATCCAATATCAAGAACTGTCTGTTTTAGAAATAGTCTCATTACTTAGCACAGCCAGGATATTTTCTGTATCACTCTTCCTTCCCCAGAGATCTTTCAGAGGCTGTGCTTCACCTACCACTTAAGCAAGAGAGACCTATTCAGCAGTGATGTTAAGTATTGTCAAAGGCTCCTTGGTCTTTGACTTCATGATGCAGCCCGTCAGTTTTGGTTTCATGGAGAGCATCTGTAGAAGATGTAGATATGACTTACTTAATATGCCACACTGTGCAGATATGTTTGAATCAGCACTCAATAAAACAGTCTGAATTTAGATATTTTGCAGTAGTTGGCATGCTCTCAGCTCCCTGCCTTGAGATGAGGTACCCAAAATTTGCTGCAGGCTTTCCATCAATTGTTGCAGTATCTTGTGCAAAATAGCTGCTTACAAAAGACAGTGCTGTCACATTACTTATATTAATTGATGAACAGTGTATATAGTTCTAACATCTCCTATTTTTCCTTCTTGTTGCCATCCTACAGTTCTATTATTTCTTCTTACACATAACAAGGTTTCTTCAGGTAAGCTGGAGTATCCAATAACTGGCATTTACAGTTATTACAGATATGCAATCTAGTGTACATCACCAAGATTTTATATTGTGTAGATACAACTGGAAAGACAGTACCTCCTCAGTAATGTTTATAATAATAATAATAATAAAAAGTTGATCTGTGAAATTGCTTAGTATTAAAATATACGCAATGCATTACTTTAAGAAACTTTAGAAGGAATAGTTCATTACTGTGTTACTATTCTTTTCTGGAAAAAAAAAAAAAACTTTTTTTCAATTCTGAGAAAACTAGACCTCTTTCTGAAGATCCATCCAACACTATCAATGGCAATGTTGAAAAGTCCTTTCTGGTGATGCTTCTCTGTCAGTTCACTGACAGTGGTAGTATCTTGTTCAGTAAATTGTAGAATAACTTTCTCAGAGGAAAACTGGTTGTCACTAAAGTGGTTATAAAAAACTAGATTTTGCTGCATTGCAGGATATTGTCCTTCCACTGGACCTTACATTAAAAATAGTTAACACATTAAAAAGACAAAAAGTAGCAAGGTAAAATAATGCAACTCTTCAGAGTTTGTTTCCAAGAATATCACCAATTCCTATTAATTTCAGCAGGTATCAGTGTCTCTCAGATCTTCAGTGCTGATGAGAGGGCAGATTACCCAAGTGATATAAATTGGACCTTTTCCAGTAAAGTCAATGGACAAATTTTATCTGCATCAGGTCAGGATAAACCATTTCAGATATCTGCTTACTTAATTATAACAAAGGATACATAGTGCTTATGACTTTGAGTTTAAATTTAAATAACCTTGCACCAATTAAATTGTCTATATGACCACAGAGTGCCTCATACTGGTTTTGCCTTTTTCTATTACAATGAGCATTTATACATACAGAATTACTAGGTTATTAGCCTTTTATTTTTAGGCAATGCTTTGCAGTGAAGGCAGTATGTATCTATACCTACACTCCCACCCATAATTCTCCCACCCACAGCAATTGAACCTTTGGACAACTGTGTTTAACTGCTGAGCTTCTAGCTTACTTGCATCACGTAACTGTGTGCTACATGCAGTAAAGTTTCAGACTGTGCAAATAGGACAGAAGCTGTTGCCACCATAACCTGAAAATAAAACTGGCATAAACAAAACCATAGCAAAGCAGCGACCCAACAAGAGAGCTTGTCAGATTGGTTCCAGCACAGTCAAGCCACAATGTGCAAACAATAATGTTTGCAATATGGATATCATACAAAAACATCCACAAGTATTAGGCATTTTGTAGTTGAGACAGCAGTGAGTTTTCTGCATAGTTTAAGCACTACTTCAAAGTGTCTATACAACAGAGCAATGTCCAGAATTAACTTCCAGTGGGCTTGGTGTATAAAAAACTGTCTGATATGATAAACCTCACCTCTTTTCCTGTATGCTATGTCATGTGTTCCTCTGCTCCTGGGAATACCTTCTGGGAACACTGTAGGAATACCCAGGTAGTAACATGGGTAATATCGTATGTCAGCAAACTTTTGTGCAGAATAATTCTTCTGGCTGATGGAATGTGTTGACAAGAGAAGTCAAAAATACAATTGACACCTTCCACCCCTTTCAGAGATGAGTTTGAAAATCAACTTGATGAAATTAACAGAGAAAACACT
Organism: Tinamus guttatus; assembly: GCF_000705375.1. The sequence goes on from NW_010587470.1 coordinate 79,119, forward strand.
AGGAAGGAGAAACAAAACATACAAACTGCAAAAGGCTATCTAATCTGGCAAAAGAATCCAGATCTTAAGGAAGATCATCAGAAAAATAATAGTCAAGGCTATTGCCAAAAGTACGAATTTCATCCTGAATGAACCAAAGATCTTATTTGGGGGTAAGCTGTGAAAAAAAAAATATATGTACATATATATATATATATATAGTCTTTAGGAGTGTTCTGTAGGTCTGATGGGGAAGGAATCAGCCTAAGTTAAAATAGATTTTAATAAAGGAATTAGAAAAAGTTTTTTGTTTACATTTGTGAAACACCAGATCAAGATACCTAGAGTTACTGAGTCATTTGCTTCACTGGATGTTTGAAAGACCTGTATTTTTCCTGTATTATTATAAGTACTCTTATGCTTCATCATTTTTCATGTATGTATTTTTATGTGACATAAAGCTAAATGTTTATTTTAAAGTACATTCACTGATAGAGGAAGAGAAAACTTGTTACAGGAGAGCGAAATGGGAGTACCAGTCAGCTCTGAATCAGGTTGCACTTCATTTTCCCCTGATGAATTGCAGCAGACATAAACTTGCTGAAGCTGAAAGGATCTATCCCAAATGAATGACTGACAGAGTTAAAAACTTCAATTAAGGAGTTTTGGTGATAACAAAACACTTAGGTCAAAGCACATGACTCTAATATGACTCCCATTCCATAGTTGTCTCCATTTCCGGTACTAAGTGTATATTTTGGGATGTGAATGCACAAAAAGAGCATATGGGGTGAGGGAGAAAATGACAACAGCTACAAAGGGATTGCAAAATAATTACAATGTGCTTCTATTGCTGCTACTGCTGTGAAGTGTCTGAATTGTATGAATCAAAAATTGGAACCATTATCACATGCGAATAGTAGGCATAATTTCAGTCAATAACACAGTGAAATAATGTCTATGAGATGATTGAACATTGCAATTATGGAAACTATATGGAGGCTGGAAATCTCAGATGATAAACTAAAGATGCAGTGCAGCAGAATGGTTCAAAAGTCCAGAGATTTGATTGCTCTTTTTATTGTACTAATTTGGGGATTGGGGTAAGAAAACTAGATGACCTCCCAAAACCAAACAATGTTTTGAAACCAAAGTGCTCTCTGTTGCTTATGTCTTCTTTCAAGTCCAAATCACCTGAATCCAAAATAATTTGAAAAAAAAAAAATCTTCATCAAAATGTTAATGCATATGCCTTGAGAGCCTTTCTTATTCTTCTCTTGCTTCTTCTTTTTCTTAAAAGTAAGGAAATCATAATAAAAATATATTCGCTTATGTCAAAGTCAAAAGCTGTCCTTATGCTGTTTTGGCCTCAGTGCCGAACATTAATCTAGTCTTATATTTGATTTTTCCTGTTACGGGTGTTGAATGTCCCCTTCCTTCCCCTTAATTCAGAGCACTGTCAACATGGGTTGACATGGTGACAAAGACTCACTTTGCTGGTTACTTTTATGACTGATGAAGAGAGAGAGACACTTTTCAGAAGACAATGCAAGGTGTGTTTAGCTTGCATGGTTCTTCACTGTCATGCATGAGGCAGAATAAATTCTAATCTGTAGTGGTCTTGGGTACTGGGATTTATTTAAGACCCCCGAGAGATTAGGGCTCTTACCTTACCTAATTATTGCACCTGATCGCTAATTCACTCACTTCCTAGAGCCACATTAATTCAGTCTTGACTTCCCTTCCCATCCGGGAGGTCACGGCTGGGAAAATTGGGCTGAGACTCCTGTCAGTTTTGTGCCATGCAGCTGCTTGCAGTGATTGTCTCAGGCAATCTAGCACATTTGTTAGGGCATTTCTCAGCTTTCTTTTTTCCCAAGGTCTTTTCTCCACCTTCCAACCATTTTTTTTTTCTCCAGCTAAATAGCCTATATGCAAAAGCACGATGTATAATCCATCTTCAAACTGGTAGTTCTGCTCCGTGACTCTTTAGCTGGAGGATGCAGTACGTGTCACTTCCCTTTAGTCCAGGTGTTTCAAAATCTACTACCAGTGTGTGCCAGTTGTAGACAGCAGGTAGCAGGCTCGTGCTCAGCAGCTTGGAGATTCAGTCTCAGGATTCCCACTCAAGGACACACAATTTTCTGCTGTCTGACAGTGCCCACAGTCAAGGTGATTTTTTTGCCTGCCAATGACCCTTCTGCTCCTTGAATCTGTGTTTTCTTTCCAGGGAAACAGAGGAGTGGGAAGGGGCAGTGTGGTATCTGGTCTTGACTTGGTGTCAGGTTTGGGTGCAGAAGTACTAGGTCAGGAGCTGGAGAGCACCTCCATGTACTGCAGCACAGATATACCTGGAAACAAAAATCACTCTCTAGGAGAGCTATATTGCCTGGTGACTATTTGGAGTGGCTTGGGAAATGAGTTTTGCTAGGCTAAATTTGGCTGTTTTTAATGCTCCTTTTACTGTCATTTACACTGGTGACATCAATGGATCAGTTATGTTAAAAACTCATTTAAATCTATCTTGAAAATGAGAGTCCTATATTGACTAAGAACTTTAAAAAATGCTATAAGCTGACAAAATTTATAAAGACCTGCAAGAAACAGGACCATTTTAATCTGCCCAGGCTTGCAAAACCCATATTTAAGCTTTTACAAAAATAGCTTTGGCTATTTCATGGTCCTACATCTCTCCCTTTTAAGTGGTATTTGAGTTCCTGCTTGTATGTTCTCTCCCATCAGCAGCAGTAATAAAAGATTCTCAATGTGGCTGTACTTTCAGCTTATCTTATCTTTTTCAGACTTACTATTCATCCCTGAAAGAGATTTCTTTTTAATCCTGCAAACTTGCTTGCAGGTGTACATGAAGTTGAATTTATGCAAGGACACCTGCCTGGAGAGGACAATTAAAGGCAACTCCTGGCTGTGATCTGTCCAGGTCTGACTCCTGTTTTAATGTGCCTTGACCAGCTCCTGTCTTACAATGTCTGCAGACACCCCTGGGAAGCACAGTGAGCTCCATTTGACTGCAGTGCTCTGATAAAAGGTAGAGAGAGAATATTTCATTCCGGACATCTCTTTCTAAAGGATGGGGCTTGTTGTGAGAGGCTTTCCATACAAAATATGACTATTTTTAATAGACCAAATTTTGCTGTCAGTTACAGTCCTGCTATTTCAGGAACTGCAGATTTGCACCTGTGCAAGTGACAGGGAAGTCAACTCTTTATGTATCAAGGTGGAAGTAACAATTTGTTCTATCGATTTTCTGTTTTCCCCACTTTCAGCTTTTGTCAGCACCCCGTTTCCTGGGAGGATGTGAAGCAGCTGCTGTTGAAGCTGCAGAGCAGTGCATCCACAGTATCACACCTCTGGAGCCTGTGGCACCTCTGTCTATCAGAGTTATCAAGGGCACATTTCTGTCTATCTATCTGCTTTGATAAGATTTATGGTCCCCTTGCTCCTTAGAAGGTTGTCTGGGCATGATAAAGGGGAGAATCTGACTAGCAAGTGTCCATCCAAAGCAGGTTTTAAGAGATTAACTTATTTTGGTGTAAGCATTTAAAAAAAAAAAAAAAAAAAAAAAAAAGTTTGGAATCTGCTGCAATATTTTTCTAAAACAGTACTTTAGGTAACATTTTCAGTGGTGGCCACCGATAGGACAAGAGGAAACGGCTACAAACTGAAGCACCAAAAGTTCCACAGGAACTTAAGGAAAAATTTCTTAACAGTGAGGGTGACAGAGCACTGGAACAGGCTGCCCAGAGAGGTTGTGGAGTCTCCTCTGGAGATCTTCAAAACCCGCTTGGATGCAGTCCTGTGCCATGTGCTCTAGGTGACCCTGTGTGTGCAGGGGGGTTGGACTAGAAGATCTCTAAAGGTCCCTTCCAATCTTAAGGATTCTGTGATTCTATGATTTTAGCCACTTTAACCATTCAGCTATGTAAGTCCACAATATTACATGCTGCTCTGTACCTATAAAGCACTTGGAAGGACACTGAGGCCACTGATATGAAAACTGCACTTCTTAAGGCACCGAGGAATAGGGGGGTTGCCAGTGCACAGCAATTGCAGCCAATAGCACAGATCAGAGCATCCCTCCAGTATCTAGAGCTGCTTCTGTCTCCTTCTCGCATTCACATGCTTTCTTTTATCTAAGAGCTCCTTGGGGAGGAATTATTATTTTACATAAGCACAGAGCTTAATATGCTGAGTGGAGACCTGCAACTTAGCAGGGGGCCTTGAAACTACAAATGCAGAAACAAAATGTTCAAATGCAGTACTGGTAACCTATTCTACATGTGATCTCAGTGTGACATAGATGTCACAGGCCAGTGGGGTGCCCAGCACTAAAATACTGAGTGAGGTCTTCTGGATTCCTCTGTGTTCTCAAGGAAGGGTCTGCTGTGTTGTGTATGTATTCAGCGTAATTATACATGCAGCTAATTACTTCATTCCTGAATTGTACCTAGAAGCTCAGCACCATAACACCACAGTATATTACATTAATAGTTCCCCAAACGATTCATGCCGCTTAGAAATGCTTTTAAACAAATGCGGTGCAATACTTTGAGTTTATTTTTAGAATTTATTTAGATGGAATGAGCTTGGAATAGCTCAGGGCGTCTGCGGCCTCAGACAGTTTGCGCATGTTCATGTGAGGCCCCCATATCTGGAGGGACACAATTAGCAGACATGGCCATGTACAGATATAGCTGTTAGTATGTTATGTTATTACACCGTGAATCCCCCTGCTGAACCTTCCTGCTGCTAAAGGGATATGCTTTCCAAAGTGTTATAAATATATGTGACTTTATCTAATAGATAAGCTCATATATTGGAGTAGATTTCTTTAAATATGTGGCTCTGCACAATACTCCAATATTATTTCCGTATTCATATTTTTAATTTTAGACAGGACTGCTGAAAAGTTTTAGGAACGAGTAAACATCTCTTGAAGCCAGAAACTTTTCTGAAACAACTGATTTTAATAGAAATTCAATTAGAATTCAAAAAGTGTTCTATATTTTATGTTCTTATTTTTCCTGTATTTATAATTTGTAATATTATTTTTGACAATGGTTATTATCCAGAGATAAAATCATTAGTTGTTTAATAAATATTAACAAAATAAAAGCAATATTAATTAAGGGCTATAGCATAAAGCATATTTATGAGGATATTAAAGTTACAATGAAAAGATTCAGTTAGCAACAATTTTTGGATTTGTTCCATTGGAGTACCTGAATTTTACTAATAATATCAGAAGTTTATGTGTGGATAGGGTCTATATATTTAATTGTTGAGAAATATCTGAACCAGTTATCAAAAAGCAAAAGGATTTTACTCTCTAGGTGTGAAGCGATTATGTGTAATGCAAGTTTATCTACGGGGACCCAGATCTCAGCCTAAATGTGCTGGGAGGAGAGTACAACAAATAATAATCATAATAAGGCCACTCAACAAAAATGATTGCTGGTGTGTTGCAAATTGAAGTCTTTCTTGGGAGCAATATGAAATATATGGTGACAGAAAATAGATGTAATTCTTCAGGTCCTGGCTTGGAAGCAGCCAGTGGTTATGTGCAAGCAGAGAAAAATCCGTAACAGCTAATCAATGTTGAAGCTTATAAACTGGCCTGTCACTCTCGCAGTGGCAGAGGGATATTAGTCAGGACTCTTCTCCTCCTGAGACTCCAGAAGCAATTGGGCATTTTGCTCCTTTCGCTATCCAACACTGTAGAAGTAATTAGTTTGGTGCTTGAAACAGGGAAGGTTTTTTTCACGGGTGACCCTGAAGTGAGCAGCAGATAACCAAGCAGACTCAACATTTACACTCTGAGACATGTGCTTAGGTGTCGCAAGCACTTGCTTTTTTGCTATTGCAGGCAGCCAGGCTTATATCAGGGGTGATAATGTCCTCTGCACTGCAATGGTAAGGGCTCTTACTAGTACAACCTACTTCCTGCAGCTTTATGTTTAAAAACACTGGCTTCCCTGCCCCTTTTTGGCTTCAGATTGCTGTCACTTAACAAAATATGGGTCATGTTTTTGAGTAGTTGCCTCCTGTTCTTCCACCTTCTCCAGACTCCCATTTCTGATAAAAATGTACCTTGAAATACTTTTTTTTTGTCAATTTATCTTTGATTTGAGTCTTGACAAAGCTGATTCCCATTATTCACCCACCAGTTTTATTCATTATTATTTTTAGATAAAACATTCTTTCACATGTAAGCCTAGCAATATATTCTAAAAATGACTAATTCACATATCTGAATATAACCCAAACCACCCAATATTTGCAGCAGCATCAGTATTTGGCTTGAGAAGAAGATAAAATTTAGTCCAAATTTCTGTTCTACATTAGACAGGGAACACATTTGAGCATAAGATTCTTGTACCCTTGGAACATATTTGACTATATAATTCATATTTTTAGTTTTTGATGTTGGAGCGTATAACTCCTGAGGGTGCTTCACTGACAAGTGTCTGCTATTAATATATAACAGCATCATTATATACATAAGCAGAAGAACTCTCTCCAGCATTTTCTGCTTTCTTGCGCAGGCAGCTTATCTCAGAAAATCTCTCTTACTCAAGTCTGGAGCTTCCAGTGGGTGATAGGGAAGTTAAGCATTGCCGAATTTAAAACTTTTCTTTGTTTTCCTGTTTGTGTGTATATTTGTTTCCAAAGCCTGGAGGTCAATCTGTGAATTTGGCAATGTATGCTCCTAGGTACATGGTGTTTGTTGAAGAGACCATTCGCATATCAGCTAAGATATTTTCTTCATCCTTTTTAACCTTTTCTGCAGGTTATTACTTTCCTTACATCCATCTTGTAGCTATTTTAACCTGTGTCTATACTTGTATTTCTTAAAGATACAGTATAGAAAAGAAAATTTCATGAGTGTGTTTTGATGATGGTAAGGCACAAAATTAAATAAGTTCCAAATTATTTAGTTCATTGTTTTTTATGGACTATGAAAATACTGAGCAAGGAAGGTATTGTAGCTGATTTAATGAGTTATATATTATTTATGTTTTTTAAGTATCCTTTCAAATATTTAAAGTAACATGACTTTAATGAGCCTTGTACAATCTGTAGCTTTTACTTTGCTGAATAATTTCCCCATGGTAAACTGAGTCATTAATATTAATTAGGAATTGAGTAGCCAGTTGCGAGGTTGAGTAAGAAGTGAGGTAAGAAAAGATGTTTGGGAGCAAAAATATCTCAATGGAAGGGAGTAAAAGGCCTTTAAAATCTGTGGGTTTCGATCAGTGGGCTCTATCGATGTGCATTATTAATGAATATATATACGTCACTCAAGCACAATTTCTGACACTCTAATCATAAATGAAGCATCTGTAA
>NW_010587470.1:86473-205621 GCF_000705375.1 Tinamus guttatus
ATATATATAATATTAGATAAGGATGAATACAAACCAATGGGAAGACTGAGAGCAATTCCTTTTAAAAAATTTGACTCAGTAATTTGACTCTTTGTCTGAGGAATATTTCTGTGGAGAACATTTCCCTAGGGAATGGCCTCATGTAGTTTTACAGAATTTTTATACTTTTACAGGTATTTCATTTTGAAGACTGAAAATTTGGGTAGTCTATCAATCATCTTTGGGTTGATATTTTAACGTGAAAAATTGAAACTAAAATGGTTCTTTAGTTTCATCGAAGTCTTCTCAAGGCCAACTTGAGGCACATGAGGGATTAGAAACCTGACAAGACTCTATCAAACTCTATGCCTGTAAAGAATTCATTACTTCCTACAGAAGTACCTGAATGCTTTACCCATGAGAAAATGAAAAATTCTGCCTTTACAACAGGAGTTTCTCTTTCTTGTAATAAATAAATCCTTAGGCCACTTGGGGGAAACAAAATCCCGAATAGCTACTCATTAAGTAAATATCACCCATTTATGCATAAAACTGTGAGAGCGAGTGGAAAATTGTATAAACTCATAACATTTCATATAATATCTAATACATATGCATAAATGGGCAAATTTTGCTAACTTTTGAATGACTGAGTTTGCAAACTTCATATTTCTCTTGATCTTTCCTTAAAATACTATATGCATTAGACATGCAAGCATTCATAGGCAGTGTTTTCTTTCGGAGCACTTCTGATGTTTATTTATAAGTCCTTGCATTTTACCAGATTGCCTCATTTGTTAAATTTCATTCCATGTGTTTGTATATTATTCTCTAGAGAGCATGGCACCAAGGAGCCGGTTTAGATCCTAGGTCCCAGTCCAATTTTTTTTTTTCTTTTAATCACTACATCTCAATAGAAATATCCTTTAGAAGCTGAACTAGAATGGGCTGAAAAGAAGTCTCTCTCTAAGTTCAACTGCAGAAAGTATCCCATGCCTGGCTATGGAGCTCTTCACTTAAGTAACCTTTTATAGAGTCTTCTGTATCTCATCAACTATGTGAAGGAAACTGCAAAAAAGATGGTTTCTGCGATCATTAGATTAATAAAGCATCCTAGGGGGCTTATGCATAAGCCTTTATCAGTTGCCAGCACTAGTGTAGTTCAAATGCCTTCATGTGTTGCTGCACTGAAATGGATGAGAACAATCAGCATCATAATCGCTCTGCTATCTAATTTCTTGATATTTCTGTTTTGACAATAAATGTCAGTAAAGCATCTATCTAGGAATCTTTAGTAGGCTCTTACTGAAAACATGGATGACGTAACAGATATTTTTGATGATAAGAAGAAATGAAGGATACCACAATGTCTTCTTTTCTGAATTGGACTAAATGATCTCTAGAGGTCCCTTCCAACCTTAACCATTCTATGATTCTGTGATTCTGTGATTCTGTGATTCTGTGAACAATATTGTGTCCAGTTCTGGGCTCCACAGTACAAGAGGGATGTGGAGCTGATGGAGAGAGTCCAGCACAGGGCCACAAGGATGATCAGGGGCCTGGAACATCTGCCCTATGAGGAGAGGCTGAGGGAGCTGGGCCTGTTCAGCCTGGAGAGGAGAAGGCTGAGAGGGGATCCAATCAGTGTATATAAGTACCTCAAGGGGGGGAGTGCAGAGGACGGTGCTGGTCTCTTTTCAGTGGTGGCCACTGATAGGACTAGAGGAAATGGCCGGAAACTGAAACACCAAAAATTCCATAGGAACTTAAGGAAAAATTTCTTAACAGTGAGGATGACAGAGCACTGGAACAGGCTGCCCAGAGAGGTTGTGGAGTCTCCTTCTCTGGAGATCTTCAAACCCCACTTGGACGCAGTCCTGTGCCACGTGCTCTAGGTGTCCCTGCGTATGCAGCGGGGTTGGACTAGATGATCTCTAGAGGTCCCTTCCAACCCTAAGCATTCTATGATTCTATGATTGTTTGCCAAGCTAAAAGAACAGCACGACTTCAGCAGCAATAGTTGGTTGTTTTCTGTGTGGCATATTTCACCAGAAAATCTCCAGAAGTCTTATAAACATCAATTACTGACTTTAAATTAAAGCACCTCAGATTTAAGAGGAAGAAGACATACAGGAATTATTTCACATTCCTTCAAATTATATATCTTACAAGGCACTTTATTTACTTATTTATTTGTTTTTAATTAGAAGATGCAGTGTGAGCTGATATTGTGGGGAAAGCGAGGTCTGAAATATGCATTTCTTCAGTTTTGGAACTTTTGTGTTAACCTGTCTCTCATTAAATTTCATAGGGGATTTGAAGCAATACATCCCACTTGAGAAATAATCCATATACCACATAATCAACATAGTTTACTTTTTTCTTTATATGGTATAGCCCGTTTTTCTTAAACTTGTGCAGAGAGGCTACAGGATGAGAATTTCTAATACAATGATAGAATTTCTAGATAGATTAGGAACTGGTACTCTAAAATTTATTAAATTATACAAATTTAATTGGAGTGATAAAACTGACATCTCATTCTCAGAGCTTCTGTATTATAATTTAATTTTATTTTTATTATATCAAATATTCCTTAGTCTAATAATACATAACACATTAAGCATAACACAACATGAACACTGTAAGTAGAATTGCAGCAAAACAACAGAAAAGGAAACAATATATATGTATACTACATAGGGCTTTTGTATATAGCCTTCTCCTAAAGTAAAGCACAGATATTTCCACAGAGATACTAACTGTTCTCTTTTAGTTCTCCCTGGGGAAAAACATGGACAAATGAGAGGACCCTGATTAACAGACTCTGTTCATCAGAGTATAAGGTTATTGTTACAGCTCTGCTTTGGTCTCTGGGCATACTCTGCATTTATATAAGGTTTGAAGCTAGGGAAAACTGTCCACAAGGTGGGACTACCCTACTACTCTGGTGAAACCCCTCTGATCTTTGAAGATGCCTTTGAGCTTCTCAAAAGTATGGGAGTTAAAATCTTTGGCATTAATCCTTCAAAGGTTTTTTTTTTCTTTCATATTCCAAATAAATAAATAAATATTTGCAATAGATCTTGGTTTCTGCCATAATCTCATACTGCCTAATGCCTATATTGCACTCGGGACCAACTCCTAAACTAAGACAAAACGCAGAAAGTGCTTAAAGCTACATTTCAGCTGAAACAGTTAGGTGTGCTTAAAAGAAACGAGGACTGTATCACCTCTAGGTGCTACAACTATTTTCACAAAATATTATTAGCCTGAATGCTTGTTCTATATATATGTGTGTATGTGATGGCAGTACGGCCACCACTTGCTTCTGTGTAAATAGTAACAACCATAAGAATGGAGCCAATAAGATCTTTGAAGACTGTAACATCTGAAGTGTGAATAGTGTAATTTTTAAAAGAAGTGTAATTTCTCTTTCAGAGAAGTGCTACATTTGAAAATCTGCAAAGCTTTAACATTTCTATCCAACTTTGTGAAAGCTAATGTGATTTTCTGTTCATGACTTTTAAAGTCTCTTTTTCAAAAAGAGGAATACCTTTCAAATTCATCCAAAGAGGATCAAGCTAGAGCTATAGAGCATTCATTTCTCATCAGGATGATGTGAATTTATGCGGGTTATAAAAAACAAGACTCACCAAAATGGTATATAATCTTGAGGGAGAATTTAAATAAACAATAAAGAATGCATTTTTTAAAGAAATATTTGAGTATTCCATTTGACATTTCACAATTTAAATAGAAATAAAAAGAAATATGATGGAAACTTCAATTGATTCAAAATGGGACATTTCAACTAATACAAAATGAAATCTGCTTCTGTTTAGAATTAAGACAAATTTCAACATGTGAGGATTTATCACAGAAACAAAGCAAAACAAAACAAAAAAACAAAGGATGAATACATTTTCTTATAATACCAGCGGTGTTTAGGAAATAGGAGCTTAGAATTCAGACTAGGAAATACACTTGGAAGCCAATTTTTAAAAATGAGAAAATATTCTGACCAATTCTGAAGACAAAGCATATAATTTTTGAAGACTTCTCATGATGCTAGGGAATTTTGGGGATTTATCATTGCAATTTGTAATTTGGCTACCAAAATATGACCATCTCTTTATATATGTGCCAAAATCCATCTTAAAAAGGTTGATTTTTTTTTCCTGTCAGGACAAGTATTTTCACTCAAGCAATACTAATGTCCCAAGGCAGGCTAAAATACATTTCTGTTCTGACTGATATCTGTCTAACCTATTATTATATATTTTCAGTTCTAGAGACTATAAAGCAATCTATTTCAATCCTCTACATGTAATATTAGAACATTTTTTCTTAATGACTAATCTAAACCTCACTCACTGCTGCTGAAACAAATTACTTCTTCGATGTCGATATGAGGAACGTACTATTCTCTTCTTCTATAGTTTTAATGTATTCTTCATATATTATCATCTATTCCCTATGTCTTATTTTCTCTAGCCTAAATTACTCCAGCTTTCTCAGTCTTTCCTTGCAGCATTCTACCTTTTGTAGAGATCTGCTTTAATCTTGCCTCTTTTTAGGTCATCAAGTCATTTGGAAAATGTAAGAACATTATTTTGACTGAGCTCTCTAACCATTGACACTCTAAGATTATTTCTTTTGTTTTACTTCAGATGTTCCGCTCAAATATCTCAATATGATATTTCAACGTTTTACAACAATTATGCACAGTCAAGTTCAGTTTTCCATCAAATTAAGAACCAGAAATTATTTTGACAGTATTCTAAGCTAATTATTGATTCTCCATTCTTTGATATGAAAATAGTTTTCTTTCTTATGAATAAAATTTCATTTTTTTTCCATTTTGAATTGCATTGTATTTTTCTTCAGACTGTTTTTTAGATCATTTTAATCAACTCACACCAAACAACTAATCAAATCCTCTGAGCAGTAAATTAATGTTCCCCGCTTATAACACCTGAATTGTGGATTAACATTTGTAACAGAATCCTTACTCTGAAGACTTTATAGACATGCTTTGAAAATATCTTTACAATAAGGTTTCATATTCACTTTGTAATTTCATCTAAACCTCTGAGATGGTTTAAAAGCTCGCTAGCAGGATGTATGCATCTACTACTTGTCTATTTACCTGTCCTCTATACTAATTATAGAATAAAATTAGATTGACTTTGTGTGACTTTTTCTTGACAAATCTGTTTTGGCTGTTAGTCATCTTTTGTTATGATCTACATCAAGGGCTAATCTTACCTTGGGGGTAGTGATGTCCATCCCCACCAGAACTCTATAACTCCTGGTAAAATTTTCTGAGCCCTACCTCTTTCTTGGTCTCAGCATAGATGGCACACATCCTAGCAAGCCTGGCTCCACCATATACTAGAAGAGGAAGGGTGATCCATTCCCATGCATCACCCACTGTGGATTTCCACGGTTCATCCCAAAGTCATAGAGTTGGACAGTGGGCATTTGTTCTCATTTAAAATGTATAACAACTAGTCTTGGAAATAATACCTAGATAATAAACTGCATTGTTCCTGTTTTGTATGTTATGGCCTTCATATATCTTCATTGCCTTTATATGCACACACATGCACACAAACACTTTCATACATGCATGCTAATCTACGACAAATTTTTCTGCTAAGCTACCCACCAGGTACAAACATTAAGGTTGTCAGTGGTACAGATGATTTTAATAGCCTGTAATTTTATATTTATTTATTCATTTCCCCTTACCTCTCTCCCCCTACCTGGAACTGAAAATAAACCAGACACAACCATAGCTTTTATTTGCCAGATTTTCTTTCAAACTGCCACATGTACATTTAAAGATAATCAGTGTGTCAGTGTGGCTGTATTTAGAAGCCCAGACACCTATAAGTTATCAAAGATAATCTTGAAGCAATCAGTAAGTTTTATGAGGTCCAGGTACTTGAAAAATATCTAAATCTGGTCTCCAAACTATTCTTTCTCTTTTCCAGACAAAAGTTTTACATCATTGGCAATGATGTAAAGTGTGCTAGCCACCTGGTCACAGCCGACTTTTTCAACAGAAAAAAATACTTAAAAAATTAAAAGATCAACTGTAACAGCAAAGGTCTTCTCAGCATCATCTCTCAACAGCCTCTCTTGCTGAAACAGATCAAGTTTCCTTTGTTTTACTCATTCATAGTAATAAAAGGCTTTCTTATTTTTTATGCCCCTTGCTAAATATATGCCATTTTTGAGGTTTGACTCTCCTGGGAATCTTACACTTTTAGACTAAATGTATTCGCAGACATGAATGTATTTCTCTTTTGCTTAAACAGATCTTCTTCCCCCCAAAGCTTAAACCACTCTCCGGATTGCTTTGTAGACAGCATTCTTATACTCACTCACCCTTTGTTTTGCTAGGTTAAATAGGTCACATTCAGCTAGTTCATATTTTTATAATATATATTCCATTGTCCCCTTCAGTTAAGTAGCTTGCCTCTGCTTCTGATCTAGTATGAGTCCATCTTTCAGTCCCAGGCAAGCTCAGCCTCCTCGGCCTCCACTTTCACTGTCTTTGATTTGGGTGACAATCCCGATTACTTTGGCCTAAGACAGTTCATTATCTTATGCAGATGCATTTAGGTATGAATTTTATCCATACTCAATGAGTATTTTTCATTTTCTCTGGTGAGGCTGTTTTAATGAAGAGTATGAGGAACGTATCCACTAAGCAACCAGGATAAAGTTAGAGACCATTTAAAATTGATATAGTTCAGCTGTTTAGCTTTCACTTTTATTTTTCTTATAGCTTTTCTTTGACTTTAATTCATTTGATTAACCAATCCACCTTATTTTAGAGATAACTTGTTTTGGCCATTCCTGAAATATACTCAGAGGACTATCCATAGTCCTCCAGATATACAAAAGCATATCAGAGAACTCCAAATTTTCAGGCCCGGAAATATCAGACTACTCCAAAAACCATTCTTACTCTCTTATATATATTTTTACTTTCGTAACTGAATCCTGATGAATCTTCTTTAAGTTTTGACATTTAATGTAGAAATAATAAATTCAGATTGAGATGCACTGTAATTTGCATTCTTATGTAACAAAAATTTAATTAACTTAAGAGTAGATCTTTAAATAAACAAGTATGATATAATTATAAGAATCAAAGTCCTATTTTATTGTTTTCTTATGGATGTATAACTTATATAGGATAATTTAACAAGGCAAAGTGCAAGATCCTGCGCCTGGGGAGGAATACTGGAGACACCAGTACAAACTAGGTACTGACCTTCTGGAGGGCAGCTCTGCAGAGGACTTGAGTGTCATGGTGGATGAGAAGTTGACCATGAGGTAGCAGTGTGCCTTCGTGGCCAAGAAGGCCAATGGGATCCTGGGGTGCATTAAGAAGAACATCTCCAGCAGGTCGGGAGGGATAATCCTGCCCCTCTATTGAGCCCCAGTGAGGCCACATCTGGAGTATTGTGTCCAGTTCTACAGTGCTACAAGGATGATCAGGGACCTGGAACATCTGCCCTATGAGGAGAGACTGAGAGAGCTGGGCCTGTTCAGCCTGGAGAAGAGAAGGCTGAGAGGGGATCTGATCAGTGTCTATAAGTACCTCAAGGGAGGGAGTGAGGAGGATGGGGCCAGCCTTTTTTCAGTGGTGGCAACTGACAGAACCAGCGGAAATGGCCGGAAACTGAAACACCAAAAGTGGTGGCAACTGACAGAACCAGCGGTAATAGTCACAAACTGAAGCACCAAAAGTTCCGCAAGAACTTCAGGAAAAATTTCTTGACAGTGAGGGTGACAGAGTCCTGGAACAGGTTGCCAAGAGAGGTTGCGGAGTCTCCTTCTCTGGAGATCTTCAAACTCCGCTTGGATGCAGTCCTGTGCCACATGCACACACCCACAGGTGACACACACACGGTGTGCAGTGGGGCTGGACTAGATGATCTCTAGAGGTCCCTTCCATCCTTAAGAATCCTATGATTCTATGATTACGAAATGGTAAGGAAAAGTGGAAGAGTGCTTTATTTCCTTCTGCTTTTTTAAAAAGATAAAAGATTCAAATTTGTCTGACGAAATGCATAAATCACAGAATCATAGAATCATAAAGGTTGGAACAGACCTTTGAGATCGTCGAGTCCAACCGTGGGCACTCCAACACTACACCTTTTAAATCCTAAGCCTCTCATCTACATGTTTCTTGATCACTGCAAATGATGGTGAATGGTGACTCCACCACTTCACTTGACAGCCTGTTCCAATCTTTGACTACTCTTTCTGTGCAAAAATTTTTCTCAATATCTAACCTGAGTCTCCCCTGGTGCACTTGAGACCATTTCCTCTTGTCCTATCTGTATTTATTCTGGAGAGGAGATTGACTTCTGCCTCACTACAGCCTCCTTTCAGATACTTGTAGAGAGAGCGATAAGGTCTCCCCTGAGCATCCTCCTCTCCAGACTAAATAATCCCTCAGCCACTCCTCATAAGGTGCTCCAGTATCATTTCTATTTCTATATTACAAATATAGATAGATAGTGATATGTATATACATTCCATTTAATATTTTCTTAAAAGTCAATATATTGCAATAATAAATAGATTATAAAAATCTTCATATCAGTGAACAATTGAATTATATAGTCTAAGCTGGTTAGTTTCATTCCTTTTCCACAGCCACCTTCCCCCTGCAAAGCATTTATGAAATATTTAGAAGGGTAACTCCTATAGTCTGGGATTAGGTCATTAGTTAATTCTTATTTCAATTACCAGAATTCCAGAATTTAAGATGCAAAAAAGTAATTTTGTCTTTATTCCATATATTCAGTTCATAGAATTTACTATGTAAGCCTTCTATATAATCAAAAAAGATTTTAGCTGGAACTCTAGGCTGAAATAAAGAACTGCTTAGATAGTAAACAACTTTGACTTTTGATCTCTTGAAATTTTCTATACTACTTACCTATTTAATCTACACTTTGTTTTGTTTTTGTCTTAGCACTCTAAAAATATTTAGGGAAATGCTTGATAGAATGTGAAGAATCAAATCAAATAAAAACCAGTGTTCTAAATTACTTTCTACTACACTCTTTGACTCTATTTAAATGGTACCAATTTTATTTCTGGAGTAAATCCACTCTCATAGATGCACAGAGCATATCAAATCCCAGCTCAATTCTATTTCCCTTCCTTGAGACCCTTGAGATTCCTCTTTGAGTATATGCATAGATGTAAGGCTGACTGTTCATACTTAATCCTGTGATGTACTGAACCAAAGGGAGGTGAGGTGCTTAACCACCCACTGGCAGTACTTATTAACTATCAGGATGGGATCCTAAAAAGAAAAAAGATTAGGAATAATAAAAAAGGAAATAATTTAGACTGAAAAATATTTGTTAATTTTCAAAGCATCTTTTACTATTTTATCTCATATAAGTTAGATATGAATAGCACTTCTTTAGGCCTACATAAAAAACAATAAATTCTTCCCTTGGTTCCCATAATTGGAGACTTACAAATCTTGTGGAGATATGCTGCTCACATTCAATATGTATGGTAGTTACTCAAGTTTCTCTAGTTATAAGTGGGAATGCTTCCACAATATGCAAAAAGAATGAATTTGCTGTCTGCAAAAATTTGCAGAGGAAGAAACATTTTATTTAATTTATGATAGACAACTGATTTTTTGTTTGTAGTTGCGCTCAAAAATGAATAGCTTGCATAAGGTTAAATATTCCTTAAAAGAAACCACAGCATTTTTAAGCTGCCTTTTGTACTGAGCATATCTTCAAATCAGGCTGAATAATGATAACCTAAGAAAAAATTCACTTCTAAATACATTAAGAAAGCTTTGCAGGAGTGTCAGATAAAAAAAGAATTATCTGAAAAGAATGTGATGATATTCACTGTCAAGTTCACATGAAGATCTTTTACAGAAATGAAGTATGTCTACTTTGTTTGAAAAAGATTGTCGTGATCTGATGAATCAAGAAAAGTTGGATGAACTGTTCATTAGGAACATCTGATCCCTCCTGCTAATCAATCCATTCATGAAAAAATAAAAACATAGGTTTATGTCTTTCAAGACACTAGTGGTAAACGTTAGGATGACCATTGGTTCATATCGTTCCATCTGTAAATAAGGCAAGACATCAGCTTAGATTATGCTACTGATGACTAACAGCAACCAAAAATGTCACTGACCTGACCAGTTTGCCTGACACTATGAGAAGACATGACAATCCAAATAAATTATTGATGGTTTTCAAAGAATAGAATGTGTTCTGTAGGGGGATTAAAAAAGGGATTAAAAGCAATCCATATCAATGATAGCGAAGTGTAAATAATAGCAACAGCATTAATAATACCTCAGGAACCATTTACCACAAAAATGTCTATTCTCATAAAATAATTTCTCGGAATGACTGTGAAAGCTTAATAGTCTGAGGATGTCTGATAAATTGCAGTTGTTTTAAATTAATGCATTAGATTTAAGTTAATTATATAAAAAAAAAATCCACAGAAAATAAAGGATTAAATATCGATGCATGATCAATATATAAAAAACCTAGAGAGACCATTTAAGTGTTTTAAAATGTCCACGAGATAATTGAAAATACAGTTTTTCTAAAGCGGGGTCAAACTTTGTGCCACCATTTATGAAGTAAATGGTTTTAAATTGTCATTGCCAGGGAAAATTAAGATATTTTTATTCTGCATAGTGTTCTTATGCTAGTTCAGCATTTTTAACATTAAAGATAAATTCATGCCTTTTTGTTTGCTTGTAGCATCTGCTTTATGGGAGCAGCACACAGTGTGTGGCATGTACTACAGCCAAGGAACATATGCTGCAAATAAACAAGAAAAGCATGGATTTGTACATAACACTGGGAACCTAGCACTTCTCCTGACAAAGATAATCCCCTAGAAACAAAACTTTTGCCTGGCTCCTGCAGAAATTCCATAGGAAATGCCCAAGAGTAGGACAGTAGATTCCTATATTTTCAAGGTTTGTCTGCAAATATCTCGGCTTAACAGTATGTAGCTAATATTTACTGATGAAACCAACAGTTTGGATTTTCCATGCTAGCACTTTGGCTAATGCATAATGCATCATAGAACGGAGAGTGCACATGCATGAAGTATCTCGTCCCTAGCTTGCTGATCTATATCACCACCAGGGCAGCTGTAATTTGTGATTAAAAGCTATTATCATGCTTGCCCTTATCTGCCTAGCACAGAAGGCTGCCCATAGACCTAGTCAATATTGTCTCTCCTCAGTGCAACTACTTTTGGTTTGCAGGTCCAGGGCAGCCCAGATGGTGATCTACAAAGATGGGATAAGAGAGGAAGTAGATCAGACAGGAGAGCTCATTTCATTCCTTCAGTCATACAAGTGTACTGCTGTCATTAACCCTGGTATGTCCAAAGAGGGGCAGACATCTAACAAGAAAAGTTTATTGTCACACATGAAGAGAGTACTAAATAAGGCCAGATTCTTCTATGGAAGCAGCTGTAGATCAACTCTGCTGGTCTCATGAAATTAGACATAACTTCCAACTGTGAAATTTTTCACCTCTAGCAGCGTCATGGACATTTTGTTCAGGACAGACCAGACTCCATGAGAAGTTGCTTATGAATCACCTGTTGCATGTCTGTAAGGCAAAACCAGTAACAAATCCATGCAGCTTTGTCCAAAGCTGTTCCCTAATTCGTAAATAAAATAGAAATTTCAAAAATCATATCAGTAAGAAAAGAGCAGTCTCTGGCCACAGTTCATCATTACAGCTTTGTATGTATCTCACCTTTCTTCACTCAATCATCATAAGCTTTACTCTTTTGAAATGTAAAATAATAAATAAATAAATAAATAACAATAAATAATAAAAAATATTCCACCATCTTCTATCCCACACTTCATTCTGATACTTTGTGTCCCATGTTCTGTATCTTTGCCTGTAAGTATAAACAATTCCAGAAGGACATATAAATGATCAATAAAATGGTTTGTAGATGGGCTTCACACTTCAAACAAAGCCACATAATGCAAACAACCGTGCTGCAGCTCAAAGGTATAATGTGGGAAGGGAAAGGGATTTGTGTCATGTGTCTGGAGGACAGAGGGTAGAATGACTCTTGCTTCTAGATATTGTAAGCATGCCATTATAAACAGCATATTTATCCAAAAACAGAGAAAAATACACATTAGATATTATGGACTATTAGACCTCATAGGTGAGCCTTTCAACGCACCTACACATATTTACCTGCAACATTCCCAATTATCTGTCTGCTTATTTTATAAATGCTATGGTTAACCATGCAGTTGAATGTACTGGTACAAGGGCTATTCCTAATTTTTACAACTCAAGAACTAGTTAGGTACACATGTAAGTGGTTTGAACCACTTACACATTTTTGCTGTGTGGTTTAACTTCTAGATTCAACAATGAATTTAATTATAGTAAGCTCATTAGAAATGGAGCCATTGCTTTTCTCAAGTTCTGTAAAGTAGTATATATTTACAGCACTTTATAAGCAGTATTTAATAATTAATACTCTGTACTCTGTCATATTAACATGAAAGCATAAAAGGATTATCAAAGGTATGGAGGGATTTATACTTTTGTGAATAATACAGAGGAGTCCCTTTATAAATTAGAATCAAAAATTAAATGTGGATGATATGTGGCTTTCTTCTCTCTTAATATTTAGAGCTAGATAGTTACTCGATGTAGGAATGGTATGTTAGTCCTATGTCAAGCTTATCTTCTCTAGATATGGTGGTTGATGTATTAAAAAATAGGTAGATTCCAGAAATAGTCATTAAAACATTAAAATATAAGACATCCCTCCCTCGCTCTCTCCCTCCCTGCCTTGTCTTTTATACTTAAATGTATTAAATGACAAACCACACCACTGAAAATACAAATTCTTTATATGTTTCTGGACTTTGTATGAGAGGTTAGTACTAAATTTACAGTGATCACCGAACAACTAGAAAAAAGGGTTTTTTAGGTTGGAAATCGGTTAAAGAACAGAAGAAAAGCAAGCCACAAATGATATTTTCATGAGCATGAATTGATAAAACATGTTCAGGTCAGAAAAAATGTGTATCACTGTACATTTTCAGCATAAAGATGACATTTCTTTCATGCTGCAACAAAATGTAAAGTGACATTCTTTTGTTTTCCACAGAAACAGCTGCTATAGACTGAAAATTGGCCTCAGCTGGCAGATAATAAATGGGAAAACATGTAGATAATAATCATGAACTAGTGAGCATAGATGGTTGACCAGTTATCAAATTGCTGGTAAACGGCATTTTCAGTGGTAATTCTGGATAACACACATATTCTTTCCCTTTTAGTCTCTTATTATAACTTTTATTTGCAATAATATTATGATATAGCGTATATTATGACCATTTTACCTTTTGTGTAACACAGGTGATGAACATGTTTTTAAAAGAAAATATTATAAATAAGAGGCCTTTTCTTTCCCGTAAGTTTGTTGGAAACTCTTAAAATGTAAGTTGCCTATCAGGAAACAGCTGCAAGCAGTTTTTTGCTCTTAAGGAGCTCAGGTCTTGAATAAAACCTACTGAGAATTTTTCAGAAAACTGTTTCTTTGAGGAAAATAATGCTTTGTCAATACTGAAGTATTCCATGGAAATGGATTGGTTTCAAGGCACTTTCACTGTGAGTGGTTTCTGCGAGTTCAGCTGTTAAGGCTACATGGTCTCAGGCTACTTTTGCTTTGTGGTTCAGATACAGAGTTATTTCACAGCAAGACTATTAACTCTGGAAGCCACTTGTCCTGTGTCCTAGCGAGCAATAAGTCATTAGATTTCACCCAAGTACACCCAAGTTGAAATGTTGAATTTGCTTCTTTTATTTTTTTATTTACTTATTTATAATTACATTATCACATAAAATTTGGAAATGCCTTCTTTCTGAAGTACAGTAAAAATACTTCCTACATGTCCAGTTTTACTTTTGTAGAAAATTCCATGTTCTAATGAGTTCTACTTACAAAGCTAAGGAGCAGAAAGATGATAGACAGAGGAGTGAAGAAGAAATTATTCAACAGCAAATACTGATTTCAATGACAAGACCATAAACACCTCCATTTGTATAAATGATTCATGTAGTAGTGGTGGTATGCATGTGTTTGTGTGGTGGGGAAAATAATACCTTCCATATTTCTGTTGAAACCATTCAGATTATGCTGACTTGAAATGGGACTTTCAAGGGACAATATCATCCTTTTTTTAATGAATCTTCAGTTTCTTATTCTTCGTCTTGTTCTCACCTTCATAGACACCTGCAGCTCTGCCACGTTGCACATGTCTCCTTCATCATTCCATCACGAAGCTTCCTTGGCTGTTCTCTCTCAGCTTTCTATACAGAATTTTTCACCATCTCACAGTAATATTCCAGTATCTTCTTCAAATCCTGCTTCTTTCAGTGAAAACATTCTGCTTGGTGTGATCTTTCTTCACTCACAACTTTTGTCCAGAATTTCTTTGTTTTTCCTGTCTATAAGCAACCACACAATTAAAAATAGCAAAAATAAATATGAAAATTAGTCAAGAAGTGCATATATGTATTCATGTGTGTGTGCATGCTTGAGAATATTTATGTAATTTGCAGAAAAAAAAGAATAGTGTGTACTAAAATATCCTCAAGTGACTCTATCCTTCTTCTTTCACCCCTCAGTAATTCCTTTTATTTATTTTTTTTTTGAAAATTACTAGACAAAAGGTTATGGTGCAGCACCATGGCCTCTAAGAGTCATTTTCAAATGTCCAAATTCCCCAAATTCCAGAAATCTAGTGTTTCATAGAAGCCCGTTGCCTTAAAGGTCATGGACAAGCTGATACTGTGTAAAAGTGTTATTCATTCCATTTGTGTATGACCTCAAAACCACCACTTGGCTATTTATAAACAATTGTCAGAAATGAGACTTGTTCAAATCAAATCTCTGAACAGTGTATTCATATGATGTCTAACAAACGTGAGAATGAAAACAGCAGTTAGTGTCTAGCTTAAAATTGTGAATGACCAGTGGGGCCTCTCTGGCACTCTGTAACTAAAAGAAAAGAGAGAAAGGGAGATTAGGAAAGAAATAACATGAGCATAAAACCAAAGGAGGTGAATTTAAAGAGATTAAGTTTGCTGCAGCAATTTACTAACTTTGTGAAACTAGAGGATTTATCACAATTCTTCTTGACTGAATCAGAGGAGAAGCATAGCCATAGTTTTATTAAGCTTCACTGTATATTCATTTGGAATGTAAAATTATGCTGATTGGTTGAACTACACAGGGCTTTACTCTCTAAAGGTAACAGCAGAGAGGGGAAAAGAGAGGGAGAATGTAGAGGAAGCAAAATTATAAGTGTGACGCCAAGTTTGAAACCAATGCTGTGCATGTCTTGCAGTCAGATACAGCTTAAGCGTAAAGCAGTAGTTCAGCAGTGACGACTATCTCCTCCAGCTCTTAGATATATGAAATATTGGTTGTACCACTTCACTGCAACTCAATACAGGTGATGTTACACCCTGGGTTTTTATCAACAAGCTTAATCCATATTTTTCAGAACTAAATGACTTATGGCCTTAAAGGTAAATGGATAGTTTAGATTAGATTCGTGAATGCAAACTTCCCTTGTGATTGCAGAGAGATTAAGCTTTAAATTTAGGAAACATCCACAGAAAGAAAAATGTCTGTCCTTAAATACTGTTCCTGAGATTTTTGTTGCAAAGCAAGTAACCGCACAGTGGAAACTGCACATTCGTTGAGTGAGGAATTCATGGTGTGATAAAGAAAATAAGAACCTCTGAGGGAATAATTGCTTCACCATGGGGAACTCATGGAACTTAACTTGAACTGTAAATCGATCTGCTTTTGTATTTGTTACTGCTGGTGCACAGTAGTATGAGGAGGAAATTGTGCAGCCATAAAATGGATGTGTTCGATATTATGAAGCATGATAATGGTGCAACTATTTTTATAAATGTGTGTATGTTGGGCGGGGGGAGATTTTTGCTATCTCAGATCTAAGTAAATTTACATAAAAGACAAAAGGATGTAGCTGGATGCTTTTAATTACAAATATCTACAATAGTTCTGAACCTATGGAAAAGATTTGAATAACAAATTCCCCAGTACTTTAAATGTGTTCATTATTTTCATTTGCTCCACAAACTGCAGAACTGTGATCATTACCATATTTTGATAGGTGCCCCCATGTGCTCCTGCCATAGCTGGGCAGAGGGCTTATAGGATTACATGCTTGATTTCCCCTGAAAGCCTCTCTTTCCAGTAAATATTGTGGCAATTTGAAAGGATTACTTTCTTATGTCCCTTTCAATTTTTCCAGACATTTTTGATTTGATAGCAGCAGCTGGTAGTCACTTAAGGGTGACAACCACACTCTCATCATCCCCTTGTAAGGTGGACACACACTGTGCTCCCCCCATGGCCGGCAGGGTGCCCAGGGAGGTAAGGGACAGGGGAGATAGATATGGGGAGGAAAGAGATTAGTTTCCTCTGCAAAAAGACTCAAGAAAATGGTCCCTAATATATGCCATAATTTTCAGCTGTTAATTAAGATTTCTAAACATCAACAATGTGTTCAAAAAGCTCATTTAACTCATTCAAAAGAGAGGTTTTCGTATTTAAGTAATTTTAGATCTCTATTATTAAGGGGGAGAGAAGGAAGTTTTACTAACTTTTGACCTGCATTTGCATCTATGTGTGCTTTTTTTTTTTTTTTTGAATAGAAGATTTTATGTTTTATTCTCTGTATTTACTTAGTTTCAATATTTTCTTTTATTAGAGTTTTTTTATTTGTCCAAATTTTTGGAATTCTGAAAACTGAAATACATATATCCCCTCTACCTTGCAGTGTTTGAAAAGAACAGTGAATCATACAAAGCAGAGAGGGATGTTATTGAAACACTATTCAAAGTCATCTTATCAAATGTATCAAGCTGTTATTTATTAGTAGTGGTGCTTATACAGATGTGAATTGTCAGGATCAAGTTAAATACTTGGACTTAAAAATGTACTTTAACAGGTAAAATTGGGGAATTAATCTCCATCCTTCACTTTGTTCAAAGGATTTTTTTTTTTTTTGGAAGATGAAAGTGTGAAGAAAAATTGGTTTCTCTTTTGTAAATTAAGAAGTGAGGTTAAGCAACTTGTCTCAAATGCTAAATCTATGGAGGAGTTTAGAATCTGACAAATTTGTTCTTAATCCAGCCTGTAAATTAATCACATAAAATCCTCCTTGCACCTAAATCACTGAGTTTGAATTTAAAATGATTGCTCAGCCACTGTTAATGCTCTTTGAGAAAAGATTCTCTTCATAATTTGAGTGAATTCATCCTTAAAAATCTTTCTATTCTAAAAATATTCTAAAATATTTGGGGGATGTTATTTTAATGTGTGAAATGAAGCTGTCAAAAATAACAATGCAAACACAAGTTACCTATTTTGACGTTTCTGCTAGCGCTGAGAAAACGCTTCTCATCAGATACTTGAAAGCACTCAAATGAGTATGATTCATATCATCCCCAGATCTCTTCCTCACCACCTTTCCTTACATCGGGATGAACGGGTTTCAAAACCAGGTAAGAGCAGAACAAAAGTCTCATTGTCTGTCAAAAAGGAGAGAGCCTGCTTCTCATATAGTGGGATGAGGCGGCCAGAAAATAAGAGACTGGAGAGAGAAGTTGAAAAGATTGGGCATCCAGAAAGCCAAGAAGGAGGACATGACCTGAGGTCAGTGGTGGCCTGGGATGGGAGAGGAGAGGGGCTTCTCAGCATATAAATATGAATGTCCTCCTCTGCCCCTAAACCCTCTCCTCCCATGGGTCTCTTCCCACCTCCTCCTTCTGTATACAAGAGCTCCCAAATCTCTATCACCTCTGACTCCTGAAACCCCATTTTCCCTCCAGCCTACATGTCCCACACTATAGCCTCAATCCAATCATTCCCTCTCAGAGGCTCTGTCTCTCCATCCTCCAGCAACACATTCTGCTGCTATCACTGAATGCATGAGAGAAACCTCGAGCTCACTCTGTGCATGCTTTCAAGGTTGAGATGAGATGGAGAAAATAATCTGAGAATAAATGTGGGGCAAGTGAAAAATGACTTTTTTACCATATGCATAGTACATTCACTTCAATTTTATTTGACCTGACATTTGCTTAAGAATCCCTTTCCACTGAAACATCTGTTAAAATAAATTCTATTTTATAGCAGGGGATGACCAGAAAAGTTACTATCTCTATTATGAAGAGATTAAAAATCTTTTTTTCTGACTGATTTTCATTTTAATCTCAAATGAGAAGAAGAAATAATAAATCACAGTTAGCAATCCATTGCACTTTTTCTGTTCTTTACAAAGAAGTTTCCTAGTGCAAAACTTGAGAAGCCACTGAGAAGGAAGAGCATCATCTCACTCAGAAAGTCAAATATTAATCCCTGTTTATCCAAAATTTTATATTTAGTAAAGAACTTCTCCTTTGTGCAGCATTTTAACCTTCAGAGCTTATTTTCTTGTTAATTTCATTTTCTCACTCTCTTACCCACTTCCGTCATCCATGTTAGTAACCATGATATTATGTGTGACTTCTAGCTGTTTTTCACATCCAAACAATTGCTAAATACATCAGTTTTTAAAAGACTATCCTTCATGTTTACCCAGCATCCCTGCTCACCCTTATGGACTATGAAACATGTATTTGTCACCTCTCTGAATACCTCCCCTCATACTTCTCTCATTCTTTTTATTCTTGCAGTGTTTTTGTCCACCTTTCCACTAGCTACAGTTATATAACATCCTCTAAAAAAGCATGTTAGCTTTTCTTCTCTGAAGCTCTAAAAAATACGAGGCAATATTTTTTCTGAGACCACTCTAAACCGTATTTACAGTGGAGCTTCTTTAACATCTTTCTCAAATTTCCTAGTTATTGTAAGAATATCCTTTACATCAGTAGCTCATACCTCTCTCCATTTACTGATTTCTCATCTTTTAAATGTGGTATGCTCATAACATAAGGACATTTCTTCCCTCTCTACTGACACAAAGAGAGGTATTTCACCTTCTTATTTTCACACTTATTGTGTTCTGCAGGAAAGTTGACAGTATAGGGTAGCTGACCCAAAACTACATAAAAGTTACAAACAGCCCTTTAAATATGTCTTTATATATATGTATATATATGTATGTATTTCTATATATAACCAGGCTGTCACTTCTTTGTCTGCAGTTTATAATCTATGAAACCTGCTTTTCATTATACTTATTAAATATATATATATAGTAATCCCATGTGTAAATTAACTTGAGCTATTTACCTTGACAATTTCCTCACTTTGTCTCTAGGATTTATCATCAGAAGTTAAAAAATACCATGTGAAAAGGTAGTATAAAATAAATTCTTGGGAAAGGAATAAAATAAAAGATTGTTTGAAATTTCATAGGTGTTCTCAAAGAAAAAAAAATAAAATAAAGCACAGCACTGAGGAGCTACAAAGATATGTTCTCCAAATAAATCACGTTAGCAGAGGATCCATTATGTGATTTGATGTATGTTCTGTGACCTAACTACAGGAAGAAACATTCATCACTTAAATTCTTGAGTTTCTCTTATGCTATTTCTCCTGAAATAAATAAATAGATAACATGAGCTAGTAGGGAAGTGCATATGGCATTAATCCAGAGTGTAAGACTTCTTCTGGGACTCTCAATCCTATTCATTATAATTGAGTTCAGCGAACCTACAAACTCAAAAAATAATCCCACTGGCAAATGTCAACATAAGGGTGATAGAATTAAGGTTGTATATAATGTCCCTTTTATTTTCATTCACTAGGCTTTCAAAGAGTTGAAATGGGCTCACCTGAATATGTTAAAAGAACAAAAAAAGGTATATTTATGTTAATGTATTTGACTTATTTTTTCTCCTTGCAGTTACAGAAGGATGTTTGGCTCGTTGACATGTACCGTATGTATCACTCTTTGTATCACGTTTGGATTTGGACCTAAAATGTGAGCTGGGGGCAGCTGTTCCATACAGATTAGGATTCTTCCAAACCTTCACTTCAAAGTTATCCACTCATTTTTAAATGTCCCATGATTTTTTTTTTTTTTTTGGAGAGTAAGTTAAAACTTGTGTGTTTGTACCATCATCCAACCAATCAGAATATTTAAAAGAAATCTTCTTATTATCCAAGCCAATTAAAAGGCAAAAAAAAAAAAAAATCTTTTTTTTCTCGTAACTCCAATATCTGGAAGGAATCAGATTGGATATGGATAGTACAATGCTATTCAAAGCAATGAAAACAGAGAAAGGAGGGGAAAATTGGAGTGGGAAATGGAGTAAAAAAAAAGAGATACTAATACACTCTCTTTGTTTTATATAGATATAACAAAGCCAGCCCGAGTGCTTTGAACATGCTTGTTCAGACATGTGAAATGGGTGAAGTGATTCATTCTGAATCTCATTCATTCACTCTTCTTGCTGCTCTTATTTTGCTATTTCCTTTGAATTGTAGTGAGATTAACCTGGAAAACATCTAATTTGTCTCATAGAGACTTGGACCCAATGATCTTTTAAAACATTTATTAACTCTTCATGCTCATGGCTGTTATTTAACTAAGGAAATGAAATCCAACATTATTTTGCTACTTTCCTCAGATGAGGAGACAGGAGCTGACCTGAAATATCTGTTGCATTTGTCTTCTTTTGTGGTTTGAGCAGTATCTCACAGTCATTCTAATGATGTCAGTCAATGGTGATTGAATAAAATATTCAAAAATATTTTAAAAATATTCAAGAATACTTCTTCAAATAAGTTATACCTTAGAATAAACACATTGCATTGAATGATATATTTTTAAGTTTTTCCTTTGCTTTTTGTTATCTCTTTTTAATATAATAAAGGACAAAATATGGAGTTCATGTGAATACAAGTTAGTAATTCATTCAATAAACTCTCCTGACATCATAAACTGCACATAGCGCAACTTTAATGATTTATAAATGGCAGCAATGCACTGAGAAAGTGCTCAGCTGCGTACTTACTCTGGAGCCTCATGGTTATTTATTAGCTTTTAGCTTTCTGAGTTTCCTAAACCTATCTTTTTTTTTTTTTTTTAAACCACACGTATGCTTCTCTTTTCCTACAACACCTGTGAAAACTTATATAGTAATGATGACTTCACACTGGTGTTTAAAAATGCCATACAGAGTGACCTCAATAAAAAGACTTTGCCAGATTACCTAAACACTTCATACTTACCCACACTGTATCTATAAATCCTCTGTTTTGTCTGTGCTTTAGCGAGACAGGTTTTCCTTCAAAGAGGAGCTAGTTATGACCAACCTAATACCACCTGGCATGATGGTATGTAAGCTTCAACGTGTTTTTTCAGACACCAAATTGTTTTATGGAATTTGCTACTGGTAGACAGTAAGTGATATCCATTTCTATGGAACATCTACGCAGACAAAATATTCAAGAAATGACTGCACTCAGAGATTTTCCCGTATTCTGGCTGTTCTGTGAGTTTTCTTAATAACAAGGTATTTGTCTGATGAAAGGTCTTTTCGATGTTTTTGTGCAATGTTGTTTGCAAGCTATACATGAAAATCATAGGAATGCTGTAGTATTCCAGGAAAAAAAAATGAATAGCAAAGATTACAACTCCTTTCTTTGTTTGCTCTCTGATTAAACTATTAATACTATACTTCTATTTTAAGGGCTGGATTTAAAGAGACAGAGAGACAAAATGGAGAAAGGGCATCAGCCTTTCCTTTGCCTGGAAAGCATAAAATGAAATAATGTTTACTCCTGAAATTCTTCAGCTGTTTGTAGGAAGTTCAGTGAAAGACCATCTGCTGGGATGCAACCTTTTTGGAGACAGCAAAGGCAAAGAAAAAGATATTTATGTATAACCTATTAGATTTTCATGCTGAAATGCTGTGGGGGCATTCATGGCCTTGCATCATGCTGGAAAAGTCCAGTGTCAAGAGCAGAGGAATAAGATCACTGAAAGTTATCCGCTTACAGGAGTTGGTGACGAGACATGTCAATTTTGAATGAATCCCGTTCCATCTCATCTCACAATATTTTAGAAGACTTGAAGCCCACTGAGAAGAAAGAGTGGACTTGCTGGGAATAGTAAGTCTTCGTCAGATGCTTTCACACAGTAATAATTTGACATCCTAGAAGTTTTGTAGACAAGGATCTCAGAGATCCATTTAGTCCAACAATTTGTAACAAAAATACTAATTATATATGCAAAATGCCTAGCAGAACATTTTCCAGAATGTCAAAGTATTGCTAATAGGACCTTCCCAGAACTATCATCAGCCAAGCTATTTTGCATGGTACTACACTTTATCTACTAGTTCCTGTTCATATGGCTGCAAATGCTCACAGGTTGTACACACTGCCCTGGGTTTTGTGGACCTATTTGGCTGAGACAGAGCTATGTCGAAGACATCCGCAGTGTGCTCCAGTTTACATTGTAGTCATGTCTTCAGTGATTCAGAGGGCAAATTATCATTGTTTTAACTAATACTCTTAAAATTATTAAGCCTTACTTTCTGATATCAAACTGTAGTTTATGCTAACTGTCAGACCTTTAATCAGGAAGCACTATAATTAGATATTTTGTGATGTGCAATTTCATGGACTGAGTTAGAGTGGCAGTAGTTTTGACTTTTGTTTTTGCCTCTGACGTAGTATGATTTGAACAGCTGTTCACAGTCCTTTGCACAAGTACTCAGGCTCACTCCATTAACAATTAGCACTCAGCAGCAATCTAGAAATGCAATTATTTCTGTCCATTTGAATGTGGGTTGGACATGTTCATTTTCATATTATTATTTTGTATTCATGGCACATTATTTTCTTTTATTTAATTCATAATTCTTTACATCACAAACTGATTTATGATTTTATTAACCTTGCGTAAGTCTGAGATTGAGACCTCCTTGATCTATCTGGTAGTAAAAAATACAGGCATTTGAGTAAATTGTAATAATGTGCTCTTTCTCTTTCTTAAAATGTTTCAGTTGTCCTAGGCAGGATGTTCCCCATTTGATTTTTCAATACTTTCTAATGCCTTTTTTTTCACAATAACAGCTTTACTCTAGCAGTTTTACACTTGCTATTTACATGTAAGCTTGAAGAATTTATGGCACTTTTTATCACCTTATAAATCATTACTTTCTCGTCCACCAGGCAGGAACTCTCTCTTTTTTTTTTTTTTTTTTAGCAAAGCTGTTAACAATTGTTAACAATGTCCCTTCACACAGTTCAGTTCAGCAGTTACTGCACCCCAAAGGCTGAATCGTTCTCCCCTCTTCCTTCGTTGGTGAGAATTACTGGTATTATTTAGGTTGTGGATTCAATCCTGACTGTTCTTCTCACACATCTTGCCTGAAGAAGGAGGACTGGGTTGTTATGTGGTGCAAAATACCATTGGGAAAAGGAAGATCCATCTGTAGAGTTACCATATTTTGTTACTTTAGGGATCTCTGAGAAACGCTGTCTCAATGCTGGAAAGAGATGCATGGAGACCTCAGAAAGACACTCGGGAGACAAGTAGCTTTATATTAAAGGTCCTTTCAGAAGACACCATGTATATGCACCATGCAATAATTATAAAACAAGATTAAGATTATTTGTCCTGGTCTTAAAGTCTGGCCCATCTTCACATTTATTAATTTCATTTTCACTGTTTTCACTGTGCCCTAGCCAGTGCTACCTGACACCTTTTTTTTTTTCTACCGTGCAGTTAATCAGCAGTCAGTCCTGAGAAGCCATATATAGGTAGACAAAAGTATATAAAAATAGGGGAGAATGAATGTAATGAATATAAATTTCAGATTTTTTTTTTTTTGAATGCTGAAGTAAGAACTTTTGCAACAGAATCACAGGCTATTCTGTAAATATGTATGTAGAGACAGCTGGAGATTCCCTGAGGAAATCTCTCTCTGAGCTACTTAGATTTGGCAGTCTTATTATACATCACTCATGTTTTTACCAAAGACTACTAAGCGGTTTGGAATGTTTAAGTGCTTCATTTATTCTTGTTTGTAGGTATGAAAAGCACATACTTCATACAACAAGTATTTGATACTACGCACATAATGGGATCCTCTTTTTGAATATTATTGGGAACTAAAAACAGAATAAAGGGAGAATTTACACAGTGCTGATTTTGTCTGTATAAGACTTTTTAAGAAGCTTTGTGCTGTAGGTATCTTGTCTGAACACGAGTACACATATTTACATTAAATGCCATTTGGCTTACAGTTTACATCATTACTCCTTTAAGAAGTCTCTTCCAGAACTCAAGTTCTGAATGTAGATATACTCACATCTTTTCAGTGTACAGATAAAGCTGTTTGCAGGTAATTTGCAAGACTGAGAGCTTGTAAACTTCCATTTAGCAGATCCTAGATCAACTCATGACATCTTCAGTATAATAAGGGAATATTTATACCCTTGAAGGATTCCCTACCATTATGCTTGTCATGGATTGAACAAATTGCAAAATATTTTATTCCTACTCTTTATTACTAAGTGAGAGTATCAAGATAGAACAAATATATATATTGATAGAATAAATATCTATGTAGGCATTTTCTAGAGGAAATAGAAATATGCTAGGAATAATTTTGTTCCAAAAAGAAATATATGAAAACTGGTTGTGATGTGTCATCAGCACAATCAGGTTTTGGAGGAATTTCCAGTACAAATGGTGAAAAAACACGAAAAAAAAATCATGTTTTCTAAAAAGGTGTTCGGCTGACTCATGAAAAATATTGTTTGTACCACTTTCTGTAGCCAGGTGTTGGCTGTGATGGTATATGCAGTGCACCCAGCTCTGTTATTAAAATCCATCCTACTTTCCTGCATTCAGGTACACTGTAAAGGCTTCCCTGATACGTGTTCTTGGCACAAACCTTGCTTGATAACTTTTATCCTGGCTTTAATTTTGCTTCCTCCACTATTACTGACACTGGCCAAGTTATAAATCCCTGAATGGTTTTATAATGGAAACATTGACATAGTCTTTACCATAACAGTATGTATGGCACAGTGGTATTATTTCTGTTGATGACAGATGTCGTTAGCTTAATGACCATAGTTATCTATTGTTATATTTAAGTGAGGTTGCTTAATGAAGTTAAATCTATTTTCCTTAATGGATAGAATTAAGAAACTATGTCACATCTACATTAAACATATTACCTTTAATTTGTACAAAGAAACCTATAACTTGAATGATTACTTCTACTTAATATATCATTAACCAGAAATTGACCAGGGCTTAGTAAAGTATGATTTGAGATTTCCAGATTTGTTTAGCATCCCTATTTTGCCTGTCAAATGAGACTTCATTAAAGCTTTATATTTAATTTGGCTGAAATGGTCTGCAACTGTTTTGTGGGCAGTCATTTGAATTGTGCATTGTGGATAATACATGTAATATGCTTAAATATTTGTATATTGTTTTTCTGTAAGTGTTGTTTTATTTTATGGGTGTCATTCTCAGTCCACTGAAATTATTGTTAAGATGGAAATCCATTTCAATGAGATTTGGATCTCTTGTTCACTATGATCACTGATTGTTCTACCCACTTCCCTTCTTCTTGTAGTTTTCTTGGAAGTGCAATAATGGCTTTAAAATGTTTTGAATGAAAACAATTATTTGTATCAATTTCATTTGTTTTATAATAAGTACTTATCCCTGTATTTTACTTTACATTTTAAGTGGAATAAATATTATTATTTAAGAAATATTATATATATATTATTATTTATGAAATTAAATAATATCATTATTTAATATTATATTATTATTTATGAAAAAAGATAACACAAAAATTAGGAATGAATTTATGATTGTCAGAGAGACTGGGTAATGTATAGATGGAAATATAGTCTATTGCTGGACGGAGAAAATCCATACACTTTAGTCTCTTCTAGTGCTCTTGAGCACTTTGGAGTCAAAGTTTTCCTTCTCTTGCTGTTGATTTTAAAATAGTAAATCTCTTCTTTAAAGGATGTAGCTGTGCACTGAACTTTCAGAAAAGGACACATGCGTATGTCTCTTCTTCTAAGCCTTTACACTTCCTGGAAATTTCTTAGTGAAAATGTTTTAAAGACACCAGATGAAAATACAAATAACATGTTATAGAATAACCATTATATAAAGTAACCATTTTTGAAACCAAATTGTTAATTTTCATTCTGTGTACCTGTGTTGCTAAACTTGTTTTCCTGTACCCTGTCTTATACAGTTCATTTTACTTACACAAAAAGGAAATTGGGAGTTAGTTTAGCGAGGGTTAGCAGTCCATTAGGTTTGGAGTTTTTTTTCACACACAGTTTTCATTTCCAGAGGAAGTAGCACAGAAAAATGGACAATGAAATAAAAGATAATAGCTGTGGACCAATTTTTAACATGTAATGAAAGGTCCAAATCTAATATGAAGACAAAATTTGAATTAAGCTTCTTTTTGTATTGAATAAGTCATAATCATTCCAAATCCAAGACCAAAGTAATGGAGTTAGTCATGCCCCTATCTCCACATTTTTTAATGGGGAGTTTTCCTGAAACAGGGCTGGGGCATTCAGGTATCCTACTAAATGATCCATTTATGTAACATTATTAATGTAGGCAAATCCTTTCAACCATGATTTGGGAAATTAAAAATATATTAATAACAAAGCCTTCATGATAACTACAGTGATGAACAACACATAGTTTATATTTAATCACCTCTTATTCATAACATGTCACAATCATCCATCAAAGCAGCAGGAAAATTGTCTAGCCTAACTCCTACACTGCATGTAGTAATGGAAATATAATAGGGGAAAAAGTTCAAGGGGAAAACTCATAGCATAATAGATGCCATGCCATGCCATGATGATCTTAGTGGTCATGTCTGCACACTGAGCTGAGTCATTTTATTGAAGAATGGATGCATGTGTGGAGGTAGAGGTTGTGTATTTCAGATAGTGCTGAGCCTCACATCTCAAAAATCAAGGGTTAATGCTCATAATCATGCAATTTCCTTTATGATACAATATAAAAATTCCTGCCTGATACTTTTATCTTCCTCTCATTATTATTTTTTTAAAGCCACATATGTGATTAAAATATATGCAGGCTGCTATTTTCTATTTAGGAAAGCTTTCTAATTACCTTAATCTATGGTAAAAAATACCTTTCTTTTTAACTCTTCTCTGAGTTTCTTGTCCCTGTGGGTGATAATGGGGTCAGCTAACCTACCTGTATCCAACCAAAAGTTGTTCCTAATCACTTTACAGGGATGATACTCTCATCAGTGAGGGAAAGTAGCTTTTCCTCAGAGTAATTCAGTTTTCCAGAGAAGGATGCCTAGGGTAGATCAGAGGATCTGGTCTCCAGAGACTCCTAAACTTTAACCAATGAAAGGTAATTGAGATGGTGCCTATCCAGGGTAACGCTTTCTTTTGCACCTCTGATGATACTCCTATTTCCTTTCCCAGGAGAGCTCTATGCTAGAGCAGGAAGCTATCAAAATGTCAGAAGGTGAATCCAGACTAAATCCTTCATTTCCCTTAGGATTTTATTTAATGTTGTGGACAGAGTTCAGTTCAGGAGCAGACTTGGCATCACTGAAGTATTTTCTGTGGCTATAATCTATTCTGTTTATTTCTGGGGCTTTTGCAGGTGTAGATGACATTGACTGAAATTCATTTCTCTGAGAGCCTTGTTGTATATCACACAGCTAAAAAAGCTAAAAAAGATTTTTTGTTCTGTAGAAACCTTTCGCAAGGTGTTTGCTGTGTCATATCCATGCTGTGACCTTTGGCAGTGACTACGCTCTCCTAATTATGGCTCTGATCCCAAATTTTCTCAGTCACCAGAAAGTCTCTCATTCATTTCACTGCATTCAGTAGAGTCTTGTGGAGTTAGCCCTGCAATTGTTTCCTGTTATTTGCCAATGACTTGCCCTTTCCTCTAGCTGTTTCTCATTGTCATCAGCATCCACTTTGTCAGCACCAGGACCGTCATTGGGCTGATAAGAACTTGCTGCTTCAATACAAAATCTCAGTGGATGATGGCACCAGTCACAGCTGCCACAAAAAACTGCACAAACAGCACAAGGAAACAAATTGTATAATTATCACTCTAGTCAATTTATGTATGGGAATTTCCATGAGCTTCAGTGGGTCTATCCATACTCCTATAGCTGTGCAGATACTGCCACAATGCAGAGCTGTGGGAGAGAAACTGTGAATCGAGACAAAAAAAAAAAAATCATTTTTACAGATTCTGAAGGGGAAAAAAAAGAGATAGAGATGTCAATGATCTCAACAAAAGAAATATAAAACTGGTAAAAAGTTCTAAGCTTTTTTTCCCCCTTATTTTCCCATTTTCTTATAATCTGACAAATTTTTTAAAAAGTGAGTTTTTGAACAAAGACAGTGCACTGGAAACTATTCTTTTCTCTTGCCACCTTCTGCCCCTCTTTGTAAGCACAAAGCTAATCCAGCCTGTGGAAACTTCCCCATATTTTAGAAATCATGGACCTTTATGACTAATTTCCTGTGCCAAATTCTAATTGCTTTAATTCTACATTGCTGGAGAGAATCTGAAAACAGGATTCTTTAGAACAAAATTAACTTATATAATGAGTGAAAAGATAAATCATATTAGCTTAATTAAAGTATATTAACATTTTTGTTGCATATGAATAAAAAATCAGACACAATGAAAGCAGGATTTTCATAAAGAGACAATTTATGGAGATTTATGAAGATTTTAGGAACTTGCAAAATTCCATTACTTAACATCTTTATTAAGATCTTTACAAGCATACATAATGAAAGACTGAATAAAATATTTAATAAATGGATGTATGTTGTGTCATATTGATTCAATATGAGAAAAATATATGGAAGGTAATTTAAGGAAAAGGATAATCAGTAGTTAAAAAAGAAAAAGTATTATTTAAGCTTTTGTGAAGACTGTTAAACAAATACAACAAGCAAACACTGCCCTAAACTGCTTTCAAAGTCAGTGCAGCAATGACTTAAAAAAAATTCTATGTGCGAATGCTCTTCTGACCATGGTTTATGTGAAAATCTATTATGGGTAAGGGATTCATATTTAACAGGAATTCTCATTTAAACCTGAATCCATCAGATAGCTAGGAGCAAATTAAAATGATTACCTGTCAGCAGCGCTCAGGCTAATGAACATCATCTCAGTGTTTCCTTATTGTCTTCCACTAATCAGTTTTCTTATACTTCTCTGCTTCAATTAAAAGTTAAGAACATCATGAGCTATTTTTCTATTTTATCTTTATGAAATAGTCTGTAAAATGGGGTATGGTCCTTGGTAGGATATCCTGGTTCTACTGTCATGCAAAAGGATAATATCAATAGTTTCATATTATCATACTTATGCCTGAATCTTTTCTTTAGCTTCAGCGATTTTTTCTTCTATTCAGGTATCTCAGTATTCTGTAAGTAAAGGGTAAAATAACTGCTATTATAGGTGAATATATATGTCTAAAATTAGTATCTAATTTTGAACAATTTTTTTGCTATTTTATAACTTCTTTTTGCTCCAGTGAAGTACTTCTAATCCACGGACTCTCTTTGTCCTGATGCTCCAGAGCAGTGTAGTCTGCAGCATTTGCCTCCCTTTTGCTTAGGCAGATAAGACATGGAGCAGATAAGCTGGTGGGCGAGTTGACAGCAGAATTCTGTCAGAACTTCCAAAAAAATTGACTATCTCTATTAATATTGCAGTTTTGCTACTACGATGCTTTCCAAGGATAAAAAACATCTCACTCTGCCTACCTCCCACACAAAGCAGTTGTGTTTTGCCAGTTCACTGTTGCTTTATGGTGATGCTCAGAATATTTCCTAATTGGAAAGACTTTAAACAGCCATTGCCCACAGAGTTGCACCATAATAGCAAGAGGTTTGGACACAGCACCTCACTTCTCCAGCCCTGACATTGTCTAAACACAGTGGCAAGAATCTTATTTCATCTGAGTGAGTGTGTCCTTTTTATTTTTATTTTTTATGATAAAGTTATTTTTAGTAAAAGGGCACAATACTCTCGAGTATAGAATTCCTTCCTCTGCTCAGTTATCATGATATAAAAGATACAGTGAAACTACACTGTCTCCATTATTATGCATATTATAGATAGATAGATAGATAACATACATATAAAACTTAAACATTTACTTACTTTGGGATGATTGTCCCAGTTCTATCTTCCCAGCTTCCTCCTATCCCTGAGCATGCACCTAGGTAAAGTATCCAACTCAGCAAATGTGTTTCTTGGCAACAAAAATGTGAAATAATGGCACTTATTTAAAAAGCTATGCATTGACTGTAAGGTGCTGCCTTTCATTTCTCCTATAATACCTAAGGGGTATGTCATGTCACTTTTTTGTTTTGGGGATTACAATTGTTCAATTATAATATGTCAAAATACATTTTACAGAAATGATTGATCAGGATAGATCCTGAAATAGGCAAACCATTTTATCTCAAAAGATCCTAAAATGTTTGAAGATTTTGAGATTGCTGAGACTTTCTTGGATAAAGATTGAATGGTCTGAAATTATAATTAAGCAGATATATATAATTCAAACAGACTTTTGGACCATTATTTTGGGATCTTACATCTCTATTGCAGGGTTACTAAAGAGTACCAGGTCTTTACTGGTGTCACTCTTACTGGAGCATCTTTATCGGTGTCATACAACCAACACATGAAAAATAGAAACAATTCACTTGACATAGAATAAAGGAAGTGGGAATATATAGCACAGAATTTGTTCTGGCCAGGCAGCTCAAACCAGAGAAAACAGTCAGGGCTATATCTTAAATGTGGGAACACTTAGAACAAGAGACCCAGAGTGTGGGTCGTAGAAAGGAGAAATCTTCTGTTTAAATAATGACACATGCCCCACTACTGCTATTCCATGTCTAAAAGGGTTTAAATTCCCTTCTGCCTTCAGACAGCTGCTTCAGCTAGCCAAGGGTGTTTGTCTCTGTGCTGTCTAATGTACGTGGAGAAATTGGAAACATCTGTTGCCAGTCCTTCTATATTCAATTCTGCAGAACAATATGCTCAACTGATCTGCAAATGTATTCAAAACCATAATCTCAAGGTCTGAGCCCAGGAAGTAAGCAGTAGAAGTGCTGGCAATAATAACATAGTGCTCTGAGCTGTTCTGCTAATAAACAATAAGGGCAATTACTAGGCATAAATTACCAGCCCCAATTCATAGGCTAATTATGTCCCTTTACTAGTGTTCCTCTCATCTTATATTATGTGCTTTTTAGACAGAGGTGGGAACAGTATAAGTGTTTGACCTCCAAGCATCCTCTCAGTGAATGAAATTCCATCTCTAAAAGGCAGGAGGAGACTATTAATTATCTTTCAAAAGACATTCATATCCATTTAGAAGATAGGAGCCTTCTCCCTTGCTATTTGCTGAACATCAGCCCTAAATGGTTGATTTGCAAAACTGGAGTTAGGAAATTCTTGCAAAGGCTCACAGTACACTTCAAATGCCAGAAGACTTCAAGACAATGTTATTTCCACAGTTGCTGGGGAAAAAAAAAAAAAAAAAAAAGAAGTTTAAGTTAGCAAATAAACTAATTATAGAAGCCTGGCAGCCCTGAATTTCAGAGAGTTCCCGTAATATGCACAATGTTTTAGGAATTTATGAATATGACCCCCACCAAAGGAGGAATGAAACAGAATATGCATAAAACATGATATATAATACATTCCATTGTATTTTGAGAGTTCTAAAGATGAAACAGAATGTTTTGAGTAAGTCATAAGCAATGGATTAGAATATTTTGTTTTGCAAATAACAGTAAAATTATTTGGTTGAAAATAGAAGTAAATATCATTCTAGAAAAAAAAATCATTTTTGATGCACTGTAGTGTAAGGAGCTCCTCAAATTTGAAAATCTTTTTAAGTGAACATCCATGAGAACTGTAAGGAATTTTCCCAGTGCCAAGAATCTCCATCATATTTTTTAGCAGTGTTTGTTCTCCTTGGAAGCTCCTAGATCTGAAGTATGTAGTAACTCCCTTGGAAGTTGTCTCTTTAAACTTTTTTTTTTTTTTTTTTTTTTTTTTGAACTGAATCAGCCACGTAATTTTTCTGCAGATATTATCTGACCTCTTCAAATCTTGGGTAAACTCCAACTATAGGGCTGAAAGGAAAGCAATTCAAAGTTAGGAAATTAAAATTACCTGTGTAATATTATTTCCCTCATTTATGACATGGGAATAAGTTTTACTGTGACCTTCTGAGAAGAGGGATTATGTTGATTATGTTTGGTAGAATCACAGTGATCGATGATCAATCTCATGCTAAAATGTGATATTTGTTATACTTACTTTTTCAAATAGATAATATAAAATTTTGAAAGTCTAACAAGATTTATCACATTTATCTTGCAAAGAATACATACATCACAGTTTGGTCAGTCACTCTTTCTTAAATGATAAGAATTTTTTAAACACTGCATTTTACCTCAAATCACAAAGCCTTTTTTAAGCTTCTTGAAAGACATTTGAAGATGATAAGAGAGAAGGAAAGGTGTAAAGAAAGAAACACTGTCCTGGGTTTTCTTATCCTTATTTAAAGGAGAGAGAGAGGAAGAAAATCTCTGACAGACTGGAATAGCTCAAGGGATTGGTAATGGGCTACGGAGTTATATACCTCTAGGTCACCATTTCAAATCTGGAGTTACTAATTAAAGACACAGCACACACTGTTATTTGTATTTTTAAGGTCTATAAACTTCTTTGGGCTTCTTGGTTAATGACTTGAATTAAATTGATTGTGAAAAGGAACGTCTGTCCTTGGATGACTTTAGTGAAGACTGAGGTAAGAGGTTTTTTTAGCAGTATAATAGTAATGACTATGTTTTTAAACTTGCAAAAATAAATACTTCAGTTCTGAATATGTTCATTGAAATGATGTAGGGATAACTTGTTTAGAAATAGGATTACCTAGGATGACCCTAGAATATTTATAGGCACGTAATGATATGTATCCAATCACATTTTCACCTTCTCTCATGCTATAATTAGCATTTCCTCTGCCCAAAACTTACATATATATATGTATATATATATATGTATATGTAGGAGTTACAGTAGGAACATAATGTTGGATATGGAAATTGAAGCATCCATGATTGAGGACTTGAAAAGGCAGGAAGAGGAGTCTGGATAAACTGGTGCATGGGTGTTTTCTACAGACCAAGGGGAAAAATAATAAATCAAAAAAAAAAAAAAAAGTGGGAGAGTATGGAAAACCCTAATTCTTTATTTTAGCTTGTGTTATACAGGAGTTGTACTTTAGAGAGTATGTTTTGAGTTTGGAGTAAAAGCAATAGAATTTTTTATCACCTAAGAAATGTTGCTAGCAGGAAACCTGTAAGTATTATTTTATGTGACATAGTTCTCACAGTAATTAAGAATTTGGTCTTGCAGACTATTTCTAATAAAGTAGTCTCTAACTGCATGGATGACTGAATTCACAACTCATTTCCAAAGGGTTTTGTATGTACATAAAATTCAAGATTGAGAAACTTGTTAGATAAATATTATTTGCATTGTTAACAACACTCCTTTACCCTCTCTTTCATGCTACTAGCTGCATATCTTATGACCAGCTTCTCCTCTCTGTTGTAAAATGGCTGTATTTGTGAAGAAATTATGGGGTTTAACAGAGGACTATCACAATCTATCTTCAGACTTCCGGGAATACAAAGTATCTTATCTTTCAGAAGCTTGTTGGAACAATGTGTTTAACTAAAAAGGGACAAAATGAGGTGTAAATGGATGGATATGACTTTTCTCTGTCTACTTAAGACCTGAATAATATAATAGAGCTTATTGCATTTCCATTTTCCTACTGGATGGGAGAGAGCCTGAATGACACAAATGGGAATATCGAGTCCTTAAAGATTTTTAGTTCCCCTTTTCTATGCTGGAGTATGTTATGTCTTCCTTACTTTCCCCAAATATGTTCTCATTCTTAGTATGAAAAATGTTTTTGAAAGTTCAGGAAAAGTGTATACTTCTTGCAGACTCATTTTCTGCAGAATGCTTGGATTGCAATTTGGATACTGCTCAAAATGGTCAAGAAAAACCTTTTGTTTCTTTTTCCTCAGGAATCTCTTTAATTCTTGTACGTATTAAATTGCTCAAAAATATGTTCTTTCACTTGTCTCACCTAGCTTAAATTGTTTCACCAATCTGCGCTGAAGCTTGCAGT
Source organism: Tinamus guttatus (assembly GCF_000705375.1). Next base: position 120,838 of record NW_010587470.1, read on the forward strand.
TTTATACCCTGTTATATTGTAGATACTGATTCTACACTTAGGGCTTTGTATCACTGATTTTCATTCAGTTGTAAGTTAAAACTTTTCTCCCATGTTCTTGTAAACATGAACAACTTTCATATCTCTCGTCCCATCCTACCTTCTGGGAACATGTTTTTATTGTTTCTAAAATTGGGTAAGTACATTACATTCCTGTTCAATTTGGCTATTCCTAAGCATAAGAAAAGATGGGGGCACCTAACATATGCCCCATCAACTCAAGATTGGTCTGCCAAAAGTGGAAAAATAAACCTAATTACTTTCAAACATTTCTTTTTCTTTCTCTCTCTCTCTCTTTTTTTTTTTTTTCTTTCGAACAAGCAGAATCTGCCACAGTGAGGAATGAATGCAACATGTTCTTCTCTCCCCATGTCCAGCTGGAACCAGCCTCTGGACTCTTCTTTTTGTCAGGTCATATCTTCCCATCATGACTCCAGATGGTACATTTGTTTCCCTCTTACTTTTCTCTTTTTTTTTTTTTTTTTTTTTTTTCCCCAGCTAAAAAGAAAGGTGCCCAAAGCAATGTTCTATTATTTTAGTGTGAGAGCTCTCTCTAGTGGTAAGGATATTATTTTCCTTTTGTTTGCCTGAGCAGTAAAATACCCCAAATGGCTGCCCTTTCCTACTGAATGGAACCTGACTTTTCTTCTCAACAAAAGCATTGATACTTCATTAATATGGGGACATCTCTTAAAACAATTTCCTAGCTGTTCATTACATAATTTTATTATGTAATAATATGAACACAAACATCTTTCAATTTAAAATGTTAAGGCTTATGTATGTTGACATCTCAAAGACTGGAGCTTGCAAATGCTCTGAACTTCTAATGCCAGAGGTTCAGGTATGAAGAATCAGAGTACACTGAGGATACAGACTGTCATTCTTGTGATTCTTCATGGGAAGAATCTTCATTTGAAGAATTAACTCATATTAGAATAAACAGGAAGATCTGTTCAGATTGCTCATTACAGGTGTAATTTAGGCTAGCAGGAAAGATTTCAGATGAAGAAAATGATATATTTTTACCAATCACCATTGAGAGGCACACTAGAATTTATCTAAATGTATGAAGAAAATCCTATCATGGTAATATTATTACTAAAACATATAATATAGGAGGATATCAAAATAATAGAGAGTTGTGAAGGAACAGTAAAAAAAAAAAAAAGTACAGCTTTCATAAATAGGCAGAATTTGTAACTTTTAAAATGCTTATGATTAGACACAGGATTGTTTAACTTGGAGGCCAAAACAAATTTAGAAAAGTAGGAAATCCCATCAGCAAAATGCCAATGTTTCATATTCTTCCATTTCAAACTTATGTTTTAAAAGTGAAAAGAAAAACAAATGTAAAACCAAGTAAAATGTTTAAAAAATAAACAAAATACTTCAGGTCAATGAAAAGTCTTGATCTAAAACAACCTTTTTCGCAAAATATTGGTTGAGAAATCGGACTGAATGGAATAATTTGAATAGTTCTACCCACAATGTGATTTAAAATAACTTTTAAATTAAACATAAACACAGTTCTGTCTAATTTAAACTTAGGACTTCATTAAAATTGGCCTAGCTTCATTCAGATGTGTCTGTAACATGGGGAATGACTCAAAAAATGCCTGAATGTCAAGCTGCAATTTAGCTTCTAGTTTCTACATGAAAAAATTACCCACAAATTCTCAGCAACAATGTAAGGGAATATATGCAGTGGTAAAGATAAATACATTTGAATTGCTGTTTCCCAAATTATAATTATCTTTAGAATTCCCTTTGTGCTGTATTGTCCTTACAGTTTTCTGTGGTTCTTCAGTCATGAGTATATCTGTATTCTCTAGTGATCCTCCGTTTCCTCAAGAGGTAGATAAGAAGGTAGGAGTTAAGCCTGACGGGAGGAGACTGCTCTGCAGGGTAGATGCAGGAATGGGTTCTGAATGCTGTGCGGTGCACACTGTGACTGATACCTTTTTTCCAATTCTGATTCCCAAACTGCAATCCCATTTTGAAACCCTTCCTTAGTGGTCATGGTGGTGGGGATACCCATAGGCTTCATAAGAAACACCCAAACATATAAATAATCCCATTCAAAGAATGCTGAGACTTGACGTTTTCTCCCCAATGACTTTAAATTAAACCATTTTTTATCTGTAAATCATCTCAGATATTCCTATGATGAACAAGTACTTGCAGTTTCATTTCTGCTTATCCTTGCAGACTCTCAAATCATTCTGAAGCCACCAGCATTTCTAAAAGCAAGACACATTGATTTCCTCATTATACTGGGAAACGGCAAGTTAAGCAAATTTCAGAACTCTTTTCAAACTCCAGAGTCTGTTCAGAAGCGATAAGACAAGACATCATATTCGACTCTGTAAGCTTTTGTGTAGAGATAGTTCTCAGCAAAAGTATTTCTGCCTAAGGGATAGGGGAAGGGGGGGAAGAAAGAAGGAAAAAAAAGAGAGAGAGAGAGAGAGAGAAGGAAAAAAACTATTTCCTTCTTCCAGCTGGAAAGGAAAGGAAGGAAAGAATCTTCAAATTCTCATTCATTTACTGTAACTGCTTTACTTGCTTTTTATATGCAGGGAAAACAGAGAATTTTATATGCTAAAATTGACTTTTTCACCAAATATACCATGCAAAATTGTCCTAACCTCAACAGTGCTTATCAAAGGCACACAGGCAAAAAAAAAAAAAAAAAAAACCAGCAAAAAAAAAAAAAAAAAAGGGAATGTGAAAGCTGAAAAATACTAAAAATACTTACATTTTAAAATATTTAATGGAAACATTATGCTGATACTTTGAAATAACATTTTGTAATGTGCAGGTATTTTCAGAGGTAAAGCTGAATGGTTTTCAGCTTGTTTATTCATTTTATTGCCTACTGACCAACTTAAAATAATTACCACCAGTATTACATTTCATACATATAGTTTGTACATGCAGATGCTAGATTGTTAATACAGAGAAAATGCTGCCAGTGCACTGCAGTGTCTTCAACAATCCAGACTGAAAACGCATTCCACTTCAGATTTCAGTATATGATAGTCATAACAAATAGTGATTGCTCTAGAAATGGAATTATCTTCTTGTGTAAATCCCATATCTCTTAAAAATAACTTGAATTATTTTTTACAAGGAAATATATGTGGGAAGGATATTTATCCCTAAATAGTAGTCTTTTTATTCAGTAAGTGCTACTTACAGTGTCCCAAATGGAGATCGCTGTCATTGAGATATGCAGGAAAATGCAATCACCTCATCTTTCTCTGTTTCTTTGTGTGTGTGTGCGTGTGCGTGTGTGTGACTAGTGTCAATTCATAAAGCCTACTTCTTTATCTAAAGTTTTTTTTTATATCAAATCATACATAAACTCAGATTTTCCCATGACCTGTAGAGCTGGAAATATCTTGCAGATGGTCTTCTGTGATCTCTGTGTAGAGAAGGAAATTTTACTTGCTGTTGCAGCATTACTTTACAAACAGTCTCATTCTGTGAAAGATTATTAAATGACATTCTACAGAGGAAAGTTCTTCTTTAACAATGCATTGTGTACAAGCACAAAAAGAGCAAGGTATATGCAAAACAACATGGCTAACAAAGTCTAAATTATCTCAGTGGGAAAAATTCCATTGTCTAAACATCTTTTATGCAGCTTGACTCCTAAAACAGATGTTGGAAAAATTCTGCTTAAGGTATCTTGACCTTCTTTTCAAATAAATAAATAAATAAATATATATATATAAAAGAAAGTTCCCTTGATCTTTGGACGAATTCTCACAGCATAGGGTAGCTGCACACCTTTGTCCCATGCAGCTGGCTAATTCTATTTCAGTTTTAATAGGCAGAGACAGACATCTACTTTTTCAGTCTACATTGATTTGCTGGGGAAAAAAAAAGGGTGAGCTGCCCTGAAGTGCCAAACACCAACAAGATACAAGGGCATATAGAGGCAAAGTGACTCTACCTTATATTTGGAAAGGTACAAGAGTATTTTAGCTAAAACATTCGGTTACACAGACTCAAGATATACTGACCTCTGCTCCTTGAGGCTTTGGCATGTGCTATGTACAGCAGTGAAATGTCTCCCACAATATTAGCTGTGGAGAAAGAGTGCTGAGTTGACAAGGAGGTCAGTCAAATCCCAAAGCTAGAAATTGAACAGACTGGGTAATGAAGAAACAACAGTAGCTGAGCTGGAAGACGTTTCACCTACACACACCTACACAACCATTAAATCTTAAGGGTGCAGGTTTAAAGGATGAAAATGCCAACGGCTGGTAAAACATAATGGTAACTTATAGAACTATAAATTAGAAGAAGGTTGTGAATGATCTGAAAGGTCAAAAGAATATAAAATTGAGGTCTTTGGAGAGTCGTATGTTTCTGAACTGTGGGAGAAATTCTGCACCTTAAGCAAAAAAGGCCAAACTTGTCATTAATATACTTTTCTTTGATAAATTGTTCTTTCATTTTTGATTCATGAAGTGAAGAATGTAGTGCATTTGTTTCTTGATTTGTGTGTGTGTGTGTGAATGTAACTTGAAAAATGAAAATCACATTATTAACATCTGTACTCTTTCTTTGTAGAGCAGAATTTATACAAAGATTTCACAGGATTTAGTTTACCAATTAATGCTATACCTTAAAACATTAAAATATTTACAGGTATCAAATTCTAAGAATGCAAAAGCAATAAAACTAATGTACATAGTTACAAAATGTTAGCAGAGCGATGGAATTTTTCTCTTCATCATGGATCATAAAGTTGACCTTGACAGGTTGTTTTCTTTCAGAAGCTTTATCTTTAAGATGCACGCAGATACCAAAAGTAAATTTACTTTTAGCAAATCACACAATTCATCCTAAAGCATAGTTCTTATTTTTCTGTTGAAATGTTTTGATCCAAATCCAAACCCTTATTTTGTGTAATATGACTATCTTTAGTCATCCTTATGCATCTTCAGTCTGCTGATTCAATAACCAATACAAAATTAAATGGCTCTCTGGACAGTTTTTTTTTTTTTTTTTTTTTTTTTTTTTTTTTGCTTCTAATGAAGCAAAAAGGGCTGTATACCAGTTTTGATATCATCAGTTAGTAACTTCACAAAGAATTTTTTTGACTACCTGAGTGTACTCTTAAATGAAAATTTGCAGTGTTTATGAGCATTTGGATTATACACTCTACTTGATCTTTAGTACCTTTGGCTCATTTAGACACAATTTGAGCTTTTTGAATGACATCTTCCTAATTCTACTATTATGCTTCACTTTCCTGCTTAGTTATGCTGCTTTCCTTTTACTCTATCTCAAATCCTTTTTCATAGGTATTGTGTGCTGACACTCTGCTTCCACTATGTCATCCTTTACTTATCTTGAAGCAATTTGTATGTATTTGTCTTAGCTACTTTTCTTTAGCTTCTGCATTTTTACATTGTTCCTCACAATGAAGTCTAAACAACACATGATCATTTTCTTGTCCTTCCTTTAGGGATGCTGAATATGGGCCAGCTGTGGTCATCATTTTAGAGTGTTTAGCATTTACGCAGAAGCACAATTTTTCTGGCAGCTATCACTGATTTTGATTGGAAAATGTTAATACAGATTGGGCCAGATACCTTATTTCACTAACATGATTAGTTGTCGTAGCAGTGTAAGAGTAGCATAAGTAGTGCAAGCTACTTAAAAATGATACATATATACATATTCAGCCAGAGCTGAATATTTCTATCCTGATTCAGTAGTAAATGTTGCAAGAAGAGTCTTCTAAAAACAACTCCATCCCACTTCCTACTGTTTTCTTCTAAATGATGTCATGCTGAATCAACAGAACCAATTAACATACTAAGCAGACAGAACTTTAATAAAGCTAATTCTAGACATGATAGGTAAAGGCAAGACAAATACTTTATCTGATAGTATATATACTATTATTATTATCTGATCTAGGCTACTTCTAACAGGTAATTAAAGTTCAAATTATGATATGCCAGTGTCCATAATTATTCTGCATGTCTTTCAGATGTCTGTCTTATCAGCTCACTATTGATCTTTACAGGAACTGAGTTAAGAAAAGAATTATCTTCACCCCTGAAGTAGGACATGGCTGAGAAAGAGAGAAAAAAAAAAGGAAAAAAAAAAAAAAAAGGAAAAAGGAAAAGGAGAGAAAAGGAAAAATAAAAAATAAATTTAAAAAAATGAAAAGGGGAAAAGACAGAAAAAGAAAAAATGATAAGGAAAAGGAGAGAGGGGAAAAGAGGGGAAGAGAAGAGGATGGGGAAAAAAAAAGAGAATGGGAGGAGGAGAGGAAGGCAAAGGGAGAGGAATAGGAGAGGGGAAAAAAAATAGAAAATAAAGAATAAAAAAAGACCATTCCCTTCCCGTGGAGTTGTCTCCATGCCGGCATTCATGGAATTTAGCCCCGTGCAATGGGCCAGAGAAGGTCTATGAATCTGAAAAAAGAAATTAGTATTATTCAAGTAATCACCTATTTGGTAGTTAGTGTTCTACTATATTTAGTATGCATTGCTAGAGGTTAAAGTGATGTGCATGTTCTAATTTTAAATGTAAAATTTAATATTAACAGGAACTTCCCATTCAATTGCAAGACAATACAATATTATCATAGCTGTAGTGCAACTGGCTTCAAAAATGGTCAGTCTTTAACCTGAAAATACAAGTAAAGACGGGATTTGCATAATTAGATGATGTAATATATCCATACAATTGGTAACGGCTTTACATCAGTTTTAATGGCTAGCTTAACTGCAGTTAACAGCATGGTATTGTTCTGTGCAAAGGGTATTTCACTCCTAGTCAAACCAGGAATACCCCTTGCTATTTTGTACAATTCCCAAAGCCTTCTTTCAAAGCAGTTATTGATGTTTTCCAGCCTCATTAGGTCCTTGCCATCTGCTGCCTTGATGACTTTGCAATGAAGGGTGAGTGATTTAGGATACTTCTTGACAGTATCAAAGATTTTCTTTTAAATTCCTTGTTCTGTACTCTGTTCTATTGATGAGTCCCTCTTGCTTTGCCTCATCAATTGTGTCTCCCAATCAAAGTCCCTGCACTCCACTCATTCACTTTCACTGTATGATATTTCCTTGATTTTAGCACTTATCTCCCCTCCACAATGCCTCATGCCTCATACATTATCCATGCTTATTCTATGTACCTTATTTCTAATCCTGATACATGACACCCTGTTTCCAAGATCATACTTCTAAATCTTTCCAGTATTATTAACATTATTTGTTTCTTTTTGATAATATCTCAAATGTTATAAAAAACTGTTCAATAAATATAGTATATCCATGCAAACTTATTCTGTATTCTTATTGTAATTTATGCTTTCTATAGATGTAACTTGTTATTTTGGAAAGCCAGTAGACAAGAACCTCCACACTACAGAACAATTGTCTGACAGTAATCAAAACACCAATCCTACCTTGGTAAAATGAAATAATCATATGTACGAACAAGTTCTATTTAGCTATTGTACATCTCCTGTTTAGCCTTTTCTCTTTTACGGTTATGCTTTTGTGTGAGGGAAGAAAAAGAAGGAAAAAATCTATATAAAGTCTTCAACTAAATAGCAGTTTTATATTATGTAAACTTAAAATAAAAACTTTATAAAACAGAATATTTGAAATACTTTACCAAATATCTTCAAGCTTTTCTCCTCCACTTCCCTGATTCTCAAGTATCTGATAGGTAAATACGATTTTTTTTCTCTCTTTTTGTAGGATTACTCTCCTAGAATAATGGAAAATAATTGAAGACAGTCCAGAAGAGACTAAAAGTGATGACCAAAGATCTAGAAAATATCATGTTTGATTAAAACTAGTAAGAAATATATTTATTTTGTCTGATAATTGGACTCAGAAGAAATATGGCAACAGTCTTCAAATCAAACAACAAAAGACATTAGTGGAGCCAAGTAGAATAAAGAGTATTCTTCATTCTCTGTAGCTTAAAAATAAAGGGTAAGGATTTTATATTGGAGATATACATTGGAAATTAGAGGGAATATAAAAAAAAATCTGGATATAAGAACTATTCAACACTGCAAGCATATGTTGAGAGGGTCTAGGATTTCTGTCACAAGAAGAGTTTAACAAGACAAACATCTGTCAGCAATGGTCTGGTATATTTGACCCTCCTTGTGCGGCAAAAAAAACCCAGTGTGATGCTCCTCTGGGTTACCTTTATTACGTATATGTGCAGTTACATCAACTGGTAACAGAGAATAGCAAGAGGCTGTATATAGGATGTTTGCAGGAGGTACAAGCCTGTCTTACCTGCTACCTTGCTGTCTATATCCTTGATATTCTGGAAAGGAAAATTGCTTCCAGAGAGCTAGCAGCAAATAACCAAAAGGATCACAAGAAGATTGGAGGCAGGATTATGTGTAATACAGTATAAGTAGGTAGTAATATAGTTCTTAGCTCTGGTACCAAAAGTGATCAAATGAATCTACCAGAAAAAAAGTAACTTCAGCAAGATAGAAAACATTCTATCAAGAGGAGGAAAATGATTAAGATGAAATCTGACATACATCTGGCTGTCAAATACCCTTTTCTAAATTACACACAAAGTATACAGCCAAAGTTTCCCATGATAATCTATACAGCACTCAAACTTATTAATTTGTGGGAAAACATGAGAGTTCAAGTCATCTTACTGATTGTGGAAAAAAAGAAATAAATAATTTTGAATGGTTCTCTCTGCTCAAAAGTTCAGTAGCCTGCAGTTTAGAAACCTAGGTTTAGCTACCTGTATTCAGAAAAAGTTTCGTCCAGTAAACCATTTTAAAACTTAGCCTTCCTAAATAAGACTGAGTCAGAGAGAAACAGTCCCTTGAGACTTGCACAATTCCTTATATACTGAAAATTATCAATATCTCTATTGCAGGCATCATAGTATAGAAAGCGCAGTGTGGATGGAAAATAGACATTGCTGCTGTGATTAACCCCATCGCACTAGGACTGTGGTCCTCAGTTAACCTGTACAAATGTTAACTCCTATAGGCTCTTCCCTTCCTTCCAAGAATGTGTTGGATGCTTGGAATATGTGTTGCAAATGTTCCTCCTATTATGACCTAGATCTGTTCACCTAGTACTCATCGTATAGGTAGGTGTGCAACACACATAAATTAATTATTGCTATTGATATTAGTACCACTCTTCGATTTTGTTGAAAAATAAACTAGAGAAGAAGTCAGTAAATATTATAAAAGAGTGTGTATTATAGCTCTATGTTTTCACTGTCACATAATTCCCATGTTATTTAAAAAATATACAATAGATAGACTGGTCATCATGTCCATTTCCCATTTAACTTTTTCCTTTTACCCAGTTATGACTTTTTGAGCAGTATAAAAGAAAAGAAGCTAAGTTTTATTAATGTAATGTATCACAGTCTATAGCAAGGACCAATGTCATTTAGGTAAGATCCTATTTCACATAGCAGAAATTGAGTCTATGTAGCATTTCCTATACATACTTTTTTTTATTAAGGAAGTCCTTGAGTTTCACCAGTTATGGATCAGGATCTAGTATTCAAAAATCTAAACAAATTGAATAATACAACTTTGTCTATAACAGCTAATAATAGCAGAAAATTGTAGGGAGTGCTTTGGTATGTAGATATGTGCTTGAACTCACATTTGCCTCGTGCCATTACATTATCAACATTAAGTATATATAATGTGGGTATAGACATTATATCTATTCTATTACATATATTCCAGTAAGAGGACCATATGTCACGTTGATGGAAATTCTGATTCTGACTAGATCACCTAAATTAAACTGATAAAGCCAGAAACCCAGTTTATCCTTCCTGAATTCATCACTGCAGTCCTGTTGGTAAACCCTCAAGAGAGACTGTCAGATCCTCTAGCTTAAAATATTCATTCATGTCAGGAAGACTGCCAAACAATAATAGTAATTGTAATAGCAATATAAATGATAAGTATACATAATACTATTCAAATTGCCATAAAATTGGTGTTGAAAAGCCCAACTTCATAACAGGAAAGGAGAAATTTAGAATTTCTACAAAAATCACAGTCCAGTTAGGGTAGCCTTTAGCTAATGCGAGTCTCCTCGCATTAATGAGACTCTCCAGTGGTCTTTGCCAAACGGCTTAGTTATGATCTCTCCATGCCCTACACCAGTCCAACTCCACTGACACCAGTGGTGTGACTGTATTGCTCATGTTGTTGTAAAAAAAAGGAAGAATTGAGACTCTCCAGTGGTCTTTGCCAAACTGCACTCTGTCATGTGATTTTCAGAGGAGCTGATACGCTCTTCTTGGCTGAGTATTTCTTTCTGTTTGCTTTTATCAGGATGTTATTAGACATTGTGAATTTGATCCTGTTTTCTTTAATGTCAACAACTGAAGGCACTTGACTCTGTACAGAGTGGAAGCCAATGCCAGCCTGCTTGCTTGTTTCCAATTTCTTGCTTTTTAACAACTTTTTCTGCAGTAAAAACTGGTGCAGTATATTTTACCTTAGGGGAAAAAAAAAAAGTATATGCTAAGTTCCTAATTACTTCTCAGCCTGACGAGTTTCATAGATTACCTAATATCAGTTTTCCTTACATTTATGCCTTCCCTCTCTGAAGCATGACTGATGGTTTGGTGTAGTCCTGCTATGCCTCAAGGCTAAAGACATTTCAATATGCAGCCAGCACACAGGGCACAGAAGTGAACTGCATGTTGGGCCAGAAGGACTATATTCCAGAAGAGATGACTTCAAAAATGTGACAAAGTACATATTCACTAATCTGACATGCGTGTCTATCATCAATTTAGGAGTGCATACAGTACATAGAGTTTAGGAGTAAGTTTAAGAAATGTGGTAACTACAATTGCAGGGGCCATAGTTCTATTTTTGGTATTTCATTTTAGCAAATTTTAACTTTCAATTTAACTTAATAGGAACTGAATAGTAAGATCTAATTAAATAGTTGCTAACAACATCTGAGGAACTGGTTCTTCCTGGAGTCTTTCCTTGTGTCAGGCAATACTTGAGTATCTAGATGCTAATCTCTATCAATAAAGGCCTAGGATCATGCCAATTATGTGACCATAAACCTGAAAAAAAACCCAGAAACTCTTTTGGTTTGGAAACAAGTGAATTAGGAAATATGGCTGCTAATGTTTTCTTCTATTTCATGGTGATTCTGACTACAAATGTACCTTTTGTCTGAGTTTTGAGCTGAGAGTTTTCTATTTTTTTTTTTTCCATAAAGCTGTATCTGTAAGTAAGTTACTACTGCAGAAAAGGCCACTTTCTACTACTTTATTACCTGTAACATGTCCTCAACAGAGTATCATTTTAAAAGGCTTCAGACTGAAAATAAAATACTGCTCATAGTTTTTTACAAAGTCAATAGGCTGCCTTTGTAGAGTGGAAAAAAAATAGTTCTAGGTGAATAAAGAAAATTTCTGACCCTCTTTCATATGTGCAAAACCTTCTGCTTTCATCACATATACAATTTTTCTTTATTTCTTTTTCTTTTTTTTCCTTCATGGTTCAGTGCTTTTCATTTCTTCTAATCTGTGTATGAACTCAGCTAATGTGTGCCTCTGTCTCACTAGCTTTTTTGGAGGTGCTCAGATGATATTGATGCTCACTGATAATTGGCTAATGGGCACCTATTTATGGTCAAGTGCCTCTAACAGTGGGCACTGTACAGCCAAGGTGGACAGCGCCCAGGAGTGCTCAGCTGGGAACTGATGGTCATTTAGTGAATGTCAGTGATAGTGAAGCTCAAGCCAAGAAATTCGAAGAAAATCCTACATGAAAGGCATTATTTTTGTTTAATATAGTTTGCTCAACAGTGTCATAACAAGAATCTGTCTAACTTCTCATTTCTTAGATTTTTTTATTTATTAAAAATCCACTTATCTTGTGAATTCCACTAAAGATAGTAAAATGATTAAGCAACACTATATTCTGCATATATCACTGACAAAATAAGGAGGGCAGGGAAGATGCCTGAGGGACACCTTGCTCATGTTCTTTCAGACTCAATTCTAGGTAGGTTTTCTACTCTTGAGGATGGGTTTATTTCAACACAATCTCAATCTCATGTATTCTAGAAAAATATACACAAACTCTATATATGTACACAGAAATACAATTCCATGTATTAGCCCTCAGTTTGTAACTGAACATCCTTTTGTAAGTGATTCAGTCCAACTTGGAGTGATGTCCAGAAGTTTGGAAGTCTCTTAATAGGATGTGACAATCTTGACATTAGCTGCCTCAGTAGACGCCAAGAAACAAATCATGTAGAGCTTAACAGATCAAAGGCAGCACCTGAAGTCCACACAGAGCTTAAAAAAGGGTAGACGCTGGATAAATGAAATTGATTCTTCTTAGAGAAGTAAATATATTTTGAAAAGTTTTGTTGTGCTTACAGGGTGAGTGGTCCATTAGGCACATTGCAGTCATGCAGGGTAAAACTCTCAGTGGCTTGGAGAAATCCTCTGGAGACTACAATTGACAAAACAGAAGATAAGTTCCAGAATACATTAAGGTTTAATGAAGCTTTGAGGCACCAATGCCAGTGAACTTTTAGGAAAGGTTTAATTTCATATACATGATGAAAATTGCTTCTCCACTTTACTATATGTAAACATATTTTAGGCTATGCTTTGTCTACATTGACTTTTTAAGACCATCATTTCTCCTTAGGTGACTGGAAGACACAGCAGAGGCACAAGAGATATGTAGACACGAGTGTTTCTTGTAATGTGATGCAGCTGCCTGCTTTCTATTATCATTCACCAAATGCTAAATATAAAAGAAGTGAGATAAAAACACGTTTTGGTGGTTTAAGTGTGAGAGATTGCTGAAAACAGACATGCCTTCCTGAGATCTTTCAAGAAGGGGGAAAATAAATCTTTCTGTGTAGGCTTCCAATGTTCCTATCACCTGCTGTGTGGTTATTATGATTCAGAATTATAATCCAGCCGGACTCAGGGCAGGCTGTGGTTGCTCAAGCCTCATATGTGAAATGTAAAAGTAAAGCTAAAGGGGCTCATCAAATTGGTTTTGCAAATGGCACCAGAGAAAAAATATTTAGATGTCTAGAAGCTGAAGGTCTGTGTATTAGACTGCTATGCTGCATTGTAAGCACGTACTTAGGCCATAAAACCTCCAAGGGGTAGAAGTAATGGATCTGGGTGGTAAGATAGTAAATATCCAAAGATTACTCCTGACTGAAAAATAGGCAGCAGAAAGAGTGACATGTTTGATGGCACATTTGTTATCTCTGATCATTCTTTATTCATCCTCTTGGAGATGATGGTTAGTCACCTGAGGCCTGAACCTGCTACCTAAAGAGTGGTAGCTGCTAGAAGAGTTGTAAAAGGATAGCTCTACAAATGATATTTCATTTTCTGCTTTTTTGTTTAATTCATGGAATTTTGAAGGGAATATTTTCTTCTTTTTTGCCGAGACATGCTGAGATGTGCTGAGGTGGAAGCAAATGAAATTGGATGCTTGGATGCCTTGCGTGTCAAATATCCAAAGTCCTTCACATATCTCAGAGATCTGTGTGAAGGGTGGAAGAGAAAATTACTGGAAACCAAATCAAACATACTGTGAGTGTAATTTCTCAGGAAGTTTTAACTGCAGGTGCAAGCTCTTTTTGCAGGATGATGACTTCATTTATTTGTGAATAGCTGCAGACTAATTGCCTTGTCATGTGAAAAGGTAAAAAAGAGGTGGAACTGTGTGGACTTTGCTGTTATCAAGCTAAATGACAGAAGAGTTGGATCTCTCCCTTTTACTGTATGATCAGTATCTTTTTAACTGTAGTTTCCTTCAAATCCAGTAAGCTATATTTGGTGAAAGCAATTAGGAGTTTTATAAGATATCACTGGAGAATTCAGCACTCACCTCTAGATCTCACCATTTGAAGAATGAAATATTAAAAACAGTAGTAAACCTGACAGCATGGATTTTTTTTTTCATAAGAAATAGCGCTTCTCTACCACATGCAGATGTTGAGATTGTTTTTTAATTTGTAATTTAAAATCATTCAGCTCCCATACTTTAAGCTCAAGGCAAGGATACTCCTTTCACAGTAAATAAACTGATCCTTTTTCATAAAAGTCATATGGGACCTAGATGTTCAGTGTATATGAAAAATGTTTACACAAAAAAAAAAAGACTATCTAAAGTAATAGATTCATTTATCTGTGCCCAGGTCAATTTGTGAAAGGACAGAAATATATTTTTCAAAATGTAATAAAATTTATGGTTAAAGTCTTCAAATCATCCATATTACTAGCATTGATATTTTTATTGATATAATAATAATTGCAATAGTATATATATTGTGTGCATATGCAATGGTTTGAATTTAACTCCCTAATGCAATAAATCTTGGAAAAGATGCTACATATAAATGGGAGACTAGCAGGGAGAGAAAAGAGACTAAGTACTTTTTTTAAGAGGATAAATAAAAATTATCCAAAACCAAGAGTGTATGGAGAGTAATGGGAGCTTGGAATATAAAACAGAGAATCTATGAATCACCTATAACATTGATAAAAAAGACAGTACTTTAACGTCTATAATATGAATTGATGTATTCCACAAGGGTTTTGGTGGGAAGTAATCATGAAAGCACAACTACATTTAAAGAAAAAACTTAAACATGAATTAGTTCGGTGGCAAGATATACGAGATTTTGACAAATCTCCATTTTGCAGCTTATTTTATGTCCAATATGTAGAACTAAAAGTGTTGAGAAATTTCAAAATGAGCGTTTTGCTTTCTTTTCCATTTCACAGATATTGAATCCTTACGAGCTCCTTTAAGCAGTCTATAAGATCCTGTATAAGATCCATAACTAGCAAGACCACATTCCTTGTACATGCAAATTACAGTTTTCTGTGCCTGCATATCAAACCTTATGTCTCTGCCACGATCCTGAGGGCTGCTTACTGGCACCTGCCTTCGAACTGAGGTCCCAGTTGACTTTCCAGTGGCATCAAGTCTGTACTTTTACATCAATCCTCACTGAAACAAGCAAAAAACAAGTTCCAGGTTGTACATTTTATCTAGTCTCCACTTTTGTATGTACGTTGCTTAGGCCAAGACTGAGCCAGATAGTGGGATGGCAACTCAAGTGAGCTTAGTGCCAATATTCAGCTCTGTCATGATTAGTTTGCTAATGTAGTATAATGTCCCAGCCTTACATTAGCCATTACTTTTTTTTTTTCCCCACGAGTATGACGCCATTTACTTACATTCTGCATTAACCTGCTGTATGTCTCGGTTATTTTTCTTCCTGGACCCCTAGTTGTTCATACAAATAATTATTTTGGTGCAAGTGTGCCATGTCTCCATGAGTTACATCATTCTGGCACACATCTAGGTCTTTTTCAATTTGCCAAGATCAAAATCTTTCAATCTCAAAATCTGGAATGGCAATACTTTTGAAATTTAGCAAGGATCAAATGAAATTACTCCACAATTTGTATTGCATAAAATATGCTCAGAAAGTTTAAATTTGGAAACTGTATTTTTAATATAAAAATCTCCTGTGTTCATATTCCCAGAAACCTAATGTCTTTTCTAAAAGTTATGAATGCAGGAGAGAGTTGAAAGGCATCTCCTCGATTCCAGGGCATCTTTCCTAATAGTTGTTAAACCTTAGCTTACAAAATAGAAGCCATTAATATTTTCTGCAATATCTTTAACATGGGAAACATGCCTTGTGTTTTTCCTGAAACACATTTTCTTAAAAGGTTGAATTGTTTTGATTGAAATCTGCCATGCAAACTTAATTCTCAGTCAGCCACTCAATATGGAATTACAAGGTATATTTTTCTACAAAGAACAATTACAGTATAATAATCTGGTTTGGAAGACTTCAATTTCTCTTTGAAAGAGTTAGTTCCTAACTTAGAGATCTTATCAGAGCATTCTGATATCCCAAATCTATGAATTATACATCTATCCAAAAGCAACTTTCAAATATTTTTTCCTAGAATAATCTTCTAAAATGGATACATTGATCAGGGTGGAAACTGAACATCCTTCTGTTTATTTTCTTCCTGCTGTGATTAGAGTGGAAGTCAGTATGGAATGGGATGTTTGTCTTGCAAGGCATTATATATATGAGATACTGCATTGTGCACATAATTCTTTAGTTCATTTTTATCAAGTGCAAGTGGGGAATTCTCAATATTTGTAGACTTTGTTTCCTGGGATTAAAGCCAAATCCTAGAAATTTCCTTTAACAACTCCCCTGGACTTGACCTTTACTATATCCACCAAACAAGTTTGGTGATCTAACAGTTCTTACTTCAATTTATCATGGATGTGAAAACTGCTGGTCATGGCTTGGTACAGTGCACTTCATTCAATAAGGGACATCAGGAAGCCTCACCACCAGCCTCAGGGTAAATTCCTTGCCAGCATACACAGCTACATAATAGTGTAAATTTGTTTGTGTCACATTGCTCTATTCTATTTTTCAAATGCCCCACCTGGGGTGCCTTGTTAACACGTGTTAGATACACTCTTTTTCTTTTCTTATAAAAGACTGCATTTGGCAAGAGGTTTTTGCAAGCATCCTTGAATGAAAGCTGTACTGTTTTTTAGTACAGGATGTATGCCAAGGAGACAACTCCTCTACTTGCTGCTTCTCTTTACTTCTGTGAGGTCTCCAGTTAAATAATCATACAACAAACACATTTTTTTTTCAAACTCCCAATGCAGAAAAAATTATATATTTTGAGAGCTCTCTATCCCATAGTTGATGATATAATGTATGAGACTGACACCTACACTAAAATGTGTAAAAAAAATGTTTTGAAAGCATTTTCGTTTCAAGGCTTAGTTTAAATATTTTGATATCTTTTTCTTGTCCTTCTTCCCCATTTATATTTTTCCTCTCTTTCTCTATTGTCAGCGGAATATATGGGATGACAATAAGCACACAAGGGAATTAGGGAGCAAACTTAAAAATTCTATGACTAGTCTTAGCACAAATATTTTTTTAGATACTCTGCATACTTAAGAGAATTTGTCTCAATATTTTCAGACAATAGCACTGCTAAGAATATGCACAAAAGCATATGCACAAAATATTTGTAGGTGCACAAAATACTATAGGTGTCTTGCATATTTCACTTCTCGTGTATTGATATGAACACATATATTATAATGAGTATATCTCAGTGGTTCTCAAGATCTCCCTCCCAAGAGGGAGACCAGCTAGCTAAGCAGGAAAAACATGATTTCATTTTGAGTGCCACTGATTCTTTGACTTGAGCTTGGGTAGGGGTTTATCCCACTGTTGCCCTTCATTAGGTGCATTAAACACCCGCTTCTGCTTCAGACTAACTCAAAGAGTAATTGTGCAAATTTGAATAATTATGTGTGTCTCTGTGGAGTAAACGGCAAATCTTAATGAGCTCCCAGGCTGTGTATGTGCTTCACTGCACAACACAAGGGAAGTGATGGAGTCACTGTCCCTGGCCGTGTTCAAGGCAACATAGAGGAGAAGGAAGCAGGGACAGTCTATAAAAGAAAGAAACTCCTTTCTGCACATTTTTGCCTTGACCTAGCTGCTACCAAAATAGGGTCAAACCTCTAGGTTCTATACTCTGTAACAAGTGGGGAGAGGAGAGATGGATCAAAAGCCAGGAAGAAGGTGATGTTTATCAAAGGACAGCTCCAGTGGTAAAATTCCTTTATTCTAGTAGAGATTGAATATTCCCAAATAGGAAGTTGAATGGTGAGTGAGATAAATTTCCCCACTTCCACAGAGGTCTCTCTTGAATCTGAAAACTGTGGAACAGCTCATCCTGCTTCCCTGTGTTGGGTCAGGGGTTGGCTTGGATTTCATGACAGAAATATGAAGAGTTAGTGCCTATGACTAGTGTCTAGGGAAGGGATCATGTTTCCACTCCATTCTACCTAGTTTTTCAGGTGAATAGCAGTTTGCTGCAGACTGCCCTTCTGCAGAACAAAATCTTCTATTCAACTGCTTCTAACAGTTTTTCATAGCTCTGTGATAGACTAAGACCATAACAGAACCCACATATAGTCTTCATTGCATCTTGCATTTAAATATATGCTTCGTATGCCCTAATTATTCTCTTTTTTTTTTTAAAATCAGGGAAACTCTAGTGTTAATCCAGTGTGCTATCTTAAAATAAACAAAACTAGAGAAAACCATAAAAAGGCTCCAAAAACAAAAGAAATTATCTTTAGAAGACTGCAGAATGGTTTATAAGAACTGCATAGAGCTTCTCTTAGTAAATGTCGTAATAAAGGTTCATTGATTAAAAGAAATTGGCTCTATTGCTCATAATAGCATCTCATTGATTGAAAAGCATTGCCTGTAATGGTTTCCTCCAAAGCAGCATCTGTTATGTATTAACCTTTCAGCCTTTAGAATCATGGGATATGAATTCCTTGCTCAAACTACTGGTCAGATGACCCATCCATGACATTTAATAAATTGCACCTCTGCACATAGATTCAGGATTTCATAAAAACAGGGCAAAATGCATTATAAAAAAAGGCACATTTTCCATGACGTATGGTGCGACTAAATCCTTTATGTTAAAACAACGAAATTTACTAAATTCAGAGTGTAAAGTTTGTTTTATTAAGTCTATCAAACAATTTCTAAATTACCATGCAGGCTTTCATGGTAAATGGCAATGTAATGATTGAACTTTGAATGAGAGACAAACTAGTGTGTCTCGTTTATTGGGCAAAATCATAGGAGCACAAGACAGCTTTGAATTTCATCTTTGTGATAGTTACAATAACGCAGCTACCTATCAAATGTACATTATGCATTGAGTGTGCATAGAAAGACATGTATTTTTATTTTTCTGTAACATAATTTCATCTTCCTAATATTAAAATACATACAGAAGATAGAGTAATTTATTATCACCATCAAAGAATCAAATTATTTTTCATAAAAAACATATGGACAGTGTCATTATAGATATTTGACTTTGTTTTGCAAAAATATGTTTTATATGTTCTTTTTTTTTTAATTCTACATGGAAATTATTTGAACATCTTAGACTATTAGCTAAGCTAGCTCTGCCAGAAATTTAATAGGGTGTGGGAGGTGGGAGTGAAGGTTGGTGCTTAACATTAAATATCAATTTATTTTCTTATCTAATGAGACATGGTTCAAAAGGATTCATCACCTATCCTGTTGATTAGCTGTGGTATAAACAATATTTTAACCCTTAATATTTATATTTTTGACTATACATTACAGGAACTGATACAAAACTTTGTAGAAAATTGATGAATTTATTAGAAATAAGGACTTACAAGATTTTCCAGGGATTCTGATTCAATTAATCATAGTCATTAGTAAGAGGAGTCTTTCATTACTAGAGGGAAACAATATACAGATACATTTTAGGTAGTTCATAGATCTGTAGTGCCTGAGCCACATAATGGGGATAAAAGTGCCTGAGGAATAAAGGAGAATAAAGAAGAAATTGACTACCATGCTGTTAATAGAGGAATATGCTTAAGTGCTCATATGTTGGCTAATGCTAACTAGTGGGGACAAGAAGGCAAAGCAGGAAAAAAAAAAAAAAAAATTATTAAGCAGATTATCTGTGTGCAGCATAGCATAGGAGCTGCCAATATGCAGCTATTGCAGAGTATTCCAGGCTATAGCTAGAAGCCACAGGGTGCTGAGCTCTTTCAAAATCCTAACCTATTAGGCCCACAGAGGCATAAGTATTTATATTCTTAAAGTGCGATTTAGTCTGCTAGATCTTATAGTACCATCCTGGCCTCCTATGCTCAGCTATCACTGAGTGGTAGTTCAGTTATCTAAACTCATTAACGCTCACCTTACACATTAAATTTTCCAGAGTGTTCAGGGTCATTCTGTAAACCTAAAACTGTCTCCACCTTGAAAGGTCTCAAAAAAGCTGGTCATGGTGCAAGCTTAATAAGGAACCAGAAATTAGATACTTTTCCTCCAAAGACCTCCAAGGATTCAGTGCTTAGAGCAGCCTACCACAAATCTGCAGATTCAAGTTACTCACAAAAAACGATTGTACTGGCTATATCTTTTTAAGAACATCTGGGGAAGCAACAGATGTGGAGCACCAGCTGTTGCATCTCACAGTTTTGCAGTATTCTGGTGGGGAGCAACTGCTGAGAGGCCTAGTTTCTGCATCGTCCCCTGCCTTAAGAGGTCCATATTCACATATCCCATCTGCAAGAAGAATATTGTCAAAACTACCAGTCTATAGCATAGCTTGGATATAGGTCTATGCATGAATATGAATCTGTTTTTCTGCTCTTACTGTAAATTATCTCACTATGTAGCATGCATATCAAGACATATTAAGACATAAAGAGCACAAACTGCACTAGTTTTCAGTGAACTACCTGTTATTGTGTTCATTTAAGGAGATTAAGATTGTGAGGCATTAGCTTGCTCCAAGAATAATACAATTGTATCCCACAATAGCAGGTTTATTCAAAATGAAAATAGAATCTAAAATAAAATCCAGAATTTCCTCCTTTCTCTCATGATCTGTAGGCTACAGAGATATGTTCTCACTTGTGTATTGCCTTGGAGGTGTTATATGTGTGAGAAAGAGGAGGAGAGGAGGGAGGGAGAGTTGTTATGGTCTGGCTAGCATAATGACGCAAAATCCATAAGGAATGATGAGAAGAGGGCATAGCTGCAGACCTGAAAGAAGTGATCTAGTCCCTTCAGCTCAAATGCTTTCATTACATATGATCTGAAATTGCATTGGGAAATTACATGCCTCCTTAGGGGAACTAATAGGATATGCTAGAGACTCCCCTTGCAACCATTCCTTTCATGCAAATAGTTGCATTCTCTTAGAAAGTAAGAAGCAAAGATATGAGATTTATTCTGCATCTCTATGATACAACAACAACAACAACAACATATCCTTGACCACAAGGTCCTGGGGCCATAGGTTCCCTACCTTCTCGTAAAACACACTCACTGTTCAGGATGAAGTAACCCCGTTTTTCTCTAGATGTTAATGTATTCAGCTAGAGAGGTGTCGAGATCTATAGGCTTGGCTCATGTACTCATATCAATTTTATTTTAATTTCATTTATAAATTCAGAGATATTTAAATGTTTAAATAAGAAGTGTCTGTTTTGGAGGACTGCATCTAGAATGTGCCATTAGTGCCATTAACAGTCATCCAAAAGCACAACTATCAAGTATGTCATTATATGCATATATATTTATGTATAGGGCCATATTTATATTCCTGTCTGATCAGTTACTCTCTTTCAAGACATGAGATGACAAAATTCATCATAGTCTAGTGGTAAGTAGTTTTTTTTGATGTACAAGGAAAAATTGTACATCAAAAATTGTTCAATCTTTGAACAATTTCATTTCTTTCAGAAGGATCTAAGCTACCTCTTCTTGGATGGATGCAGTGTTATTAAATGCTGTATTACTTAAAGCATGTATTATAAGGCAAAAGTTCAGTACCATATTTGATAAAGCAACTTTTGAGGTTTCCAGCTGGCTATCCACACAAATGGAGAGAGCTTTGGGAAGACAAATCACAAAATCAGAGAAATCTTGTCTTAAAAGGATCACAAGCGGCCATCTGCCTATGCCTCATCTCAGAGCAGGTCTATTGATGAGGTCAGTGGCTTTGAGCAGCAGAAACATGAAAACCTTGATGGTTAAAGATCTTCCTAGCTCTACATAATACGGTCTAGCAGGGAACTGTCTCCCTAGTGAGAATTTTTTTCTTAATGTCCAACACGAATCTCTTTTGTTCCTACTGAGATTTGATCTATCATCATCTTTATAATTTCTAATCAAGTAACTGTAGGATGTAATTAGATACCTCTTCAGCAATTTCCTCTTCATCATTAAGCTTAACTCCCTCAACTTCTCCTCCTATATGCCCTGAGACTCTACTCTTCTCGGCAGTCTCTTCCCTAAAAAAATAATAAAAAAAAATCTAACTATACACTGGTGTTAGTGAATTCTTTGGGCAAAACCTCCTGGAAATTATGCAGATTCAGTTATCAAAGTAAGTGTATTTTAAATACCACTTGTGAGGGATCAATATGGATTGGATTCCTTCTTAGATAGTACACATTTTGTCCCCCAAATCCACTGGTACATTGCATGCACCAGAATTACTAATGTGAGTCAACTTCCATTCCCTGTTCTGAGGCTAGTAACATGTTATTCAAGCAAATTGTACTGGTCTGCCAAATATACCCAGTTCCTAACAATACCCTTTCCCTTGAAAAGGCAAGATCAGGCTGTAGAGAAACATTAAACATCCTTTCTCTCTGTAAAAGGGTCCAGAGCTGTGATCAATATTTGCTGTCAGGAGATAGTCCTTAGAGACTCAGAGATTTACGGGTTATGAGAGCTTGTCTCTGGTTTATTAGAGCTCCTTGTAACAGTAGCCAGCTTTATTACACTCCTCCAAATTGGATATCAGCATGGAAAATCTTACATTTCAGCATACATTCAGAACATCCTGCTTTTTTGCTTTTGGCTGATTGCCTCCAGTCTCTTAACAAGTTTTCCTTATTAGCTGTGCTATTAAATAGCCCAGAGAAATCACAGAAGTGCATGAGTACCACATGAGAACCACGATTATAGCAAAGAAATCTATCATCCAGACTGATTTCACACTATAAAATTAGGACCATTAGTTTATTATTTATTTTTACAACTATTTTGCACCCCAAATCTTCAACAAATCTTCAATTAGGAGTAGTTGGTGTTAAAATGGCTATAGACCCAATTTCCGAGTCTGGGATGATCATGTCACTGCTGATTGTAAGAGACAGACAAGGAAGAAGCTTATGGCTTCTGATTCACCAGCACAGAGAAGTGAAGAATGTAATTAGTTTCAGAACAGGGTGTGTGGTTATGCAGAAAGCAAGTTCAGGACTCAGGCCACCTTTGCATCACGTGGTTAAGGGAGTTCATGAAATTAAGAGAGGCACACAGACCTCTGGAGGGATGCAAAATGAATTCAATGACATCCTTGAAGGATGTTTTGGGGAGACTTGTGAATGTGGTTTCTTTCCAAAACTGCAGTCCCCAAGCTTCAAGTTAGAAAAGAATAGTTAAGTATTCTGTTGGCATATCTGATGGCATAATTTTCCTGGTTAGGGTAAGAACCCGATTTTGGCACACAAGACAAGCATTTTATTGTGAGCAGGTGGAATTATGTGAACAAATCCAGTTCTGCTGCTAAGAACATTTATTATATGAGCTTCAAGTCCCATATAATAGGTATTATTATATGCAGGGTACTTATTATATCAGCTGCAAACAAAAAGGTTGATGTTATATTTGTTGCTTTGTCAAGTGAAAAACGGGGAAAATTTCATCTTACAAGTAAATGTCACAGTTATGAACATGGAAGACAGATAAAGATTGTTTGTGTAAAACACTGTGGAGTAAGTCAGTCAGAAGAGAGCTTGGTAAACTCCTAGCAAAGCCACAAGCCACCATTATTGTTATGCTTCAATATGGTTATTGCTAATGAAAAGACATGGCATCAGCATGATTTATCAAAAAATTATTATTTAAAAAGAAAATCACTTCCTAAAGAGAGGAAGAAAATGAGGGGAGTATCTTTCCCACATGGGAACTAGTCACAAATTCTGAAAGTGAAAGGGCAATGAAGACTATTTCATGACCTCCAGCATAATGTAGGCTATAGAATCACAAACAAAGGTTTCTGCATTGATCCCATTACTTCTGCTTTAAATCCAGGTGATCATTAAAAAGAAGTCAAAATTTGAAGAATGCAAGTGATGGATTGTATATAGCATCCCAGGGTAAGTTGTTCACATAGTTAAATTATTTCACTGCTAAATATTTTCATGTCTGTTCATCTACTCTGAATGTGACATATATCAGCTTCCAAATTCTGTTTCTTATTATGCCTTTTACTGATAGATTAAAGAGTCATCTGCTATCAGAAATATCTTCCCTGTATGAAGTAAAATCAAGACAGTCCCTAATCTCTTAGATAAGTTAAAAAGACGGAGGGTTTCTTTATTTTATAGAGGGCTTTCCAGACCTTGAGCATTTTTGTAGGTCATTTCCTGAATACATTCTGATTTGCCAGCATCATTTTTGAAGTGTGGATCCCAGAACAGAATATTGTATTACACTGATGGCCTCATGACTGCCTCATAATGGACTATTGGGAGGCATTCACATTCTATGGCTATGGAGTGGTATAAATATATGAAAAAGGAACGCTGAATAGAATGGTGAAATTCATGCTGAGAAACAGATCAAAGCTTATGTTGTATCTAGATTGCAGTGGACTTAACAGAGGCTTGGGTCTGATGCCAGTAGTTGGGGTGGACTTAACAGAGGCTTGGGTCTGATGCTGTTGCTTTACTGTGTGGAATATAAATACCACCTGGAAAAAAAAATTTAGAATCATCAGCAATTGCCAGATATTAGAGACTTAAACATTGAAGTGTTCCAGTGCCTTTGAAAGAAAGAAACTTTTGGAAAGAATGTCTACAAAAAATCTAGTCCTTGTTTCTCAGGACGGGATTGAAACACTGAATAATAGAAAAAGGTTTTCAGTAGAAAGTCATATGTGGGAGAACACAACCTGAAATATTTTTCTTTGTGTGTATGCCAAAGGCAAAAAAGGGTCAGATATTAAATATGTATTTGTTTGTCAAGATGAAATTTTCTTTTTTTCTGTTTTTTTTTTTTTTTTAATAAAGGGGGGGAAAACATATTCATCCCGTATGCAGTATATGCAGTAATAAATCATCTAAGTAGTCTGAATACTTCTAAAATATTTCATCTATGAGTCATATTTTTAACATCCACAGATCTTCTCCAATTAAGAACTACTTTTAGACTATCTGTAAGTTACATCTGTGGATCTGGGGAATTAATCTTCTATTCATTTTCTATCATTCTTACTTAACCTTTTTATCCAATCATTGCAGTATAAAGGAAAGAAATAAGATTTTACAAAATCGAAAATAAGACACAGTAGGAATAATTTCACTTATCTCTAATGATGCCAGAAACACATCTGTTGTAGATAATTATACATTTTTATATTAGAAAACAGCCTCTAAACTTGGAAAGTTTTAGTTTTTTTTTTGTTTTTTTTTTTTTTGGAGTGCTAAAGCTAATAATGTCCTAAATGTTTTAAGATCATAGAGAGCTTAATTCTTCTCTTATGTAAGTGCTATCAATATTACTTTTAAACACCAATGCAGGAAACAGGCTCCAAAAAAAAAATAAGGCATTTGATTCACATGCTATAATCATCTAATTGTATCTATCTCACCCTGTTTTCTCCTATTTACATCTACAGGGGAGTAAGGGGTGAGGGATGCGTGGGCACTGCTAGCACCTTTTATTTTTCTTCTTGTCTGACAGTGACACAGTTTTCTGTAGCTGCTTTAAACTTATCTAAAATAAAACATTTCTTGGTATCATAACTTTATGTTTCTTCTCCATTAAATAATGGACGGCACATTCAGAAGGTGATTGGAGATAGCCTTCTGGGAGGTGGCGTTTTAAGCTTACATGAAATATCAAGACAAATCAGGTCTAAATTTAACAAAACAGAGGTACATGGTACAGATAATCGCAAGCTGTATCCATGTTGCATGTTCCTCCCTTATTATTGTAGTTCTCCTGGAACTCCACTGCTTCCAAGAAAGGTAGGGAAAATACTGCTGCTGGCTGAATGAATGACTGCATCAAGTCCAGCTGTAGCATCTTGCACAGGTCCTGTTTCCATATTTAATGGTAAAATTACTAATGACTTCCAAAATTGTCTTGTCTCACTCTGCAAAAGAATCCCAAGTTGTTTCTCAATTTTATAGTGTGGATTTAATATAAAAATACTGTAAAAACCTATTAGATATGACACTATCAACTACTTAATTTTGCTTCATATTTCCCCGTGCTATGATACTGTATATTACTTTAAACAGGCTGAAATCAGGTGAATTAAAGTGACAAGCAGAAGAGAACTTTGGGATCCCCAGAGCTGTCAAACAGGAAAAATTGCCTTATTCCTTACTTCATTTTAAGAAAATATTATTATTATTTGGCCCTGAAGTATTGCAGCCATAAACTGATAAAATTATCCAGAAAGGCCTTAGAGACATCTGAATATTCCCAGTTTGAATAGCAATATGTAGAGGAATAAATTTGCATTTTTAGTAGCTTAGTTCCACTTTCTATAACCCCTAAAGGGCAATGTTGTTCAATACACTTTGTCGGAGCAAAATATAGCTGTTAGTGTGTTTATTTAACTAGCTAATGCTCATGTTCATATCTGCCACTTAAAGACACTAATGCTGCATTGAGCTTATCGTCATTTGTTTATTATTACCTACAGGAAAAGGGAAGAGATTCTGCTGCTTGTTTGAAAGTCTTTGCTAATACACTAAGTACCCGATCTTGCACTGAGATAGGGTCTTTATCATGTACGTACTGCAGTAAATGCTTTCACATGCAATAAAGCTTCCTTCACAATCACTGCTGTTGGACCTGATTTCACAAATACTTCTCACAGAGCGATCACAAAGGCTATTCAAAGAGTAATCATATGAAGCATGCACCGTAAATCCTGATTTACTGCACATCAGCTTGTGTCTCGGGGTCTCAACAGCATATGCAACTCCCCAAAGAGATAGACTGACCCTGGCATATCCCTGTAACAGAGGGTTGGGTACATTTATATTAATTCCCTGATCCTCTATCTTTGTACGTGAGTTGTAGTCAAAATGAATGCAAATGACTAACTTGTCTTGTGATGCAGGGCGGAGAAATGCAGTCTTTAAAAATGAGCAAACAGAGTTGGTCTCTATCTCAGAAGGGCTCCTACTACTATTATAGTAAGAAGTGCCTGATGGCATCATGACTCTCTTTATGCCCCTTGCTGTCTGGGAGGTAAAAGTGTTCCCTTGCACTTTCAAGGAAACAGGCACAAGAATAAGATTCACCGTACCACATATAGCTTTTTGTAGTACAAAATCTGATGGTTGAACTAGTTCCTATGATGTTTCTGCAGTCAATGAATATCTGTCTGTAGAGCCATTAGAGTCTGGATTCCACTTCTTCCTATCCCAAAGTAGACAGATAAAATAAGTCACATGATTTACACCCTTAAAATGATCATACGACATTGCAGATTTGGAAGAGACCCCCAAAATAATAGCTTTTATGTAGATGATCACAATGTAGAACTCAAGATAGGATTCAGTTGCCTAAAAACAACTATTGTCTTTTGATATTGTTGGAAATATGTTATATCATGACTGTCAGCCCCAACTGGATATCTCCCTGTGAAATGCTGCAGTTTGAAAGCCGTAGTGGTGGTGGCAGGGGGGAAGGAGATATGAAATAAGTATCGGATTCACAAACAGTCTGCGGACCGTAGGTCTGATCGCCTTTTTAGCAGAAAATCGAGTTCCCAAATAGTGTGATCAACTATAATCTCAACTCTGGCAGTATCAGATTCATGAACGGTCCATGGATGGTAGGTCCGATCGCCCTCCCAGAAGCAAATTGAGTTCCCAAATAGTGTGATCAACTATAAGCTCGACACTGGCAGTATCAGATTCACAGTCTGTCAACTGTAGGTCCAATCGCCTCCCCCCAAACAAGTAGCCGAGTTCACAAACAGTATAATTTGTTCAAATGCAACATTTACAAAGCAGTTTTCAGACATCAGTACAGGAAATTCTCTACTACAGCATGGGGTTTTTAGCTACGTCTGATGTACAAATGTGCAATCATCACTCACCCCAGAAGATGGGAGAGGGTTCTCAGTTTCGAGTCTCCTCAGGCAGTGTCGCATCCCAACCTGAGGGGAGGAAAGGGGGATCAGTGCATTGACTGACCCAAGAGTTAAGATGGAATCCTCCCTCTCACTTCTTAGTCTCCTCAGGCGGGGTTCCAGTCCGAGGGGAGGAAAGGGGGATCAGCCTGTCGACTGACCCAAGAGTTATGATGGATTCTTCCCTCCTCCTTTTCATCCTTAGTTCACCTTTTATACTTTTCTTTAGATTCAGGTGGAGCTTGAGTGACTAGAGTCATACTTAATATTGTTATTGATTGGTGAAAAAATTTCTCTCTTTCATTTACAGTCAATTGAAAATCTAGAGTGCACGCTCAGTGAGGAGCGGTTGTACCTCAAAGGCAGGTAACTTTTGGGATGGAGGTGTGTTTTCACATTATAATGAGCTTATAATAGGCAAAGTTCAAGTAAAGTTCATCCGAAAGGAGTGATTTGCCACCCTTACTGGTTCTGCACCGGACTTGTTATCGTATATCTCCCATTGGACAGCTACTGTGCAACTTATCAGCTGCCCAGCACAGGGAGTGCAAAAGAGTTTGGCTGCGATGTCTTCACCCAGCTCCATCCTCTGTTACTCCCCTTTGCAGCTGCGAGGAGGGCAGATTGTGTTGCCCAGGGAACCATGGAGGATGAGCATACCAACCATCCTGGAAGTGGCAACTGTGTGTCCCTCCAAGTAAGCGTCTGTAATGCCAAAACTTCCGTTAGGCCCTAGTTCCCACCTTCAAACAATTCTTCCACACTCCCCAGGTGGAGACTTCAATCATGTCACTACATGCCTCTGTTTAAGTAACAGGACTATCCTCCTAATGTTCTTAGAAAAGTATTCCTCAAGCACTAAAGGGCATAGCTTCTGCATATCTTTTAAAATAACTGACCATCACAATGATCAGTCACTCCTTGAATATATCTATATAAAAAAACACATTCCTATGTTGATAAAGTCTTTGGCCTTCTGTGAAAAGCAGAAAATAGATCTATATCAAATCAATAGCTGCCACATGAAAATTCAGTCTATACAGATATACCAAAGAGATCTTGATCCTCTACCTCAATATTAGGAGTCAGTTATCTGTTAAACCTCCTAACTTTTCAGGACCTTATTAAGGGAATGGCAGAGGAAGCTGTGACATAGTTTGTGTCCAGGATAGGGTAAGAGGATGAGATTGGTAGCGTGTATGTGTGTCCATGTGTGCATGTGTGTTTCTATGTCTCCCATTTGTTATGTCTTACAAAAATCTGCTTATGTGTAGCATCTCTTTTATATGACGACTACCATGTACGGTTCATACTATGCTGGCCAGCACAATGGATGCTTGGAAAGGACCACAGGAGTCTTTTCTCATTTACAGAATCCATGGCCTTATTGTTTGTTGGTTGTGATAGGCTTCACTCAATTCATTGTAAGAAAATACCAATGGCTCCAATGGCTGAATTTGAAAAACAACAACAACAACAAAAAAAAAAAACAGAAAAAGTGCACAATAAACAGAGGTTCATAGGTGTACCAATTACAAAAGACTCTACCTTAAGACTATACAACACAGTGGAGTAGTAGTTGCTGTCAGTTAAATAGCATTAAATCAATGCAATTAGAGAGAACAAACTGGATCAATGTAACATCATGGTGTAGACATGGTCTTATTGTTTTGTTGCAAAAAAAAAAAGAATTCTTTTGAAAGAGAACTATTCACAAAATCATCAAGGAAAAGGAAAGACATGTAATTGGATAAAAAATCATGTCTTTTGTTCATTACCTAAAAGGTTAGTAATAATTGGTGGGTCCATCATGTAAACACTCTCAGAACTTGCCATACATTAGTGCTAGTAAAGTTACTTTTATTCAGATTCAGTTGGCATAGGAATAAATATGGGAAAAAACATAGGATTTTTTTCTACTAATAATTGTTCACGGTTTCATCACCCTCCTTCTTTCTTCCTTCCTATTAAAAGCATTTTGAAACTTTTCCATTCAAATGCAGATTATGACTACTATCTCAATATTATATGCACGCTTTTCATGAATAGTTTGCAAAATATGAAGTCTAATCTTCTT
Source organism: Tinamus guttatus (assembly GCF_000705375.1). The sequence continues at coordinate 150,821 of NW_010587470.1, forward strand.
GTGCTTGGACTGATTTTTTTTAAAAAAAAGAAATCATAATTATTAAAAAATGCTATTGCTCATGAAATTTTAACCTCTGGAGACTTTATGTAGCAAACGGATCTTCTTGCTTTCTTCTACTCAAAGGAACCATTCTCTTTGGAAATTTTGCAAATGAACCTGGATCTCTATTTTTTTTTTTTTTTTGATATTTTGGACACATAAATGTGAGTAGAAATAACAATTGTCCAACAGAATTTTGTCCAGGAAAAAAAATATTATGTAAATAAATCTCCTGAGCAGTATGTATGCATGTTTTCACATCCTGCAGAGTTGCAGATAACTGAAAAGCTGGATTTCCATCTATACTTTTCATAGACATAATAAAGTTTCTAGTAGTCACCTTTTTCATAAGAAGCATGGAAATACTGAAGCTTTTGCCTTTTGTATTTGCATATGCACTGACCCGGGCTATTCACAGTTCCAAATTCAATTTCTCTCATAACCTACTTCCACAAATCCATACTACTACATCTAGGATCATTGAAGACAGGCTTAATCTGTCATTTCTATTCTACAGGCAGTTTGAACTCCTCCTGGGTAGGAATTTTATTAGCACCATGATGGTTGGCAGCAGGACCTTCCAAAGAAAGATGGTGCAGTAATATGACAGTGCTATCAGGACGAAAGGGATAGACAGAGGGTAGGCTTGGCACTGTAGATCCCCCCTAGATAGAGAACAGATAGAGATTAGAGTCCATACTAAAGAGGGAGCACTGATAAAGGATTTTTCCTCAGACATTCCTTAAGCATGGATTTGAGTCTACATGATGTAGAGATTTAGGGAGATAATCCACAGATAAACATGGAGAAGAAAAGGTTAAAGGGAAAAAGTTGTTTTCTGCTTTTAACTCTCTAACAGGTGGCTGTAGAGAAGATAGATCATGACTCTCTGTTGTCAACAGGGACAAAAGAATCAAAAAGAAGTAATGAACAAGAGATGTAACAAGGGAAATTCTGATCATATATAACGAATAAATAATACAGTGCAGTTTACTAAATATTGAAACAGCCTAAAGGAAAAACAGGGATTCTGCATCCTAAGAGATTTTTGCGATTTGTTTGGATACCACCCTGAGCCACCTGATGTAACTTTGAAGCTAGGCTTGCTATGGACAGGGGCATAGATTTGGCTCCAGAGTTCCCATCCAGCCTGAACTATCCCATATGCCAGAGTCTTCAATCATGTCTGAAAGACAGATACAGTCTATCTACTGAAGACTACATCTGCAAAAGTAGATGTAGCACTCTGCCTCCCATTCACTATAGCATACACGACACACACGACACACCTCAAGCAATTTGCCACAAGATTTAAAGCCTTATAATCTTTTATTATCACTGTTTGATGTAATCTGTCATCCTTTGCGACATTATAGGAGAAATTCTGTGCATTGTGCATCTTTCCTATCAATATTTTTGTACATTCAGATTTTGTGCATCTTTTGCCACCCAGTGTGATTCTAAAATTAAATTACAGAGTGCCATAATATTGCTGTTTAGACAAGTTAGTCCTGTCATTCTGTGTTCCTGAATAAGCTTGCAGTACATCTGAATATGGTTAGAAAAATAGTTTATGACATTGAGACAAGATAATGAATTCTGTGAAAGAATGGTTGTCACACTGGCTTGACTCCAGCACAATTTGAAAACTATTATTTAGCTGTTGTCAGAAATTTCTGCATTTTGTTCTTTTTTTTTGCCTGTAATCTTTTGAAAATGTTTTTAAAACACTTTAGCTACAGCAGCTGGTTGGGTTTTTGGAAATGTTTCGCAAAGACTGCATTAGATCTGCTGATGAAAGTATGTATGGTGATATCATGAAGTACTGGTAAAGTATTATGAAGTACTGGATGAAAAGAGTAAAGAACAATATTCTGAATTCTGCAATTACATTTACACAAACATAGCAATAACTTCAGGAATTGAGGGAATTTCATAGAAAACGATATTTCAATATTTTAAGAAAGCAACACTAGCACTAACGCAATCCATTATTGGTCTACTGCATACAGTTTCAATTAAATATGTAAATTATACTCATCTAATAAAAGCTGTCAAAATCTAGTAAAAAAACAACATCTAATTTTTATTTTTAAATTACATACTACAAAAAAGTATTGTCTGAAGTTCTCTACTAAATACAGTAGGCTAGTTTTATGTCCCTGATTTATATCAGGTGATGTTTTGGGAGTGCCTTACATTCTTCTTCCTTTTGTTTTTGTTGATCTCTTAAATTACACTTGTTAAAAGAAAAATGTATTTTTTAGTCTTTGTTTACTCCCGTACAAGGAAAGTAAGAATTCCAAACTGACTGGAGGTGGGGGAAAGGGAGAGAAATAGCTATAAAACTTTGTTTTTCACTTACATTTTTAGCTAGCTTCCATGTAACTACAAAGTGTTTTGCAGCTAATGGATTTCAGAAGGTTATTTCATTTGTTTGATCAAACTAAATTGAAATGAGAGGCCTCACAAACAGCAGTAAACAGTAAGAGCTAAGCAGTAATTTTAAAATTTAAATAAATAAAAGCTTACAGGACTTTATTTATTTATTAAAATAAATAAATAAATAAAAGCTTACAGGACTTTTTTATTTTAATTTTTAGATATTTTACCTACGGAAAGGAACAAAAGTTTTCCTATCATGTGTTTATGTGTGTTTTTGTTTGTTCAGTAGGATGTTTTTTTCCTAGAAGTGAATAGCCCTAAATCTTCTCACAGTAAATAAATTGTATGAAGAGGCCCAATCTGAATGCTCCCAAACCACTGGGATTATTCACAAGATGCCTGTATGACATTACTTGGTTTAGAACTCATTCTTTCTGCATCATAGTAGTAATATTCACTCTATAAACTACAGTCTTAACGTTAGCATGTGAAAACCGTAGTTTTAGTTTGCATGGTTTCAATTAAAAGACATTTTTTGCTCTAATAATGGCAATATTTTAAAACCAAAACAGGTCCTTTTTCCCTTGTTTATAGAAGATACACCTCTGGGCCATGCCTCTGTAGCAGATTCCTGACTTGAAATGCTATTTATTGGCATTATTTAGTTTCTGTTCAAGGAAACCACTACCTTGGGATGCATATGTGTGCTGTTACACACGCTGTTATTCTTGATGGTAGAATATCCCAGGCAGAGATCAGGCTGGCAAACCAGGGCAGCCACTGCACACTTTTAAAGACTTCATTTTCTCACAGTGAATCCCCCAAACCGCTGTTGTGTTCTGGGCTTGATCTATTTTCTTTTGTAACCATTTTTTTTTTTTTTTTGTAACCAGTCATCTTTTTTTTTTGTTTATTATTGGAGATTTCTTGCAAAATGAACACTGTATCCCAAGCTATAATGTTCTAGAGACTTCATAGCTGTACCAGTGATAATCTAAGATTACAGACAAAATGAGATTTGTAGATAAGGATAATGAGGCTGGGAAAAGTAGAGTCTTTGGGGCATACAAAATGCATCTTCAATCCTCAAACCAAAACAGCAAATTCAAATGTGTTGCTATTCAGAGGAACCTGGACAGGTTGGAGAGTAGGACAGAGAGGAATCTCATGAGGTTCAACAAGGACGAGTGCAGGGTCCTGCACCTGGGGAGGAATGACCCTTGGCACCAGGACAGATTAGGGGTTGACCTGCTGGAAAACAGCTCCACAGAGAGGGATTTGGGAGTCCTGGTTGACAACAAGTTAACCATGAGCCAACCATGTGCCCTCCTGGCCAAGGCGGCCAATGGGATCCTGGCCTGCATCAGTGTTGCCAGCTGGATGAGGGAGGTGATCCGCCCCCTCCGTTCAGCTCTGGTGAGGCAGCAGCTGGAGTATTGTGTGCAGCTCTGGGCTCCCCAGGGCAAGAGTGACTTGGGCTTGTAGAGAGGGTGCAGCGTAGGGCCACGAAGATGATGAAAGGGCTGGAGCATCTGTCGTATGGGGAAAGACTAAGCAAGCTGGGCCTGTTTAGCCTAGAGAGGAGAGACTGAGAGAGGATCTTATCAATATGTACAAACAGCTGAGGGGAGGATGTAAAGAGCATGGGGCCAAACTCTTCTCGGTTTTGGCCAGTGACAGGATAAGGGGTAGTGAGCGCAAATTGAAACACAGGAAGTTTCATCTGCATGTGAGGAAGAACTTCCTTCCTATGAGGGTGCCAGAGCCCTGGAACAGGCTGCCCAGAGAGGTTGTGGAGTCTCCTTCTCTGGAGATCTTCCAAATCCACCTGGACGCCACCCTGTGCCACATGCTCTAGGTGTCCCTGCTGGAGCAGGGGGGTTGGACTAGATGATCTCTAGAGGTCCCTTCCAACCTCCACCATTCTGTGATTCTGTGATGCTGTGAAATCTAAATACAAGTAAAGAACTGCTTGACATTTAAATAGGTATGTATATAAAGATCATCTTTGGTTCCTGTGGACAAAAAGGAGCAAGAAGATTCCACTTGTACTAGATACAGGAACCACTCAGTATCATGGTTTACATGCCTTTTTTTTTTTTTTCCACCACTAATTTCCCTGTGTTACAGAGGAATAATCTACATTTCCCTCTTTTTTTTTTTCTTTTTTTTTCTGTAAGATATTAATTCTGATAAACTGTCCTCTGTGGTATTTATCTTTGATTCTTGATGCTTCTATTTTGAAGAAGGCATGAAAGTTGAATATCTGAAAGCTTCTCGACATTTTCTGCTGTGCAAAAAGTGGGATTAATGGAAGGGTTGTACAACAGATCCTTGTGACACACGACTTGCCAAGAGGAGATTTTGCAATGTCTATTTACTATGCCTTTAGGTTCTCTCCCCGCCATGAAAATGTTCCTGAAATTGCTCAAGTGGTGAGACTCTGTTCTTGCGTGTTCAAGAGATGTTTATTTAATGCTCCTGCCATGTCTCTCTTCAGTCCATTCACATGTTTATCCAGGTGTGTTCATCCCCAGTCAAGTGCTTCAGGCCCACAAAACTCTTGATCTACTGCATTTCTAAGACTTTTTTTTTGGTTGCAGGAATGGAGATTTAAACTCTACCTTCCTTGAAATTGTTCCTTGCAGCCACAGCAGTTACAGAAAATACCATGAAGTTGAACACAGGAATGGAAAGAAGGGTTGGGTAGTAGAGAGACTTTACCTTCTACATTGTCAGTCCTCACATTGTCATGCTCCAGAAAAGTAAAGCACAAGATTAAAGTAAAGAAGACAAGACAAGAAGTGCCAAAAGTTTTTGGAAAAAAAGTAAACATGAGCATAGAGTGGTTGCAGAGACATGTCGAGAAGATTGTGCAGCTGGTAAAACCTGTTGAGATTAGAACTGAAATCAGAATAACTGAGGTTCAGCATTCTTGTGGTAGTCTGCAAATTATGTGAACTTGAGTATTTGAGCCCTGCTGACAGCTAGTCTGTGGTTGGTCACTCTCCAAATCGCACACTTCACTGTTCCCGTGATTGCTTCTGTTTACTTCAACAGCCAAAGGTGTGATGTAACCAAAGGTTTCAGACATGCTGATAAAAAAACAGGAGTCAGTATGTTTCCATGCCACTATTTCATATCATTTAATTCCAAATTGATTAGTCTGGATTGATACTGACTGGCCAATCCAAATTTTAATGTCTAGACTTTTAAAGCAGGGTTTTTTTGTACAATTTATAATATTATACCTAATACTATCAACTTGTAATGCTCGTATTATATTTAACAAATCTCTATCATAATACTATAAAAATGTACAGTTTCATACTAATATAATAACCACAAATGTTTTCGGATTTCAGAGTCACAGAACATATGGATAAGCAAGTTGTCTATAAAGTAATCACACATTGACAGTTATTTATGTATGAAAGCGTTCTTAAGCATGTAAATCTTTTTTTCTCAGCTTTTCGTATGCTCAGCATGTTCATCTGATACTATATTGCAAGTATTTATGGTTGTAGATAAGTTCCTTAATTTATAATTTGTTTATTTCTTAGGACTAGTTCTATTAACAAGGGCATGTACATGCAAAATTAAATACTTTGACACTTTAATTTTAATAAAATAAACAGATAATTGCACACATTATAAACAGTTTAAGAGATTAATACATTCTGTCTATTCTCAACTGGATAGTCTGTAAAATATATTATATATTTATGCTGAGTGCTAAATTAATTGGATACCTTGGTAGATATGAAAAAAACTTTTCATTTTTTCCTAAGATTTGTATTTTAAGCTTATGTTGAACATATGCACATAATATAGAAAGAGATGACAAGTTTTAAGACTGAGAGCATTTAATCACATTTAATTTGGGAAACATAAGGCTAGTTATGATGTAAACCACTGCCTAATAAAAGAATAGAAGAGCACTGATTTACACAATATGAATTTAAATGTACCTTTGCTTAGTTGAACTGAAATTCTAACCTCATTTTACGGTATTCTTTGTTTTGACCTTGGCTTGCTTTACTGCCTTGTTGTCACCTAAAGTTGCATTGTTCTTGTAAAGAATTCCATTGAAATCCACACAAACTGAAGGTTCAATCTGTAAACAAAAATTATCCAAAATCACATATTCACAGAATGGTTGAGCTTGGAAGAGACCTCTGGAGATCATCTAGTCCCACCCCCTGCTCAAGCAGGGACACCTGGAGCCCGTGGCACAGGGTCGCATCCAGACGAATTTGGAAGATAGAGGTGAAAGAGAGATTTCCTTTATTTTCCTTTAAATAAAGACAAATCCAATTACTTTATTTGCACTACAAAAGAAAATAATCCCACCAATTTCAAAAGCATTATATTGGTATAAAATCTGGCTTAAGCACTGAATGAACATAATGAATGAATCTAATGAATGAACTTAAACTCTGTTTGCAAAGCTTCTCTGCTCATAGCCAGTTGAAATACCTCTTAGAGGGAAACTTATTGAGCTGGGAAATGTTAACATCATTCTACAGTGATATCTATGTGTTCTTCTCATTAGCATTTTATGGTTGCTTACTTATTTCTTCTGGAAATAGAAGGGGGAAAGCAACCATTCTTCTGCAAAAATTCTAAAGTCTTGGATTTGGGAACTGAGTTGAAAGTATTATATAACCATTTTGTGAGGGGATGAACTTCTTAGAATAAAGAAAAAAAATGCTGAGAAAAAAGATCACTTTTCAGGACTCTCTAAGGAGGGCTAGCGAAGGGAGAGTAGATTAGAAGCCTCTCTGATATCTTTATAAATTGTATAAATTAATTGGAATTTGCCAAGACCCTTTTCATTAAAAAAAAAAAAATCTGTATAGCATTTTTGAGGAAAATGTTATCATTTTATATGTTTTCTTCCTCTCTGAAATATCTCATCTCTCACTGAAAAAAAAGATTTGTATTCATCAAAAGTCTCCCTTGATTATGTCTAAATAATTTCTACATGTCAATCAAAATCTACAAAACAAATTAGGACATTTTGTGTTCAACAGGTACTGTGTTTTAAAATTTTGACACATTAACTTTTATTTGTGATTGTTTAAAAAGTTGAAAATACACATTGTGATGATCACAGTGTCACAGAATGGTTGAAATTGGAAGGGACCTCTAGAGATCATCCCCCTGTGCAAGCGGGGACATCTAGGGCACGTGGCACAGGGTCACATCCAGGCAGGTTTTGAAGATCTCCACAACATCTCTGGGCAGCTTGTGCCAGGGCTCTGTCACACTAACATAAAATAAATTCTTCCTCACATGCAGGTGAAATTCACGTGTTTCGCTCCTTACCCCTTAGCCTGTTGCCGGCCACCACTGAGAAGAGTTTTGCCCCATCCTCTTTACATCCTCCCGTCAGATATTTGTGCATGTTGATAAGATTCCCTCTCAATCTTATTTTCCAAGTTGAACAAGCCCAACTCACAATGTGAGGCATTTTTTATTGTTATTATTTTTTAGTCCATCACAAACAGAGCCTTCTATTTGTCTTACTGATTGGGTCATTCCAATTCTTTCTTGTACCAAGAGTGTGGTAGATAAATGCTTAGCCACACTGCATTAGCTAGAATATAAGAATATGCTACACCAACAGTTGTGGTTGTCTGTTTTGTATAACTGTTGAGGGTCCATGTTTTTGTATGATCTGCTGTTGGGATGATTTGATCTTCCCTGTACTGGACTTCTTTTGGATAATATAAATCATCTGTGTGTGTCTGTAATACATGCCACTTTTCATCTGGAAAAATAGCTTCAAATCTCCATATTTAATAAAGCCTTGTTACATTTAACCTCATAACTCCTGGCCTACCTAACTTCTTCCTTCAGTTGTCTGATAGTTCTAAAAGACTTGTATTGCAACGGAAATGTGAAGTAATGTTTTTCTCCTATTGGTTTGGACAAACACACGAAGTGCTTAGTGCTAGACCTTTTTCTGTGCACCTTTCCAGGCTGTCATGCAACTTTCGACTGTCTTTGGGAGCATAGGAACCCGAAGCTTTTATTAAGCTTCACATAGACATGTGAAGCTTAATAAAAATTTCAGCAGCCTGGGCTTTCATGCCTTAGCTCTGTTTGGTTTACTTGGGATTAGTTTACTGTGAAAATAAAGATTGAGCTACACTGTTAGTGAAAGGGAAGCTTGAAGAAATGGTATTTTCCTTGTTAGAAGTTATCAGCTATGAGAGGCAGTTGTTGAAATTAGAGAGACAAATATTGCAGGAAAGGAAATTTGTATACTTTTTTCTTTTTTTTTTTTCTTTTTTTTTCCTCCACAAGGTGTCAGATCTTTTTTTACCTATCACATAAATGAACTAAGTTCCATTTTATATGCTGGATGGCAAGTATGTGCGTACAATGAGCAGGTTTATTTAGTGTAATATTTATATTTAGAATATATGGTCATTGTTTTGCAAAGGGTGAAAATTCTTTCATTCAGTCTTCCTGCCAGCTCCTGCCACAACAGTAACCATGCTGCACATGTTGATACCAATATCACTATTCTGATCGTTTATTTTCTCACATTCAAAAAACAAAATAAACAACAACAAAAAAAGGAAAATGACAAAAACAATATATCATGGCATGATTACATGGTTACATGGTTACATGATTACAGTTCTCGGGTCATCATAGAGACAAAGGAGAAACAAAGATATTCTATATTGTCAAAATCCTTTTGGTTAAAAGGGATTGCATTTGTACCACCCCCCCCCCCAAAAAGAAAAAAAGAAAAAAAAAGATTTTTGTGGTAGGAAAAGTATCTATAGTGATTTAAATAAATGTATACAAGTTCAGATAAGGAAATGATAATATTTTCCTATGTGGAGTGAAGAATTTTATTTTGCAGCCTCTTCAGCCTTAACATACCGCAGGTAGTCTGTAACCATAGCAATCAGCTGTGTTGATGGAGACCCCAGCGAAGCTAAGCAAAAAAAAGGAATTGCAGTGCTAGGAAAGATCTGATTAGTGCAGTTGTGCATGCTACTGACAACATGAGAATATTGGCTCCTGTTGAGTGGAGCTGGTCAAACAGAGGAAAATATTTCAGCAAATGTTAGCTAGAAATTAATAATGACTTGACTTTGACCATGTTCTCCTTTTGTGCAGAGCTTTGGGATTTACTTGAATTGCTTGCTGAGATGGAGCTTTTTATTTGCACGTTAATATACATAGAAAAAAAAAAAGAATCTTATAAGCATTTTTACAGCAAATTATATATAGGCTAGAGGGGGAGATAATCCACCGATCACATCAGCGGAAAAGGATCTTCATCTCCTCCAAGGATGCTAGGAGCTAAACATATCAAAGGTCTCATCACATCTGCACTAAATGGCTCAAGCATGGCTAATAATAACTTGAGACAGTATCCCACTCTGAGGCTACGCAACATTAAGCACAACTGAACAAGGACAAATAAAACTGCCACATGCTATAATTCTGATCAGCCCCAATTAAGTCTGGATAAAAATCTTCAACTAGCAACCCTATTAAAGGGCGGTTAGAGCAGTTTGGGCTGTCAGCAGTACATAGACATTACTAATTTCTTTTCTTATGGTCATTCTTCCTGTCTAAATATGAAAACAACAGAGTAATAGAGAAGCCACCATGTCAGTCTGTGAATTGGAAATTGCACAACTGAAGTGAGAACCTCTGGCAAATGCATCTTCCAGGCATGAGGACCCTTTGTGCTGTTCTGGTTTAGAAAAGGCTGAGTCCCATCCACAGCCAACTTGTCACTGTCAGTCAATAAACAAGCAAATGCCCAGCAGCATCCATCCTACATCCTAGGAGGCTGAGCAACTAGCAACAACAAAATCATTTACTTTCCCAAGTAACTGATACCACATTCCTATGAATATTAAGATACAAGGCGTTTATCATATGCCATATACTGTAGAGTACAGCCCAAAAACCAAATTGCCTGAATCCTGCTACATCTGTATATATACACACACATACTTGCAAATATATTATGCACTTGTTCTTTAGAGGAAGGATAGAAGCAACCATATCTATGCTGCCATTTAAAGTTTAGATGAAACATTAACATGTTAGCATGAATAAGACAGAAAATGGATGATTGGAAATTCAAGAGTCAAACCTTCTTAGCAAAAAGTAATTTAAAAATTAACTTGCAAATTTATTTTATACTTCCAAGTTATATATTCAAATTTACTTTAAAAAATATAGGCAAATTCTTCTGATTATACATTCCTTAGTCAAGCACAGAAGTCAAAAGGATCTGTTCTTGCTTCTCAAAGGAAAGAAGGAAAGAAGGAGGAAAGACCTGCAGGACTCTAAATATCAACTTCAGTTATAAGTGTATATTGTGACATTTGATTTTGATACAAATGCTGATTACAATATTTGGATCTCTAGTCTGGACATGGGCTAGAGAGGCACAAAGTCTAGAATGGGCTCCCTTGATACATTTCCTCTTATAAAATTGTCACTGAACAGAAAAGATTTCTTCCAAACAACCTTCAAAAATGATTTTGTAACTTCAATAAAAACTTGATTACTCTTAGTCAATAATTAATTAAGTCCAGACAAGCTAGTTTACAGGGTTTTTTTTTTCTTTATTCTCTTACTGAATGAAGTCACATGTTAATTTTAGAGTCTGTGATTTCCTCTCAAGTTGCACTTCAAAACATCATCAAAGAAGACATTTGGGAACATTTTTTTCGTGATCTGTTGGCTTTACAATGGTCATACTAGATTCAAGTTCAGTCATCTGCATTTATTATTTTATATGCAGTTCGTGTATGAGGCATCAACCTACCTTTCAGAATCCCAATATCCACAATATATTCTGTTTACACAGTATAGAAAAAAATGAGCAAATGAACTAAGATAATTTAGAATGAAAATCTTGACTCACTACTAAAAAAAAAAAAAAAAGAACTTTCTAAACAGCAAAGGTGATACATACCCTATAACCAGGCATTAAAAACTGTCCACTGTGATTATCCACTCTGAAAATTTATATGACTGAACATGCATTTCATTAAAATTCTTCATCTTTCAAGTACAGAGAAATATCTTGTTCTGACTACCTGCTAACATGGAGCCTCCTGAAACTCTTGCTAAATTTTTCTGGTGGTTAAATATGTTCTTTGCCAAAAATGACATAATTCCAGTCTTCATTTGTCAAACTTCACCCTGTTTCTTACTTTGCATTTGTCTGATAGATTGAAGAGCCCTTTATTATTAAATTTCTTTTCCTGCATAGAAAGTATGCCTTTTAGTCTATGTTCAGGTAAACAGCCTGAGATCCTCCTGTCTTTTAGAAAAAAGGGACAATCTATTGTCCTTTAATCATGGCCCGTCTCTGAGACCTCTTCAAATTATTAACATCCTTCTTGATTATGAATAGAGCTTTGAGAATATTGCCCTATCTTTTTCTCAGAAATTACCCATACCTCTCACTTTATGCTTTGACTATAGGCTGATTGAAGCTCAGTTTAAAAATGTCTCCATTGCTATCTTTCCTTATGTTAGCAAGTTTTCTACATATCACAAACATTTCAGTCCATATTAATTTTTGACCATAAAGGGTGTACAAGACTCCACTTACAAGCTTCCAGTACAAGAGTATAAAATACAGAAAACATGTATTTGTTTTTCTATTTGTTATCATCTACATATTTTTAAGGCCATTTGGTAATGAGATCTCATGGCCAAGCTTGTTCTGACCTCCAGGCCAGAACAACATTTTGGGATTCACAATTCTTCACTTACTTACAAAGGAAAGAGAGGAGTTCTTCTCCCTGAAGAACTGGACCCACTCCCTTGCCAAGCAACAGGACTTACAAGGAATATAAATAAGTACATGGAATATGGAGTGTACATTTGTTTGCATATGCACACAGACATATGTGTTTACGCATACTAGTTCTTAGTAACATATCAACATTGCACCTGTTTAAAATTTTTTAAAAAAATGCAAAACACATGCCATTCCATTGAAATCAAAGTCAATTTCCACATGAGGAGTTAAATACGCGCTGAAAAGCATTCTCGGTTAGATTGCAGTAAATGGCAATCATGGTCTCACTTAGTTCTTTTTTAGTTAGTCTTTTAGCACTTTGCCCCAAATAATAGTGAGATTGATGATCATACCTACTTTCTATTTACAACATGTAGGCTTTATCAATATCCTGAATACATTTCTGATTTTCAGATATTAATGATAGATAGCAGCAAAAGTACCCAAACATTAAATTCCTGACTTGATTTCCCTAGGATGAAGAGTTACAAAAACAAAAACAAAACAAAACAAAAAAGAATTTTCCTGAAGGACAAGAAGTGCTTTGCATTTTTTTGCCTAATTTTCATGAAAATATCTTATTCCAAGCATATCGGAATGTTCAGCATTCCAACAGATGCAACACAAAATGTCAGGAAGCAAAATTTCAGGCATCATGGCATCACAGTATGGTTGAGGTTGGAAGGGACCTCTAGAGATCATCTAGTGCTATCCCCCTGCTCAAGCAGGGACACCTAGGGCATGCCTCTCTGATGTGTATCCTCTGCCTTTTATGAATCTCAGTCTGGATACCTATTCTCCTGTTCAATGTACTGGGACCTTGGAAATACAGACTGACATTCCTTATTCTACTCGAGGACCCTGAGCTGTTACTTTGGAATAGTTGCAGTTCTCAACATCGCAATGGCTGTGTTCCTGTGCTAAATATCTGCCTGTGTAAAGCCAATGTAATACTGTCACAAATGTAAAAGCAAAGAAAATCCTATATGTGCTCATGAAATTAGAAGTAATAATATTAAGTCTTGAGCTTTCAAACACAGCATGGAATGGTATTCGTATACCCTCCAGGAATTCCTTTGTCTAGTGCATTACAAACAGCAGCAGGTTTTAAGGGCTATTTGTCGTATAATCTGCACTGTTTAACACCCTTATTCTTTGCCTTCCACATGACAGCACTTGAGTGCCTTAGAATTCTTGCACATAATATTCCTCCTCATCATATGTATTTTTAAAATGACTTCAGCTAATGAATCTACTTAATTTGCCTCATGGGTTCCTACCTACCCATGCGAATATCTCAGCTTAATCATGCAATTCTTCAGCTAATCATCCAAATGTCTACTTCTGGTAAAGCCACGAGAGCCTGGAAAAACTTTTCTACTGAGATTTTTTTTTGTTTTAGAGAAATAGGTACAAGCTTAACACTCATGGGAGTTAAAATCAATGTGCAATTTAAGAGTAAGAAAAAAATGAGGACAGCTAAGAATGAATTATTTAACAAAAACTCTTGATTCAAGTCAAGAAGAGACTAAAGCTACCAGGTTTCATGCTTTTCATCATTAATGCAAGTGTTTGAATGTGCTGAGGTTAGAGAAGGTTTTGACAATTATAATGAGACAATTTGTAAAAAGCAAACCTTATCCACCTTGAAGTACTCAAAGGACATCATTTTAGCTGCATAATACACTTCTGATTGGTCATTTGATATTACTGTCAGGCCTTGAAAATGCATCAAATCATTCCCATAAACAATCTGAATAGAGAGAAGAAAGAGATAGTAACAGAAACAGTTTGACCTATCTGGTGTGCATGACTTTGATAATTATAAAATGGTCATAGCCACCTACTCAAGAGTAAAAGAGAACTTTTTATTTCCCTTTTCACACACACAGCCACAGACATATGCTCCTTTTCTCTAGCCCCAAATAGTGAATGAAAACTCTAAGCAATACCCTGAAGTTAAGTATTTTACTTAATATTCACTTTTTGTTATTCATGTACGTAAAATGCAAAATCTCTGTGCTTATATAATTAATCAGCTGTGCAAATTAATCAGGATGTTTTCATCTAATCTCAGTTCTCAGTATTCCTACAAATTGCTTTTCTGTGTCTTTTTCTCTCCCCTCTGCTTCTTCCAAGTAAGCACTCTTTCATTGTCCTTCACAGAAACTGGTCAGAAAGACTTTAATGTGGTAATGTTAGTACAAATGTGGATTGTATTTTGTATCAATGTTGTTATGTTGCTCTTCATTCCACTCTCTAGGAACTAGAAATTCCAAAGAATGCAATAAAACCAAAGGAAGAAGCTATCCAGCACAGGGAATAGTTAAACTGCAGGAATTGCTTCCTCTGCCATGGAATTCAGTGAATTCTAACTTCTCCTACTCTATTTTTCTTTTAAAAAATATATTGTATATTTACTCCAGAAAAATGTGGGATTTGGCATTTATCTTTTTTCATAATTAAGGTTTACTTTTAAAGATGAGGAAAAATGTAATCTTGGGTAAGGTGAAATTTGGGGCTTTTTTTTTCTTGCCTACACTGCTGACACCACCCTTTTAAGTGGTACATTAGCCACTTTATTACGTAAGAGAGTGCCTAATGACAAAAGGAAGAAAATCAGTTTTTACCAAAAAAAAGATAAAAAAGACAAATAGTTGCAGTTTTCTTTGTGTTGTTTCCTTTTACTCTCCATTATAAATTATTTTATCATCATTATCATAGAAAAACAGTAAATATACATTGATAAGTAAAGATATACCAGTTTTATAAAATATTGAATATTAGCAGCAAATGAAGAAAATTAGCATCTGGAAAAGCAGTGTTCAAAATTCTAATAGAGCTCTGAGGACACTTTATTTATGCAAAATGTTAATATCACTGACCTGTGATTTAAGAGAAAAAAAAACTGTCTGAAACTGCATTTAAGAAAAATGCCATTCTGAATGTCTGCAATTTCCTCTTGGAAGTGCACAGTTTTCTATTGTTTTTTTTGTGAACTTTGTGCTTCTAAGTGTATGTTTTATATAGCTTTTGCCTTGGAACTCCCTTCTTTCAATCCCCCTAAAACTGTCAAGTGTGACTCCACCTGCTTTATTGTTCCCATAAATTCATATGAAACTAGTGGCTAAATCCAATTTGTGTCATTCTGTCTCTCTTTGTAGCCTATTCTAAATCTCCCAGCATGTTTCACAAAAGAAGAATCCTATTAACACCAAATAACCACCACTGTATTTTATTCTGCGGTTATTACAGTCCTGCTAGTGTTGTAGCTCCTAAAGAATCTTGTCTCTCTGTGATGGCCACAACCTGCAAGTTTTCTGCTCTTTTTCTTGTCATCTGACATACCTATTTTCTATTGGCTTATATAAGTATATATATACACACATATATATAAATACATACACAAAAATATTTTCTAAGTTTAAGCTCAGTATTTTGTTAAGAAATTTGCTAGTCTGGAGAGTGCTAAAATTTAACCTGAAAAATCTGTGAGATAAGTTTAGCTTTCAAAGTTTATGTTCAGATCTTGAGCTTTTCTGAAGTTCTTCACCTTCAAAATATCACATAAGTCCAGTTTTAAAGTAAGTATTTAGTGAGATTTTTTACTGCTTCTTACGACATGAAGGAATTAAAAATATAAAGATTGGAAAACATTGCGAGTTATAATTGGAACCCTAAAAGCTGGATTAAAATCCACAAAGTGCTGTCATGATCAGGGTAACATCCATGATGTTTTGAATCTTCTTTAGTCATGTATAATTGAATGCAAGATCATAGCTTCTTAACCTAAAATATAAAAATAAATAATAAATGATGATGATCACTGCTGCAGTTTAGAATTACATAAACTTTCCTATCAGAAAGCTATAAATGTCTTGGGACTAGATATTACTCAGTTACTTCTGTGTACGCCAAGCCCCAGATCTGGCCTCAATTATTTAATTAAGTATGCTTGAATTCTGTAACTTAGAGTGTTTCAATTCCGTAATCTACTAAACGGATTTTTATCTAAAGTTCTCAAATAACAAAACAGTATGCTTACAACATAAAACTTATTTTTCTCATGTAATGACATATACAGAAATAAACAAATCTTTTTCCATCTCTGTACTCTTTCTAATTTTTAGAACAAACTTTATGCCACCATATCTGGACATACATGGCTGCAGAATGTATCTGATCTACATTGTTGATGAAACTACATATAGGCAATTATGTGGCATAGGGAAATACATAGTACCCTTTTTTCAAGTTGGTCCCTTAAAACTGGATTATGAATTAACTGTATTGAGTGACTTTAGCTCCCTTTGATTAAGAGGAACACCAGTGTGTATGTCCCCATGCTATAAAAGTGGACAGAAGATGGCATGGAAATAGGATCAAAGCAATTCCACCTTCCATAGGACTTACAGATAATTCAATAATTTTCTGCTTTGTACTGGAAGAAAATTAAAGGCCTTTTAGTTTAATTAAAAAAATAAGAGATCATACTCTCTATGACAGTTAATAATGTTTTGCTCCTTCTTAGAGCATGATACAAGCTAAAACTCAGAAGAAACTCAGAACTCAGAATAAATTCCCTTTGCCACTCTGTTGCGAATTACTCCATGAGTGAGTCAGTCCTGCGGAGGAAACATACTGTTCTTTTTCTCAAATTGAAGTTAAACATGTAAGTCCCATCCAAAAGTCCAGAGTTTTATATATCAATAGCTAATGAAGAGAAACTACTTGCCAAAAAGTTTCCACTTTTAAGACAGAATTTGCTTTGACCAAAAAAAGAAAGGGCAGGAGGGGCAGAATTACTCTTCAATCCTCTTTTGATATGTTGAAAATTATAGTCTGAAAAGGACTGTACAGACGAAGACAGAGACATATTTGTCTCTCTTAAATATTTCCGAAAAGACAAACATATGAAAAATCATGCTTAGTCTATAAAACAGATATATTTTGCTTCAGTTTTACCATAGAGACTTTTTTTCCATTCATATTCTAATTTTAGATGATGTATGTAAGTTTATCACTGCTATTTTATGTTTATTGTGAGGTGTCTACATATCTGTGTAGTGCTTTATGTCTAAAGACCTTTAACTTGTTGGTTCCATAGTGGTTTTCACCTCTCACTTAATCCTATGCCTAGAGCGCTTGTCTACACAGTATATGATGGGTAAAGATCTCCTTCCACCCATATCACAAATAAAGAGCTGGGATTTATTAAATTCACCATTGTTCCAACACAAACATGCATTTTGGAAAGCATGGAAAAAAAAAAAAAAACAGTGATGTGAGCCCAAAGAAGCTCATTATACTTGTATAAGCAAAAGTTTAAGGGAAATTTGATTGTTTAGGTATGAATATTAAAAATGTCCTGGTACTAATAATAGCACTAATAATAGAGAAGCACTGCAACATCTTCTGAGTTGGGCAATTTACTCATGCTGCTCAGAGTCTTTAAAGAGTTTTAATTTAAAAATCAAATCACTTTAAAAATCAAAACATTGCTGTCCTTCAATAGTATTCTTTATTGGCTTTAGTCTTTGAGTGATAAACATTCACCACTACCACCCACACACATACGTACACAGATTTTTCCAGTGACTAATTTCTCTGTCTTCTTCATAAATGACACTAAATTCAGAGCATTTAAAAAATATATGCCAAAGTCCTGGATCCTTCAGAAAATATATTTTGGGTAGACCCTATCTGTCTGTAAGAAATGGGTTTCAGAGTGACTCTGATGTCCTCAAAAGATGAACTGGCCCTCAGGCAAGTTTTAGATCATGACTATATCACACACAACCTCTGTCACAGAAGTAACAGGATAAGAACCCTTATTCACTTAAAATGACAGGTAAATCAAATATATAATATGATTCAAATAATACAGCCTACCTTGAATCTTATTTAGAAGTATTTTAGGGTCTGAAGAAGAATAGTCATCCTTGCAGCCATGTGAGTGTCTAGCAACTTTGTATTCTGGGAATAAGTATATTTCCCAGGGACAACTAGTATGAAAGTATTCACACATGTGTAGATGTACATATCTTAAAGTATAAAAAGTATAGTTTCAATCCAAATAAAACAAATATTTAGATAACCTGATGTTCTCTACCATCCGTTTCCCTTTTGTAACATCTTTGCCTGACTCACAATTTATTTTTATCCTTTAATATTTTATTTGTATTACTTTCATGTGCTTTAATCACCAGTAAAGCAAAACCCAGAAGCTTCAATTCTCCTCAGACGTATTACAGTCTGCAGCTCTGGACTGTCTCTTTATATTATAATCCTTCACAGTTATATCCATAGATAGACTTTACTTTGGTTTCATTCTAGTCTTTGTTGTTATCCTTTCTTGAAATTTCTACATTTCAGTGTGCTGGGAGGGAGGCCTTTTCTTTTCAGACTGAGATAATGTGATTTCAGAAATCTGTTTCATTCCTACACATCAAAGGAATCTCCGTTTCATTCAGTATATTTTGTACTCAACAATTCCTGCTTCCTTTTGTTGGCAATATATCTGCTTTATTTGTT
Source organism: Tinamus guttatus (assembly GCF_000705375.1). The sequence goes on from NW_010587470.1 coordinate 169,590, forward strand.
AAAAGAGATATTTAAATGTATATTAAATGGATCTTCAGTTCTTCCAATGACTTGACTTTTCATCACTAATTTGCTGGTCTATAGAACTAGCAGCTCCCTCACTGCTCCTCCCTGCTCCCTTTCTGTCTTCCATTGTCTGGAGATTAACTCAAAACAAATGGCTTTACAGAACAGGTACTTTGTATAGATCTTAAACTGCCTTGACACCCATATTTTTAAAGCTAATGTTCCAAATTTCCTGGGACTGTGAAGATTATGTTTATTTTATACTCACTGTATAGATACTATATATATACTTTATACTTCATCCCTTTTCAATTGGTCTTTGCATGCAAGGGTGTTAAGTCTATGCTAAACCTACCAGTTTTGGAAACTTACTGAGCAGCACAGGATTGAGATAATGAACACACTTGGGAGTTTATGAACAATTAATATTTTCACAGGCAATAAATGCTGGGTAAAAACTTAGACCTTTAATAAAATGAAAACATTGTACAACTAGGCATGAACTGATGTCATGAATGTTTAAACATTTTATCTTTTGAATAAGGTCATAGAGAGTTCACAGAGGAAGAGGCATATTGGAACAACATAGAGATGAAGCACTTTGACCAGTGCTTAGAGGTACCTAACATTTTAGATTTTTTTTTTTTTAATAAAATTAGCACAGTCATAGTCTGGTTTGAAACAATATCAAAAGGAACAGAAGTGGTAAAACAACCATATCACTTAATGTCTCAATATTAGTTTACACAGATGCTTTCCAGGTATTTAGTACACAGTATTGTAATAATAGCAAAAGGTGAACCTCAGAAACCTGAAATTTCTGTATTGAACTAGAATAATTAAGTGCCATGTTGGTAGAAGACAGTTTCATACTAAAAAATTAATTGTTTTCACTCTCCTTTACCCAAATTCCACTTTCTCTGCCATGCATTCATTTTACTGTTCTATATTCCTTTATTTTTAGTTTTCCTGTCTGAAATGTTTATCCACCAGTATTTTTGTTCTTGTTTCAGCACATAAACAGTTTGTGCATTTTGCTTTAGTTGCATTCCTTCCATATATATATATGAGGTATATATGTACATCCATATATGTATGGGATTAACTGAAATGCTTGAGTTACCTCAAAGCAGCTAGCCTTCACTAAAGAATTGGAGGCTTAGGACTCATTAATTTATCCACAGAATTATGAACAACTATTGATGGTCAGATTGCCCTATTTTTTTTCTCTCTATCATTCAGTTTCACTTTGGAGAACACTTTAAAATGATTGCACATGACAATTTTACTATTAAGCACCAAGATGGATATTCCTATGGCAAGAAAGGAAGTTGGAGTTTGAAAAGCTGAATGAGCCTGAAAAATCTTCTGATCCAGTCTGCACAAAAATTTATCTCCACACCAGAGGATTTATACAAGTTAAGATTAACTACCTATTTCCCTCAGCAAACTTTATTTCACATTAAAGAGGTAACCAGGAAGAAGTGATTATATAATTACCTATCTTCCATCCTTATCTGCATGGATACTCATCACACTACATGTACAACTAATGTCTTCTTTCAAAATTATAAGGTACGGTGCCAGGTACCAAGGTAAGGGCTAATCACAGAATTTCAATAAGATACTTTCATAAATTTACCTAGGGGATCAAACCCTAAATTTAAGAACTTGAATATGCTATTTAAATGATTGTTCTACATTATGGAGCTGGCATCCAAATAGTTTTATAGCAGAGGCCCTAGAAATACTTGAAACAACTATACTGACCCTTGTCACAATAGTTAACAGATTCATGGGCAACTCTGACATCTCAGCTGATAGTCAGTCTTGCTGACAATGCCCACACTCTCTTGTGTTAGCTATCACTTTTCTTTCTTCCTTTTCTCTTTTATTGCATTGAAAACCATTCCCTGAGCACAGGTTGGGTTCCTTAAATTCTTTGAAAGGATACCTAGAACGGGGTATCCTTCGGTCAGTTTGTTCTCCTTATGAATAATTTCTTTGCCTTGCTGGTTTTATTGTGTCTGCAACCTGTAGACATACCCATACAATAGATACAGGTATAGTAGGTTTTTAATTGACATTATTGCTAAATTAATATTCAGAGCCAAAGTCAGAGAGCTATTAAAACCATAGAGTTACATAAACAAGAAGAGCACCAGAAATCTTGCTATATCAGTGGGCAGATCCTCAGTTTACTAAATTGAATTGCTGTTAAAAATGTTATTTCTGTTGGTAAGAACAGTTAGGGAGAAAGTGAGATTTTCCTTCTTTTGTTTTTATTGATTCATTAGTCAATGTTTGTGCAGTAGCATGAGTATAATCTGATATGTAAGTGCTAAATGGCATTGTTCTTACTGCATTAAGCAATCATTTTAAAAGTGTGTTTTATTGATCAGTTTTCTTCCACAAGGCAGAGCTGATGATAAACTTTATTGGTGAGGTTACGATGTTGGAAGACCACTGGGAGATGGGCTGCTGTTTGCTTCTGCTGTTGCATGTTCTGCTCATAGTGGCAATGATAAGATGCAACTGAAGAGTCATTCCCGTGCTGTTTGTTCTCTCTTGCTGGAGTCCTTTCTCTGACTGCGAGCCTATAAAGTAGTTTTTAGCTTTCAGTCAGGTCCCACCATTACAGCTGTCCTGAGTCAGTGACTTATGACAACTGAGCATCTTTCTTAATATTTATTTCTCTCCTCTTTACTAGAAGTGTGACACTATCCATCTCAAACATATTAGCTTTCCTGTCTCATTGCACCATCCCCTCTCAGAAGCAATGTCGCTAAAGTCATCTTTTCCTCACAATATTCTGAACACATCACTTTTATTTCCAATTTCTATTCCTTTTTTTTTTTTTTTCAAATTCCTTTGCTTATCTCTACTTTCCTTAGTCTGCAGCTGAAGTTCTTCTTATCCTTGCCTTGAAAGTCCTGCACAGCAACCGCCAGTGTGTATCTAACTCCTCTTTTCCTTTCAGTCCCTACCCAGCTGAGTTGCTCTGCTCAGGGCAATTAGTTAAATCCCACAGTGTCGTGCACAGATAATCAAACTAACTATGAACACAGACCTCAGCAGGGTAAAGTGGCTCACAGTGATCTTGGTGGACCTGTAGATTACGCTGAAACCCAATCCAGCTAATAAAAAGAAAGCAGGGGTCTTTCTATCCTGCCATTTGTATGTTTCTTGACACAAGTATTCTCTGTTGAGTACCCTTTTACAACGTGTACTTTCTCCAAGGTAGTTCCATTCCCACTGTCAGTGTACTCAACATTGGACACCCTGAGCATCTTTTTCTTATAATCAGGAGATCACACAATTGTTCCCTATTATATGCTTGTTTTTTACAGAAAAAAAATAAAAACAAGACCCTCCCTGTCCACTCTGAAACATGATGGTTTTAATGCCATGAGACTCAAGACTTGATATGTGCCCATCTTGGCATTTTGTCCTCATTGTCAAAGATGTCTTGGCATGATGATTCTGCATGCAAAAAACAACAGATTGGTCAGCCTCGCTCCAAGGCAGGTGCATTCTTTATCACTCAAAGTTTTTGTCAGTCCATGCACATAGGCATCCTCTTTTCCCACTATCTAGGAGAAAAAAAAAAAAAACTTAGAAGTAAAATATTATCGCCTGAATATAGCAAAGTATTTTTTCTGGAAAATATTTTCAGTGAAAAGTTGAAAAAATATCAAACAAGGAAAACAATTTCTTCCTTTCTTTTTTTAAAAAGATGACAAAACCCTTTCTTTAGAGCACTGAGTAGCTGAAATAGCTACTTTGCGTTTTGAGTATAATTTTTCAAACTTCATATAAATTCCTATTTTAGTGGAGTTTAATTCCTTCAGATAAAATAGCTGGCTACAAAAGAACACACAGTTGTCTCCCAGAAGTTATGACCTGTAACATTTTACTATAATAGCATTACTATTCACCACTTTCAAATTTTTGTTGGCTTTGCTCCATGTCAATAGCCTGCATTATCCCCAGTTGCTTTGAAGCAGTGGTTTCAACCTTCTGTCATATATCACTACTCAAAATGAGGGCAAATATCTTGCTGTTTTGTAATTACAGTTATACATTCTCTAGACTTTAATCTTCAAGGAGCTGATGTTTTAGACTGTTATTCAAATTTCTGGATAGATCATATGTAGACAACTGTTTGCCCAAAATTCACAGGCAAATGGCACAACATATTTATGTATGATTCTTCTTATTTAGATTTGTCTTACTTATCAGGTAATGTGAAAAATAAATAAAAACAGAGTATACTGTTACTCCAGTGCTGGTAAGAATGATTAAAACCTAGTTAAATGCATTTAAAAGGTATATAACTGATCGTTCTAAGCATTCTTTTAATACCTTATTACCACTTCTCTTGAAACTGTCGTTTATATTCCCTAATCATTCAGAGAAGTTATATTATATAACTGGAGTTAATAGGATACCATGATCATTTTTTTTTTCAAATTCCGTTTGAAATGCAGTTAAGACCTAAGGTTTAGTTACTGAATACTTGGTTTCCTATAAGATATTCTTTGTTAGCTGTCAATTATAGCCACAAACTAAATACAACTTTGCCAAAAATCTATTTCAAAAATACATCTTTTAAAGTATAGATGTCAGTTTGTATCTTGAGGATTCTTGTTTTACTCAGCTTCCATATCAGAAGTATCGTTGTTGTAAATGATGAATTACATTTGTTCACAAGCATATTTATTGTAGCTTTTGATGCAGTAGCCATAAGATGTTGGGAAGGATCCTGCCTCACAGTGTTTGACTTTGAATCAGTATGATTGATGATAGTTGCTGCTTTTCATCAGCCAAGCCAGTTTTGAAAGCCTGAAGGACCAATACCTGTAGGTCGCTTGGGAAAACAGAGAGGCAAGCAGTGAGGTTAGATGCTTTTGCTGTCACACTTTGAACCACAATTTGTCCTACTCCGTCTTTCCGTGTCCTTACTTCATCCTTGCTGCCTTCTATCCTCAGGCATTTTCTATTTCCTCTTCATTCCTCTGACAATTTCCCAGTCCTTCCAATGGTTTAAACTGTCTCTCAAGACACTTGCATGGCTTGTAGAGACGTGGTTTAGTAAGGCACACAAAACTGATTCTAACTAGGCCATATGTCCATAGGCGAATATGCAGCCCATGCTTTTGCATTTGCTTTCTTAGTTGTCAGTAAAAATGTCTCAATATTAAAACAACGTACACAAAGATAAAGTCCAAATTATTACAGCATGGGTAAAGGTTAGGATCCCAAACTTATTTCATATGAACCAGTTTGCTTCCTTCTGAAAAAGGACATACAGGTCAGGCTAGAAGGATATTTTTCCTAAGGGAGAATTGTAAATGTTAAAAGGAAAATACAATATTGAAGCATTAAATCAAGACAAGACCCCCCAAAATTTATTCTGTCATTATTATCAATGTCAGAAGACATCATAATCCTAATGGAAAAAGGAAGGCATCACTGGATGGACTATTTTGAGAAAATGAAGTTGGGTGCCAAGGGAAATTATAGACTTTTACAAGAATGTCACCCTTGTAGCCAGGAAATTTTAGTCCTTGAGAAAGACACCCAAAATCTGAGTAATATATAGCCAAAGTACTTTAATTAAAATATATCAGATTTTCAGCAGTGTCATCTTTGAATTATTCCAGATAAAAGGCTTTTGTATGTATGAAGTTAAATTTGTTTATAAAAGTAGAATACATATCATAGCAAAAAAATATAGCTCATAGGTTTTAGCAAATGCTACATTATTTCCTATGCACAGATGCAGCTAAGAAGGATCATTATTTGCGTTCTCACGCATCATTCATATTTATCAAGTTAAAAACAGAATTAAACAGAAAGGGTCGCATTTAGACTGGTGCAGCCAGGAACAATTTATCTGACAACAGGATTTCTTTGTAAGTTAAGACAGATAATTAGAGCTGTTTGGAAATGCTTTGCAAAATTTTAGGCCTTTTTTTCTTTTTTTTTGGTCAGAGAATATCATTCTATCTGAAAGCTGTGAGAATGAACTGCTGTTCAATGTCCCATTTCAACAAATATATACATGAATTAAGTTTTAAATATTTCAGATTAAGTTTTATGGATGGGACAGTTCTATTTTTCACCTAAATGCATTAAAGGTTTTTTTTTCAATTTTACAAAAAATATTTTGAGGTACCTAAATTTCAGGTGAGTTAGAAGTTGTAGAGAGAGTCCTTTTTCAAAAGTCGGTTTCTGCAGAGGCAGAAACCTTCATATTTCAGACACTGGACATATCAAAGACATTATATAGCATACATAACCATTTTCAAATCATTCCTTATTCTAAGAAATAGTCGTATATAAGAAAAAATAAAAAGACAAATGGCTTTAGGAATTGATAGAATAAATTGTGAGAAAAGAGTAGCAGGCCGTTTGAGTAATATTTTGGCTGCCTAGGAATGGCAGAAATGTTTTAAATTGACAATTTTTATATTTAAAGTGCTAGCTTCATCCAAATTTTTAAATGCTATATGTTTCAGTGATAATTCCACAAGAGAAAAAAGCAAGGGGGGGAAAAAGAAAAAGCAAACCCTTGGAATTCTGAAACTTGAAACTGCATAGTATCAAGCTAAATAATATAATTTTTATCTATTATCATTACATCATGACATATCTGACTGTAGTAGGCAAAAAAACAAAGCGCCAAGACCCACATTAAATACAACTCTAAATACTTTTTATTGTGGATTCTTAATTTGACTTTTTTGTAAAAAATGTTCACTAGAGTGAAAATTGAAAGACATTTGATTTTGTATCAAAACAGAATAAAGCATTTTTGGGAGGAGTGAAATTATGAAATTTGACAAACCAGAGTTTGTATAAAAGAAAATGGTATTTTGTGACTTCCGTGTGACTCTCCCCACATTTTCTGCTCAGTGTATATAACTCTTGTGCCTACAATATTCATGCATAGTCACCAGTAAGTTGCATATTCATATACTTGTTTGACAATATCAGCTATTCTTACCACTTGTTTATAGCAGAATATACAAGCAATTTAAATCCTTGATTTCCTATTCAAACACTAATCCTTACAAAATGCTGCACTGTGTGTGTAATTGCATTGCTTCTGCTTCTGTGCAGGGAAGAAATATAGAAAAATGATGTAACTTGTAGTGGCTGCAAAGAAAAGCCAGAAGCAGAGGCAGAAGCAAGCACTTTTCCCTGTACTAATCTGCATAAACTGTGGAAAGAACAATTCCCATGAGCCACAGAATAAGTTGGTGGTTTGTGTTTCTTCTACCATTTCCTCCAGTGTAGCAACCTGCGGGAACTCTCCGCACAAGAAGAAGGAGCACTAGGCGCTGGATCGGTATGTGCTTTTTGTACCTTTTCACAAGGTTAAATGAAAACAGAATCAGACCCAGTGCATTACCCCATCAGCCATCCGGACTGAGAATTTATGCAATGACTGCTTTGAAACTCAATTTGGATTACCAGAAAATACAACTGTGTCCACTGAAGAATTTTCTCCTCCGTGAATGATCAGGGAGATATTTGCTGGGACAAAAATCTCTCTTTAAACCTTCACAATTAAAGATATCTTTGTTGGATTTTACATCATACCTTTGCTGAGGTGAGAAGGTATCTGAACTTTGTCCCTTCATTTTGATTCACCTTCAGTATTACCTGCCTGATCCTTTGTGTTTTTATGATCTTATCTTCATGATGAATTTTCTTATTATATCACATGGAGGACACGGTAAAGAATTAGTGTCAGCTTTTCATTTAACCTCTTCCTGTCATTCACTCACATTGCCATTTCTTTCCAGATTGGTATTTCTCACTGTGATATTTCATTTTGACTTCTAAACTTTAACCAGATATGTATAATCAAACACTAAATGCTATTTTCTCTAACTAAAGAAACTCCCAGCATAACCTCTATGACAAGCTGTGTGTGTGTGTCAATCCCTGAACTCAATTTTGGGGTCAGAAGTTGCCAGAAATTTTTTATGAAGGACTTCTTCATCAGAAAATGTCAATTGTTTGAAATTTAAACTTTCCGAGGTTCAAGTTTCAGTGAAAATTTAATCAAGAAGCGTACTCAAGTACATATGGGAATTTCCAGCTATAATCAGAAAAGGAGTTGGAGAGGGAGTCTGGACTGGCAAAAATTATGGCACATGGCAGGACTGTGGGATGTCAAGGTTCAAGTCTCCTCTTCAACAACTGCTTAATTACTTATATATAAGTGGATCCATTTCAAATAATGAGCAGAAAGTTATGAACAAGAGAGAAGTATTGAACAACCAGACTGCTGTAACCATTTGATTTTCAACTTGATTCTCAGCTTCCTGTAGTCACTATGCTCCCGAGAAGTCTTGCTGAGCGTCTATGTAGTTTTCTCCCCATCTGTCTCACTTAAATATCTACAGAATGAAGAATGTGCAAGAGCATGTCATCCACTTATATGAAGAGTGAGCTGGGCTATAGCGCCTTTCAGTCACAATTCCCAGAAATTTCCCAAGATACAAATAGTTCTATTAAGTGACAATACAAATTGTGTTCTTTAAATTGGTAGCATGTGAACATGGGTACACACGTGGTTTTTTGCGAGACAAGAAATATGAATTTTCGTTGCAATTGATATTCTGTGGAAATTCTTCACCCACGCTTATTTCACAGTGTAGGTAAGATATTACAGCTTCTATAGCATAAAGGGCCTCACAATTATGGTTTCTTCAGACTAGGTGAAGTTTGTTCTGAAGTCCAGTTTGTTTCAGGATTGTATATATTTCTACAGCTGTCATCTTTTACCTCTAAAGCATCTTTACTGATCTCACATCTTCGCTCACAGAAAAGTAGGTGGTGACTGAAAATCAGTAACATACTATTGAATGCAGCAAACTCCTTAATGATTCATGTCTCAGTAGTGAAGGAATGTGATCAAGAATTCAATGATCAAGAATTTCCAGTGTCACTGGTGGTGGAAGAGAGATGATGATACCATTTTTGAAGCATAGACCAGAACACAGACTTCCCCAAGTAAGCACCCACCTAAACCAGAAATTCATGTTCATCATTATTCTTTCTAATCTGATTAGGCCTTGATTTTTGTTTTCTGAACACATCAAATTCGAGAAAAAATACAAAGAAACTCTTCCATCCCCAGATTGAGTAGTCTGATGGAGAGGGGACTGCTCATAAAGCAGTAGAAGTTCAAGCACAGACTTTTTGAACATCAGAAGGAAATAAACTCTAAGGTGAATTATCTTGTTGAAGAGCTAAGCAGGATGAAGGATAACTGATGGGTCCCAACTATCCAATACTGTCACCAGCTGTGCTTTCATAGAGCCTTCTGCACTGGAGCATGCTCAAAGGATTGGACCTGAGGTCTTTAAGTTCCTCATGGGCTTCATGTGTTATATAATTGTTTTGAGAAGGAGTGTAGGAGTAACAGGATTCTCATAAAGCAGAAGGGATGTCATGATTTAGAGGAGATTGTGTACCTCTGTAGAAATTGTGCTGTTTGCTTAGACACACTTCCTTGTGAGATGATGCATCAGATTCCCTTTTTAAGCAAATCCTAGTACCTAGACCATAGTTTAGAGGTAATATATGACTTGTGATAAGCTAGGAAGATGTTCAGCTTTTGTAGAACATTTCATAGGTATTCTGTAAATACAGAACCAAGTTCCTGACACTGGTAGTAATACTTAGAATTTAATTTCTTATAGGTGCTATCACCTAAATTACTTACATTTTAGGGTCACAAAAATATTAAGAGAACACCTATGCTTTTTATGCCACAGAGATTCTGTCCTGCTTTGAAAATATGGATTAGTTCATCTGGTATGAGTCAGTGGATTTCTCTTTAGTAGAATGTATAACTACAATACAAAATGCCTCCGACAGAAGCAGGTGAAATGCTACATATGAAATTTACTTCTCATGTTATTTCCAGACTTTTCTTTTCCCCTTCAAACCAGCTGCAAAGATATTTTCAAAGCCTATTTTCCCCTAAGTGCACATTTACTTTCAAAGTATCTACATCAAACACAGTCTTCATAAGCATTTTCAAATGCGTTCAGGCAGCATGAAAGCAGCAAAGAATCTCTTAAAAAATAAACCTCAAAAATCACCTCACACATCTTGGGTAGGTTGTTATTTTAAAAGGGGAAAAAGGACTAGAAGTTTCAGGCCTGCTTGAGTCTTCAGAGCAGATTCACACAGTAGTTTTGTTCCTTTTAAAAACAGTAAGTGAAGAGAATAAATAAAGTTTAGATGAAGCTTGTTCATTAGTCCTAAAAAAAAAAAAAATAGGAATAGTCAGCAAACTCATTCATCATATTCTGTGGATCTCCATCTTGAATGGAGAGTTTTTTTCAGGCAAGCAGCTGAATAAATTTCTCTGGATTTCCATCAGCTGCAGCTCACCCATCTCTTCAGAAAGAAACTGGGTGGGTTGCAACAGTCTTGAGTTTATCAGCCAAAGTAAATTCCTCGTGTTTAGTAGATTTTTTGTCTGTTTTAATAGATTTAACATTTATATACTATTATATACTGTTAACATATGAAGTTCAAAAGTATGCAGGATCTTTGTCTTCCTCTTTCTACTAGATTAGTGGATAAGAAAGCTATAAAATCAGTTGCAGTATAAAAAGATCTGTAAGTATATACAGTAGCATTTCAAACACAGGCATCTCTGCCTGAAAAATACTTGGACAAATTGACAGTTTTAATAAAGTTCATTTCTTTTCTTAGTCCATGCAGATATGCATCCAAATGGAAAACTTTTATTTAGAATAATAAAATGATGAAACAAGGTATAAGTAATAAAGATTGAACAGTTTTATGATTTTTTAAAAAAAGGATTTCTGTCCTTTCTTTGTGAATTGTTGTCATTCTACTGCTGTATAATGAATCTTTCAATGTTTGTAACAATTTGAGATTAAGAAGTTTGATAAAAGCTTATGTGAGGATTAATGATAAAATGTAGTTTGCTGCCAATCATGTTTCTTCTTTCTTCTTTTTTCTTTTCTTTTTTTTTTTTTTTGGTTTGTTTTTATCATTCATCATCTTACTATGGAACCAAAGTAAAGGTCTCCAAAGCTAGGGATTACATGAGTTCAAAAATTGCCTAGGACTGATGAAATGACCACGTTTTTATCATTTTGCAAGATTTTGAGATTTGTGCCGAGAAAGGGATTTTTTTTTCTTTATATATAAAGTCAACCTTTATTAACCACTTTGTCAAGAGCAATAGATGATGTTCTACCAATGAAGGTAAGACTGGGTAAACATGCTATATTATTCAGATGATCTTGTCCATTAGGCTTGAACATTTGGGGAAAAGAATATGAAAGGACACAGCACAGTAATCTGAAATATGCTTTCTTCAGCATACACACTCATTTTCAAATGAGGGTTTAGCTGGCTGACCTGATGACAGATCAGTATTGGTGATCAATTTTTTATCCAAGCTTGATATAGACCTGGCATGAGCTCCTAGGATAAACTCAGTGGATAAAGCAGAAAAAATAAACAATGGACAAAATCACAGAAAAGCCTTTCTTGAAAGTTACAGAAGAAAATTTTGATAGAGATTAGTTTAATTACATAGTGTTTCTAAACCATTAGTGAAAGAAAAAGAAAAAGACATTTCCTCAGTATCACTCCAGCTAGTGAGGACACAAGCATTTCAGAAGTGTTTTGTAGATTCTGAGCCTTCTTATCTGAGCTACTACTTCGGGCTACATGAATTCACATTCCCCTATCATTTCAACAAAATTAATGAGTAAAAGACTTCCCGATGGAGTCTCAATAGGTCTTTGATCCAGAGAAAATGACATTTATGAGCCTTCAAGGTCTTCATTAGGTCTGCTTATTTCTCCATACTCTTTTAAAACTACCATTAGCTCATTAAAATAAGCCCAAATGAAAAAAAAAAAAAAGTAAGTCAATTTTATGTAGTGATAAATGAAAGTGCAATAACCATTCATAGGGCGAAACACTCCAGATGATAGTGCATCTTAGTCTTACAGAAACTATGATGGAGACTACTGGAGACTAAATATTTCCAGATATACCATGATGGGAAAGGAGAGACTTCACTCTTAAAAACCATCACAAGTATTTCTTTGAATTTCTTATTTGTTTGCAAAGATGATGAAGCAGACTCCCCACTACTTGAGACATGAAGTGATTGAGAAGCTCCCAGGCTGATGTTGAGCTGTAAATTTCCACACTTGAGGTACTCTGATGATGCTGAGACAGACTATTACCTTCAGCTTTGGGTGCAGGTGGAATTTGTTTAAATATTTACTGAAAGATAGATCTTTTCTTTCCTAGCTCTTTTCATTGGTGAAGGAAAAGTTTATGCTAGAAACTGATGTGCCTGGTGTTGAGAAGTTTGGGTAGAAGATTGGAAGATGACTATCACTGTGAAGAATAACTGATGAATAAGTAAATAAAAAATAGGTGCTAATGCATTTGTCTTCCAATATTCCTGATGTGTGCACTTCCTCTTCCCAGGCATGATGGCAGCATATATGTAGTTTGGCTTACTGCAGGAAAGAATGAGACTGAGAAAGATTTTACTAGGGGATATAAGGTTTTGGACTCTACTATGTCCATGGATAAAATCCTCCTCTGTTGTTTTTCTCTTATTTTACTTAATCTAAACCTGTATTAACTTTTGTTTGTGTTTAGCACATATTCCAAACTAATAGTTTCTTATTTTTTTGTCTTGAGCCCAAAACACTGTGCAGTAAATCTGGAAACTATACACCTCCTGTGGCAACAATCTCCCTTCAAAAATAAGAATTTTCACTAATTTGAATCATGTCTGATCTCAAAATGTTCTGGATTAGCAGTATTCCCCATTACTGTTTACGTCTCACCAATTTTCTCACATTTCTACAGAGCATTTCAGTTTAGATTTTTGAAGTAATTGATTGCCTCCTTCTTGAAGCAAATTTTAACATGTTTAGAGCTCATATCATTACAGAACATCCGTATATTTTATCGGTCTACCTTTTTTTACTTTTCACAACAGCATAACAAAATATTTTAAAATTTAAGAATTAATATTTAAGAACCATAGTACAGGAATAGTATTACGTATTCCTGAAACAGAATTGTTAGAAAGCACAATTATTGTCCTGGTGTAACCTTTATATATCTTTCTGTATCTGCAGAAAATAAAATCTCTAGACATGCTGTTGTATTTTTGATAACTTGCAAAATTTCTGCCTTCTTACACATGGAAAGTGCAGACAAGTCACAAAGCATGGTGGTATCTTAGAAGACAGCAATGTACTTCATGTACGCAATCTGTATCAGCTGGTAAGCAAGTTGACAGGTTTTTCACAGCCAGGTATAATGTGATTTAAAATTCAGAAAATCTGTTCATGATTCAAAGCTCTGAGGGTATTTACCCTGCCTCAGAATTATATTCGGTCTGTCTCTCCTGTTGTGGTCCTTTGAAATATTGCAAGTGCTCATCAAAAGTCAATTGTGTGATTTAATCAGATTTCATGGAGAGTACATTTTAGGTGTAGGGGTTGTGAATTATCTTGCAAAATGGAAATGTTCAGTGTAATCTGATCACTATAAATTAGAAAACAGTAATTATTAGAAGTGAGTAAAATTTTCTATGGTAAATCAAGAATGAGATGAAAGGTCAATACAATGGCTATTGTAACTAAGAGATGTAAGTAGTGATGAAATAAACTTCAAATGAAAAATACACTTGATACAAAGTGAAAATATAATGTATAGAATCTGCTACTACTGCTGGAATGAATAGGAAAACATGTACTGATTTCAATGCAGTCACAAATTTCATTTATGAATCAGCTATTTCTACAAGGCTATTGCAAAATCACAGACTTAATTTTAAATAGGATCTATAAAGTGCAGACTTACTTCTTAATCAAGCCTACAGTAAGCTATTTGCTACCTCGGTAGATAAGCATCTCAAGTTCAGAATTAATTACTAATTAATTTGTTCATAACAGAAAGCCAGATAGAGATGCAGATTTTGGTCTTGGAATAAAAACCTAAAATGTTAGCAACTGCCCAAGTATTTGTGTGTATATACATATGAGTAAAACTTTAGATAGTACTTCATATTTGAAAATAGTCGTATCATCTACTGAAAAGGTTTTCAACTGATTGGTTTTCACTGTTATCCTTATGCATATCCTGTCTGCTCTCTCTGTCTCAGCTCCCAAGATATCATGTTCTTATTTTTTCTCTCTCTCTCTCTCTTAAAGTCAAACACCTAAAGCCCGCAGGAAAGGGAAGATACCTTGAATGCATGAAAAAATCTTACAGTGTCTGGCACCACAGCTGTAAGAAAGAGTAATATGGGAGTAGTACCTAATTAATACAATCAATGGGAATTGTGTGCAGATGGGGTATGATCAACAGAGACAGTGAGGCAGTGCTTCCCCATAAAACTGTCTGCAGCTACTAAACTAGTTTGCATTTGCTCAGAAAAAGCAAAAGGCACTTTCCTTTTCCCTGTTAACTTGTACAGAATTGCTAGAGCTTCTGGCTGACTGAGTTACAAAAAAATCTAGAAATAGAAAATAAATTATTTCTACTTAACTTCATCTAGGGAATTTTCTGAACAGTTTTTCCCATACAACTTCCAACAGTAAAATAATAATAATAATAAACAAACAGATATCTCTTCTTTAGGAAAGCTGGTCAAAGCAAGCATTTTCTGAACTTAAGATAAAGAAGAAAGACTGATCAAAGTCTGCTCCAATGGTGACCATTGCAGTTTATTAACAATTTTTCCAGTTCCTCATTAACCCCAGTTACTGCAGAGTTGAAGAAAGAATAAAGACTAGTCTTTAACTCAGCTGCAGGTGCACAAAGATATCAAATTGAGGCAACAATTACAGTCAGAATAGACAATGTATTTGTATTGGCATGACCAACATTGAGTTCAGTGGACCATTCAGAATAAGCAAGGATGCAAATATTTTGAGAGACAGAAGAATGAACTTGTAAATATCCATGCCCAGGCCGTTTTAACACTCTGTCTAAGGAACTGTATTATTTATAATTACTTTGCTTGAATTGTAGAATTGATCTAAAAGCACTTCAGAAGCTGAAAATGAAAACCATACCTGACTGTGCAAATAATGGAAATGGAAATAGCTTCCCCCTTCTGTATCTTCTAAAGAATATTCTAGAAATTAATTATTAAAAAAGCACGATTCCTTAAGATATCAAGAAGTGTTAGTTTTAATGAGTTGTGAATTATTCTTTAATAACTTAAACTAAAAAAATAGCTCATCAATTAAGAGAAAAAGACAGAATGGGATTTTGTTACCTCTTGTGCTGCTGGGTTGCAAAGGACTTGGGATGGCAACCATGCTCTGCAGAAGCTAGTGACAAAATTCAGAGTCACAGAACCACAGAACTACTGCTGTTGGAAGAGCCTTCTGAAGATAATCTGGTGCAATCTCACCTGCTGAGAGCAGGGTCACCTAGAGCAAATTGCAGGGTTTTGAATGTCTCCAAGCATGGAAACTCCACAGTCTCTCTGGGCAACCTGCCCTCAAAGTGAACGAGTGTTTCCTTATGTTCAGATGGAATTTCCTCTGTTTCAGTTTGTGCCTGTTGCCTCCTGTCCTGTCACTGTCACCACTGAGAACAGTCTGACTCTCTACTCTTTATACATGTTCACCAGTCAGTTAACCACACTAATCAGATTCCACCTTAGTCTCTTCTCCAGACTAAATGGTCCCAACTCTTTCACCTTCTCATATGAAAGATGGTACAGTCCTTTAATCACTTTTGTCTGTGATTTTGCTGGACTCACCCAGTTTCTCCATATTTTTCTTATACTGGAGACGTCCAGACTGGATGCAGCTCTCCAGGCATCAGGGCTGAAAAGAGGGGAAGGATCCACTCAATTCACTGGCAGCCCTTTTCCCTTTTACTCATGCAGCCCAAGGAGATGTTGCCCCCTTTTTATTTATTTATTTATTTATTTATTCCGTTCAAGTGTGCATTACTAGCTTGTATTCATCTAATAATATTTTTCAATAATATTTTTTCAAAATAAAATCACTGAATTTTAGTAATTTGATTTTGAGACCTACTTCCCTTTCTTCATACTAAAGCATTTGAGAAGATGCTTGGTAGACTTGCAAGCTTCAAAAAATAAAAATGCTCAACATAGCACCATCTCTGTGCCCTTTAATTCATTAGTTACATGCCCACAGCAGCAAAATAAGTGTGTAATATCTCTCTAAGTTCTTTACTTCTCTGACACTAATCTATTATTGGAAACTGTACACGGCAAAATTCCCTTACAGTTAAGAGCATCTTAGCTCTGAAAAAGTAAACTTGTTTTTTTAATGCTATCTTAAAATATTTTAGCCCTTCTAAGACCTTTTATAAACACTTCCAAATGCCAAGTGCTACAAACAAGTTTTATTAGTATATTTTGCACTTATTTGCACTATCTAAATAGTTTTCAAAGGGAGAGGCAGGAAGAACAGGGAAAGGAGAAATACAGAGGAAAAATAGTACTCTGTAATTAAGTTCAGTTTAAAGAGTAGATTTTACTACTCATCTGGGTTTTAGCAAGTTCAATATGTTGTGAAGGTCACATTGATATTTTCTATTGCTTTGTGTTAAATAAAAAGTGTACCTTAAAAATTAGCTTTAAAAATAACAATACAGTAGAATGTAAAGCCAGCTTGGTTCTATAAAACAATGCTACGATCTCCAAACTCTCAAAAATATTCAGCTTTTTCCTACTGATGCTTTTAGTCTCATATTCTTTGTAACACAAATGTAGGACAAGTTTAGATTTCTGCAAGGACAGTGTTCCAGACAAGGTCTATCAATCAATCAATCAGCTTTGGTACAGAAGCCATTTGGACATATCTCTCTGTGTTTGAAATTATAAAACTGTCTAATTAGCTTGCATCTCATCAATTCAGAGAATGGGTCTTCCTAATCTTGCATGTTTATATATGGACACATGGATTTCACTCTTTTCAGCATCTTCCTCTCAAACTTGAGCTGAAACTAGTGTCTCCTCTTTTAGGAAGACACTTAATATTCATGAAGAGATGGTGAATTTTTTTCAGCAATTTTTATAATTTGGTGCTCTGAGGCTTTGGTTTGACTAGAAGATCAGAAGTATAAATAGAGTGGAAAAAAAACACTGCTCTTTCTTAAAAAAATTCACAGAGCGAAGTCTACTGTTGGCTATTAAATAAAAATACAACCTTTAGCTCAAGGGTTCAATGTGCTCTGATTTTTTACGGACATTTTGATGTCCCTACAAGTTAAGAATATAAATCTGCCCCAAAATGTGAGGCTCTAGGGAGAAAGACATAGACATTTTTAGGAAACATCAACAAGAATGAAGAAATTCTGACATTCTTTAACTAATCTTAAGGTCATATAGTAGGAGAAGCAGAATCAAGCAGTGTAACAGAGACTGAGCGCTTCACAGTGACATTGTACCATTTCTGCCAAGTAACTCTGTACAAGTTTTCTGGTGCATGGTTTGATTTGACTTTGTGGTTTTGTTATCCATCAACTACATCTGTTTTATTGCATTATACAGGCCCTGATGCCTGTATAATGCAATATAGATTGCATTAGATCCTAGTTTCTTTCACTGTCATCCAAAACTGAAAGACATTTTTGTGAAATATACGTATTTTAAAGACGTTTCTAAAACTGGGAAGGTGCCTTCAGATATCTTCTAGTGAAATTGTAAGAAAAAAGATAATAGGAAAAAAAGGATCTACGATTGTAAAATATGAGGAAAAGCTCATCCCATGACAATGACTTTTTTATTTGCAAAGTTCTTCAGCTTATTGAGAATACTGTGTAATCTAAAATATAAAATGAAATATGGTCAACAAAATCAAAGTGAAAAATATTAAGGTAGAAAAAAATGCAAACTTTGTAAGGGAGAGAGAGAAGATAGGAGATCAAGTAACTATGGCCAATTGATTGAGAAAATGACCTTCAGTGACCAATAATATATGTTGGTTTTTCACCATTACCCTTCATTTCATTCAATATGTATTATATGTGCACACAAACAGAATCACATTAATGATTTGAACCAAGTTTGCTTAAAGTGTTACTGTCTTCGTCATTTGCATAGAAAATCTATATTATTGTCCTGACAATGTCAAACATTAAAAACTCATTATTGTTGTATTTTAAAGCAGACCTACAACAGTTATTTCAACATCAAGTACAGAAGAATAATTTTTGTATGTTCTATATTCATTTAGATCATTATGGATAAAATCTACCAAACAAAATATTCCTATATTGTACTTAGTTACAGCAAAAACTTTAAGTGATGGTTTCAGGAAGTCTGCATTAAATGCCCTAGCAAACTACCATGTGATTTTAACCATGAAAATTTTTCAGTGGCAGAAGGCTCTGTCTTTTCATGTAACCAAGTCCCTGGTTACAGGAGGATATGACAAAAGGAAGACATGATCAGCTGTCTTAACCTAGGTTACCTGTGCACAGGTATGAAAGTTCAGACAATTCCTTATCTAATATGTCATTTGAGTGTTTTCTTCGCTTTTTTTCTTTATTTGTTTGTTTGTTTGTTTGTTTTTCATGGAGAATAGGGAAGCTCCAGTAGTGTACGGGAATTTTATTTTAAATCATGAAAATGTTACTGTCACAAATATTCCCGTAGAGTATAATTTATATAAATGCACCTTCTGTGACCAGCCATGACATAGGTTCCTATTATGTTATTGTGCAATGCCAGAGGCAATAAAATGAACCCTGCTCTAAAATTCTTACAGCTTTCCTTTGCCTTATCTGAATTGATTGTTCAGCTTTATTAACCGAAATGCCCTTGGTATGTGTTATGTTCATTGGTATACTATTTACAGGACCAAACTGAAGTTAGTAATGACTTGCCTCAGACAAGACTGATGCAGGAAAGAAGTACTGGAAGCAATGACAAACCTTAATTATTTAAATACCACTAAAAAAAAAAAAAGCTTTTCCTTTGCTTTGACGTTTTATAGTCTGTTTCCTAAGTCCCAGTGCAAGATCTCTGAAAGAGAAAAAGAAAGGAATTCTAGATTGCTTTGTGAAACTGTTTTCCTGTGTTCCTTTATTGGCAGCTTCTTCCATTTAGTAAAGGCTAAGCAATAACTTTCCTTCTTAAAAACATCTTTTGTGGTAAAGAGTTGAGATAAATCATTTAAATTACCGAGTACCAAAAGATGTTTATAGACTCTGATAATCTAGCTTTAATAAAATAGTGCCTTTTGTGTTAATCACACAGGTTGCTCAGCAGTCTGTTACTCCTCAGTATTTTTCTGGTCTTTTTAATGTTTTGTTTTGTTTTTCACTAAATGGTAGGTTAATTATCTTCTGCTGACATATTACCCTGTGCTATATTATGTTACTGATATGATAGGAGAGGCACATGGTTATAGATGCTAGTTATGCAGTGCTACTTTCAAATATATATACTTAAATTCTCATAAAAGAAGAAGAAGAAACATTCTTTTGTTTCCTCTAATATTTGAGTATCTTGTGATTGAAAATTAGACTGAAAATTAGATTTTCTAAAACCATGCCTTTTTTTGGATATTTTTAAACACAGATCCCATGAGAAGTAAAGAAGGAATTTTAAATAAGATTCCCCCTGCAGCTTCGACGCCAGACCTAGAAGAACACTTCTGTTCCCTCTGTCCTCTGCATTAATTTTGTTTACTACCTTCCACCAAAAAACAAACAAACAAATAAACAAAAGACAATACAATGAGAGAGAGGATGAAATTTGGCATGGACAATGACTCTACTGAAATCAGTTTCTCATCTTTTTCATATAAAAACAAAGAAATAAACAAAGAAAACCCTAATCCTTATTTTCTTGCTTTTAGAACAAACACAAATTGCTTCTATCTGGAACTGGTGGGGTATCACCAGCTTGTGTAACTCAGTTGCCTCGCTCCTGCACTCTGCTCAGTCTTCTTGTGCAAAATTAATCATTTATACCAGTCTTAGCCTAGTTGTTTCCAGCTGTGGATCACAGTGAGACATAATGAGCCAAAGCTCCATTTGCAGTAAAAAATGATGGTTGCACTACAAGACTTCCTCTTCATGGACCATATAAAGAGATACAGTGTCCATCTGGAACAGGCCACACGGATGAGAGAAGTAAGACACAGGTGAGCTAAACCTCTCCTGAGGCATCATCACAATTCCCATATTGAAAAACCTCAGATTTTGGATGACCTACTTAATCTTATTGGAAAAATATATATATACATATACATTTTTATATGAAAAAGTCACTTTCCATAGGTAAAACAAACAAACAAGCAAAAAGAAAGAAAGAAAAAAAAAAGAAAAGAAAAACACACAAAGACACAAAAGAATTCAGTATAGAATTTTCCTGATTTTGGCTGTGGCAATATGTAGCAGCATATTATTGACCAAGATGATCTTAAGCTTGTTCTGTGATGCACATACATTATTTACATCCCCAGCAAACTTGACATGGAAAATGACATCTAAATTCAGAAAGATTTTATCCTAAAGGAAGGTACTCATTTTTGTATGTGCAACACTGTTCTCTGGATCAAATTTGACTTATTCCAGTTGTAGGGATCCTTTTGTCCCTCTAGAGTCTGCCCTCTCAGGGATACTGTAGGCCCTAACAGCAGGACCAGACTTTATACTTCAGGTGCTTCTCCCAGCATAGGCTTTATACTTCAGTTGTTTTTTACCTGCTTTTCAGGAAAGTTAACAAAGAAAATATTTCCTAAAATAAAAACACAATGAAGTGATGTACATACCTTTAAATCAGCATTTCATTTCCCTTTCTGAAATAAGAAATTAATTAAAATGGTGACTCAAAGGCAAAATAATATGGATTGTTTTCTTTTGTTTCAAAAACTCTGTTTAAAAAAGGAAATTGCCTCTGGAAAATTCTACAAAAAAATCTTTTCAAATGATTTTTTAATGAAAACAAAATTTCATTATTCTATTAAATCTAATATTTGCTGTTAGTTGCCATGGCAACAAAATAGCAATCAGTGCCAGTGTAAGACTAGATCTATACTATTCTGCATCTCAGTTTCTCAGTTTCAAAAGCGATTGGACAGTATCCAAACTAATGCTCTTCAAGTATTATGCATTTTACTTGAATTTGAAAAAAAAAAAACTCATACATTTTTAATTCCAGCACACAGTCACAGCTAGCAGGGCCAAAGGTGTCTTCATTTATATTAAAGAGAAAAAAAAAAAGATCAAGAGAGTTAAGTGCAATAGCAAGAGGAAACATAGGTAAAATCTCTCAGGTTGCCAGGGAGTCATAGCAGATATTGTGAATTGTCTCAATTCATTTGAAAGAACAGGGACTACAGTCTGAAAATCAATATGATTAGGCTTGCTTCTGAGACAACTAGTGCAAATAGTGCTAACTTCATTGTAGACAAGTGATATGAAACAGTTCCTTCTTCTTCCCTCACAGGCTTTTGGTCATGTGTGTTTAAGCTTGTTTGTTGAGGGGAGCTGGCTTATGAATCTGCTCGCCATTTGCATGAGATGAGTCTGATTTCCAGCAACATCAGATCAAGAATGTTTTATTTAACAAGTAGCAGGTCAAAGTACATCAGAGCCAGTGTGCTCCATGGTGCTCTCCCTGCTGGGAAAGCATAATTCAGTAACTTCTATGCAGCACATCAAGTTATTGTTTTGTTGAACAATTTTTTTTTTTCAGGCAGAAATCTCTATTACTGTGCTTAATGTAGCCAACACGATGCTAAGCCTGAAATAACCTCTGAAAAATATGCTTATAATGAAAACAAATAAGACATGGAGATAGAAACACACGAAAATTTTTAGATTGCCTGCTTTATCTGACTCCAAAAGGGCAGCTTTATTGCCACTAAGTTATCTTTTATAAATTTGGGCAGATGTTATTCTGTTTTCTGAGTAACTATATCTGAGTCCTGTGAACTGGTTGACTGATTTCTGTTTAGTTATATTGCAGGCAACCGAGGCAATGAGGCAGAGGTAGCTGCATGGGTTTCTAAAACACAGCTGTTTGCCACAAAATGTGTCCCAGAGGCATGACAGTGCACATTGTCACAAGATGATCAAGCACTGTGTCTACTATGGCTTTCATGAGTAACCCAAGGAAGAACTCAAAGCCTAAGTTATTGACTATCTCATTATTTTCCTTCTGAAATTCATTCAGGGTCAAAGACGATGCTTGCTGTCATACTTCCAATTTGCTGTTGTGGTGATCATGATGAGGCTAGTGCTAGGCCAGAAGAGGATTGAGGTCTGCTCACATAAGCTGTAGATAGTGAGAATATGCACAACCATATGTGATCATGGTGCTTCACAGTGGTGTGTGACTAACAAACAGAAACCACTGCAGTGAAGATATCTGCATGGCACTAGCTATCCAAAGCTCTCACTGCGGAAGAAGTGACTTCTGTAGGAAGACAAATATATACACGATGCTTAGATGTACACTTCATGATAGGGTGAATGCTATCTGAAGTGGATGCATATATATATCTGTGTAAAGGGAGTTTAGGTAATTAGTAGTATTTAGATGTCCAGATTGCAAGGGTGGTGGTCAGTTTTCAAATTAAGACACCAAAACATGGATGTTTAGCAGTTTTCATCTGAATTCACTCTCTGAGCTTCTCTTTTAGTGAATTAGAGAGTGATAGATTTAGTAAACTATGATAAGATATAAAAGCATAAAGCAGACAGGAATATTTAGTAAATGATGTACCCCTCTAGTCTACCTTGGTCATATTGCTGAAAGCTCTGTGTTGACAGCTTAATAGCCTGTATTTGTGTCCCTTAATGTGAAAAGAAGAATTCAGCTACTTAAGTAGGGGCATCTGGTGCCATTTGAGATACTTAAGGTTATTCCATTTCACCTCTACACTCTACATCCCCAAAATCCTACTAGCCTCTTGTAGTCTGCTCTGAGTGTTTGGGCTACTGAGTTCTGACCTGAACGTCCATACTAGCTCGCATGTATTTTATTCTGAATGCCATGGTCATGATTCCTTTTAGGATATATCTTGCTGGACTTCAGACAAATCATATTTAGAAACCATGATCCAAACTCCTGTGATTCTCTCCAGCCCCCTTAATAGTCAATGGACTTTAGAAGGAGGCAATTTCAGGGTGCGATTCACCTGACTTATTTTAGACATCTATATTATGAGGAGATGAATTGTGCCCTAGTCTTAATTACATTGACTAGCTTTTCACTTGAGAAAGAAGGAAGCCTAGAGTAACTCACACAGTTCATCCCACCTCTCTCGTCTAAACTGCTTTTATGGCTTGTAGTATCTGTCTTCAGAAAAAAATATTCAAGCAAGAAGCAAAAGTCCTTTACAGTATCCATAAACTTCTACATATTATAAGTAAAAATCAGTCTCTACTTTTTGGTATTTGACTAGTCAGAGGGGCAGCAAAGATGGTAACTAGCAAATTTTTGGACATCAAAATAATCAGAAATCTCTATGCATTGGCACAGGAATGCACATTTTTTTTTCTATTTTTGACTAACATTGACATGCAGAGTATTTTTTTTAATAATAAAAAAGGTAAGAAAAGCTTAGTAAGTGATACCTACTTTAGACCAAGTAATTTAGCTGGAGAGAAAACAGAGAAGCTTCTAGACACGCAAGCCTTCAAGCCTGAAATAGAAGTAACAAATTTCAAGCAAAGCATTTTTTGTGTTGTAGAGCTTAAAGCATAAATTTTGGCAACCATTGCAGTAACAGGTAAAGTACTGATAAAGTTGAGAAGCCCGTGCGAATGTACACAGCCAGGAAGTGAAAACATGTGCAACCTGTGATGACCTAAAAATGATGGTACCTGAGGTAAGTACATTAAAGCATGGAAACAACAGCAATTTAAGATAAGTTGTGGCCAGAAAAAGCATGATCTTGCCTTTTCCTGTACTCTTGCCATCTCTCCTCTGTTTCTGTCTCCTTCCTAGTACTGATGTTGTCACTAATGTGAACTTGTAGTCGATGAGAACAGACTTCTGATAAACCCTGACAAGTTCATTATTAGGCATTTAGTGAATTCACCACATCGTCAAGCAGAAATTGCTGCTGACAGAGCAGAAGGGGGCAAGAATATGTTGACAGAGGGAGAGGAAACATAGTCATGGAAAGCTGGTGGCTTAAATATCGCTTGACCTGCCATTGATGTCCAGCATTGGGGTAGACTTTGTCCCGGCCCTGCATGAGAATCTTGCAAGTCCTGTCTTGGGATCAGATACCACCACAGTGAGGACAGATGGTCTTCCCTGCCTCCTGTGGTCTCTGCCGTGGGGTATTGAGCTGCAGACTGCTCGGTTTTGTCCTTTCATGGCATTAGCAGGAAGAATGTTTATTGGGGAGCAACTTGGATGTGCTCGTATTTTGCCTAGACTTCTGTTCTTGGAAGTAACCTGACCCTTGTGTTTATTGTATTCGCCTCACACAAAAAAATGTCCTCTTTAAAGGCAACATCAAAGCAATAACTACTGCGAGCGGTATTGATGAAGCAGTTACACTCTTTTCTGCTTCACAAAATACATGCATTAATTCATCTCTGGCTCCAAGAACTGTGCTTCTTAAAAATTTAGCTAAAATTGTATTCAGAGGTTTTTATTACTGACAAAATACATATTCGATACAGTCAGGATGTTTCTGTCACAAAGCCTGAATGTTTTACTGTCAATATTCAATTTTTCAGAAAAATTAGCTCCATAAAAGCAGTCATAAAACAATAGTAAAAGGAATTTGTCTTTACATGAAGATATACATCTCAAAACAAATAGTTTTAAGCAAACAAGAGGAGATTTACAAAAGCACCTCTTCACACAGTAGAGGATTTCTTCTTTATAATTATGTCTATCAGATTCTGTCTAAAAACATGAGAAGTAAATTTGCTTAAATACAAATTTTATAGATATGAGAATGAATTAAGAAAAAAAAAGACATTTCATTCAGTTTAAAAATAGACTTTTTAAACTGATAATCTTGCTGACTAATGAACTGAACAGCTACATTTTGCTTCTTATTTCTCACATACTAACAACTGTTAGTTGTCACTATTTTTTTACGTGCTAACAACTGTTAGTTGTCACTTTGAGCAAGTGCAAAATTCCGTATGGCAGCTGCTCATTTGAGATGATCAGTGCCAAAAACAATTAGCAGATTTTTTTTTTCTTTTATGTATCATCATTTAAGGTTCTATCTGGTGATATTGAGCTACCAGGTAAAGGAAATACTAATAGACAGTGTAGCTTAATAGAAATAAATATTTTGCTTCTCAAAATTTGTGAGTGAATGAATACAATATGATGCCAGAAAGTCCTTGTAAGATAAATTTCCCAGTTTTTCAAATAGTACTAGCCTTTAGCACACTAAATTTTACACACTATTACGCACCAAACACGCTATTACACAATAAACTTTATGTTCCATTATATGCTAAATCTTAGTTTTATATAACTAGAAAACGTAAGATTACATAAACTCAGATTTTTTTCCTTAATACTTGATTAGTTTTTTTCCTGTAAAGCTGACATTTTGATGAAGAAAGCTTAACTCAGTTGGTAACTGAGCAGATGAAGGTGTCAATCACAGCAAAACTTTGTTCAAGACCCAGGGGGGATGTGAAGCACAGGGGGATTCAGATATTCCAGCCACCCATATGAGCACCCTGTTAAGTCTGTGGGAAGCATCCGACCATTCAGCTGTCAGACAACAAAAGTATTGATAGCTATTCTGAAAAAAAAAAATCATTAAGCACCATCAGGAACAGGCCTTATGCACTATCCCAGTCTGTATTAAGCCTTTTTCTTTAGGGTCACTCTCACCAAGAACAACTATTTAAGTGTTCATGAATCAGCAATTCGTCATGATATTTAAATTGGTAGTGTGTGTGTATATATATATATATACATATTTCCATTCACCCATATTTCCAAGGTAAAAGCACTTTTTCTGTTTCAAATGGCAGAGCTCAAGGAAAATTCTCTAAAATATATGGCAGAAATACTTCATAGCCTTTTAAAAATATAGCATCTCAAAAAACAAAGCTTGTTTTCTCCCTTTAGCATATTCTGCATTCCAGAGGGAGCTGACTGGAAAATATATTTCCCTTTCCCTTACTCATTCACATATTTAGTTTCAAAATCTCTTACAAAATTTTCTTTAATGTTCTTATTCCATGTATGGATCATGCTCGTCCTTGCATGCTCTCTTTCTTACCAAGTGGGAGGACTAGCAATAGGAGGACTCCCAAGAGCCCCTTCATCTTCTTTCACTTTCTTCTCTCCTGCTAAGGAAACAATAGATTATGAGTAGAACATACTTCTGGGAAGCTTGAATTCTTTCAGTAAGAGATGAGATATGAGTGCAGAAGAGCTTCAGACTGTAAACTCTGGAAGAAAAAAGAAGGCTCTCATCACTGAGAGGAATTCATTCTTGTTCTAGGTGCTGGTGCACAACAAAATCAAATTCAAAGCTCTGAAAAATCACAACCATCTGTTAATAAGGTAGGCACTCAATTTGGTTCCTGCTGCTCTGTTTGTTTTCTTGTGCAACAGCTGGAACCAGCCCTGCAGTCACATCTGAGCTTGTGATTCCTGTATTGAATTGAATTCTTTGCTGCAGTAGGAACAGGCAAGGCTGGAAACTGTCAATTGCAAATTTATGCATCACAAGTGAAAAGTCGAAGATAGGATTTCTTATAAAAACAGGATTGCTTGTTTTTCCTGTGCCAGAGGGTGGAAAGAGTTGACTTCATGACCCCTTTAAGATGATTGACAATTGAATTGGAAAACCTGCCAAGTTCTTGTGAAAGCAATGCCTTTGTAGATGTTCTCTGAAATGCACTGTCACCAAACACTTACGAGAGCAGAGCAAACTGACGGAATTACTGGGAGTGCCTACATCTTCACCATGCTCTCTGACCTTCTAGGGTCAACTAGAAAAATGAAAAGAGTGATTCCTTCCTGCTCTGTAGGTAATAAGAATCAAAATGTCACAACTTGCAGTGCTAGATCTCTAGTGCAAAAATTGATTTCACCCATTCATGCTTATGCCCTAATGGCTCCATACTTGCAAGCAGTGATACACATAAGTCCTTGAATTCTGTCCAGAACTCAGTCAGTGAGACGTTCAGCCCAGTGTTATGCTCTCATTGCCTGTGGTGAGTTAGAGGACTCCAGTGAGCAGGACTTCATTGTGTCTTCTCTCCTCTGGGTGATGATGTGTTTTTCTGCATATGCCTTTCTTGCACCCTGTAGGAGCTGACAGCACCTCTTTGGTCTTTAGGATTTATTCACTGTCCTTCATCTCCAGATTCGGGTATTCACAGACCTGATATCAGGGAGTTCGAATAACCTTGACCTAGGAACCCTCTATATGTGGCTTCCTTGTAACTCTTGTTCTGAAAGCAACTTCTTTTCCTTCTCCTCTCTCTTACTCCCATTTATTCTCCATCTATATCAATTCATACCCAGGTTAACATTTCTTTTGGAATTTTCTACATTACTGACCTTAGTGCTCCACTGCAATGGAGTCAGAGAATAGTCCTTTCATTCCTACAAACCTACATGAAATTCATATGAAATTGAAACCCTATTTTCATCCAAGTGGAGCCTTTAAAAGTATCTGTTGTAAATCTTACAAAGAATTTAATTCAACAAAGAAAGAAAAAAGAAAGAAAGAAAAAAAGAGTACCCACTTCAGTGGGTACTCCCCACTCCCCACTCCCCAGTGGGGAGTACCCACTCAAATTGCACTTCTACATTTTCAAAATTTTATTTTCCAACTGATCTGCCTAGGAACACTGTGTTTGAATTCATGCCCACTTTAGCTTACTAACAATTAAAGTAGTAGCGAAGTAGTTAATAAACAAGATTTTGCGACAGACATCCTACGTTACTTGGGAAAATTGCTTAAGAGTCAGTCTTTCCTATGCATTTAAATAGCAAAATACAAAATTTACAGCTTGCTTTCAGAAGCAGCAAGTAACACCCGTTGCTTTTCACTGAGCAATATTTGTAAAAGTTTGGTCCTTACTTGTGCTTTGCCTAAGAAAATCTCTAGTCTCTACTTATTCTGAAGACAAATAGAAGCAGGAAAGGAAATATTCAGATACTTTAAGGGACTGAGGCAATTTAGCTGATGTAGACTCATTAAACTTCACCAAATGGAAGCGCTTCTTTTAGCTGTATATAATTTTCAAATATGATCTCTGCTGTTCTTATTCAATCTTTATATTTCTTTATAAAGTATAATGGTTAAGTGTAATATAGTTCAAAACTCGTCATGAACATGAACAAATTAAAATTTATATTTTGCTTCTGTTAGTTGCTTAACTTCATTCAGTTAAAGATCAGAAAAATTGTCTCAAGATTCAAAATTAGAAGTTTTTATTAGTAATTTTAATAAGCTAAATGTTATTATAATTGTTAATAATCACACAACTTGTGTAATTCACAGAACAAACTTGTAAACGATTAATGTCATTAATTTTTTTTCTTTATAAAATCGTTGTAACAATTGTTCCATTCAATCCTTGACATCCCTAAGCAAACCTTTTTAACTGAGGGAATTGTTCTCCATATTTCACTTTCTTAGCTGTTCAGCTTGCTAATGAGGAACAAATGGAAGTGCAATATATTCTCAGAATAGAACTTACAGAGAACATAAATAAACAAACCTATTTTTTCCCATTAATACAAACTTCTAAAGCAAAGTAGGGGGTATGATTCTAAATTATTAGCAAAATGTTGACAGGTAAATGCAGACTCATTACTCTAGGTAGGGACAGCAATTGATAGATGACATGAAATAGGCCAAAGTGTTTATAGCTTTTTTTCTGTCAGTCCTAACCAAAGATTTGGAACAGAAGAGTGTATAGATCTAGTACAACTAAGATTAGCAAAAGGAGGATGAATTCTCAGTTAAGAACAGGGAACTATTTCTTCTCACTTGTTAATTGCTTCGAATCATCATACAAAAACTAGTTTTATGCTTATTGTATGGTTCATAGTCAATATCTGATGGAGACAGAATCCCCACTGACTTCCAAATCCCATAATTGGCCTCTCATTTTTACACACACGTGCACACAAACACACAGAGTACAAAGCTTGCTCTCACAGGACTTGGGAGTCTGAGCTTTCTCAGGAGGATGAGCGTGTAGAAATGGGAGCTCTTTGGCATATGCTACTTATACTAGCTTTAGCTGGCAACCTAGTAGCTCCCTGTAAATTGTACAAGAGTTTATAAGAATGCTTTATATAAAAGGCAGGTATTACCAAGTTTGTTTTGTTTTGTTATTAAAAAAGAGATCTTCTCACTTTTCTGAAAAGAAATAGTAGTTTTCACTCAGGTGGAAGGTACAAAGATGTAGCCCTGCACTTCATGTTTCTCATTGGCCCTGTTCAGCATTTTTTTTCTGGAAAGCCTGATGTTTTTGTCTGAGAAACTTATGGCTTGACTCTTCAATTCATCTTGGTGTCCCCATCCAATGCAAAGATATGGCCATCCCTAACTTAGAAATATTTCCGAGGCGAGTAGAACCCGCTTTGATTCTAGTGTTTATCACCTGTCCATTTCATTGTCGCTTTGGTCCTTAAAACTCTGCTCAGACTTTATTAGGTTAAAAAAAAAGGAAAAGGAAAAGGAAAAAGAAAAACAAAAGGAAAAGGAAAAACAAAAGGAAAAAGGAAAAGGAAAAGGAAAAGAAAAAAAAGAAAAAGAAAAAGAAAAAGAAAAAGAAAAAGAAAAAGAAAAAGAAAAAGAAAAAGAAAAAGAAAAAGAAAAAGAAAAAGAAAAAGAAAAAGAAAAAGAAAAAGAAAAAGAAAAAGAAAAAGAAAAAGAAAAAAGGAAAAAGGAAAAAGAAAAAAGAAAAAGAGGCCTGAAATTTGTTTTCTCTCCATAATCTTTCGTTATAGTATTTTAGTTTTACATCCAGTGTCAATTTTATATCACCAGTGAAAGTTTTAGGACTTTCTGTATTGTGGGCTATATACCTTTTAATACAGTAAAGAGACTAAGCACTTTGAGCCTTAAAGATGGTAACTGTAAATTTTATAAACTGTCAGGCCATACAGTCCATACTGCAGCCACTTACATGCCACTAAGCTACTCTAAGATAATGTGTATATATTAAATTAATCTCTGTCATTTTGGGCACATTCAAGGTAGTTCGAGGTGAGATGTCTATACATGACTATTGTTATTTGAAGCATAATCAAAGTTATGTTGTTGTTGTTTTTAAATAGGTTCACAAATTGAAGGAAACATTTCAGAAAGGTCATAAGGTTAGTCTATTCTTGCTTCAGGCACATAAATGTTATTTCCTCAGTGATGTCATATATTGACCAACTGAAACTTGATAAATCAGAAGACAGATTGCAGTGGAGCTCTATGTATTTAAGTATCAAGCTGATCCATAACTTTCACGCCAACCAAAAACCATTTCTTGTCAGTGCTGTCCAGAATATATCCTGACAGTTCAGTGGGAGTTACAGTGCCATTTATTTTCAAATCAATACTCAATTACTAAGAGGAAGATTCACTCCCTAGCCCATTTTCAAGATGAAATTATGGACTAGAGCAATAACACTTAGTCAAGGCAAGCCACTGTCCATTAACTCATGATGCTACCAAAAACCCATCCAGATACTTTATTAAAGCTCAGTCTTTTCTCAGCTTTTAATTAATCATTGTGAAAAAGGCCTTTCACATTGTGACTGATGACCAGAGAAAACAATTTTCTCCTAACTGCCTTTTAATTTCAACTCTGGGAGTGCTCATTGACTGAATCTCACAACAACCCATCAATGCTAGTTTTTAATGTGTTTTCTCCTTTGTTATTGAGAAGAATGGAGTGGCAATGAGGCTTTGTGCTCCTCTTCATAACTCAAGTAATTGATTCAGTAAATGCCGCACATTTGCTAGTGGATAAAAAGTGCTGTCAATGTAGTTAGTAGGTACTATATAAATTACTCCATTAACAGGAAATAAAGCTATTTACAATTTTTAAAGTGTAAGTAAGTGGCTTAAAAAGAAAAAAAAAAAAAAGAAAAAAGAAAAAAAAATGAAAAAGGTGGCTCTTTCATGTCTGGTGCAGAAAAAAGGAGTAAAAAAAAAGATTAGCAAACTAAGGCTGCAGTCTTGCAGAGATATGCTCATGTGAGTAGCTTGCTGCAGATGATTCTCTTGCCTGCAGAAATTCACATTGAAGACACTTGAATGATTGGTGGTGAACTCATATAACAAGTAATGCTTTATTTTGCTGCTCTTTTGATTCCTTGTGGATGAGGGATGAGAAAGGGATCTCATCAGGAAAAATCAAACAAAAAAAATAGTATTTGATTTTTAAACAAAGACATGCATGAGTTTTCAAAGGCTAAGTATTCATTGAAACTCTTTTGCATCTCCTAAAACCAAACTTGTGTCTGAAAGTGAAATTCAAGCATTTCATGCTTGCTAAAGCATTGTTGCCACTGAAGTGTAATGTATGGAGTATAATGCCTCAAGATGATATACTAATCCTGTGTAATATTGCTGTTCTACAAAAACAAAAGATAATTTGAGAGAATTTTATTTTTACACATATGTATATGGTTCTGTGTGTATGCTTGTATTTGCACTCACATATAAACGCATGTTCATGCTCACCAACTTTTAAAAAGGGGTTCTAAATCCCCCAAACTTCACATAAAATAATATAATAAAATATTATAATATCATATTACAATTAATATTATTAATTTGTTTATATTATTATTAATAGTAGTTATAAATAGTATTAATAGCAATAATACAAATAGGTAACTCTAGCAGTTGAGAGGATTGTTGGTCTGTTTGCTGATTTAAGCAACTGGATTAGGCAGCTCCTTAACCTTTAGAACCTTGTATACAAAACTAAAGCTACTGAATGAAGTCTAATCACATTGGGAAATAGAAAAAGCCTGATGAAATAAGGTATTCTCTCAAAACAGTACAGACTGCTGAATCTTGATGCCATCAGAGGTCTGTACAGTGAAAAATAAATAAAATAAAATAAAATAAAATAAAATAAAATAAAATAAAATAAAATAAAATAAAATAAAATAAAATAAAATAAAATGCCTTGTTCTGATCTAGAAGAGTTTCCCTGTAGATTTCTTAAATAGGTGAGACATCTGCAATTTATGGCATCATAAAAGTGAGAGGAAATTTTTTCAGTTTTGTCAATGTTCTAGAGAGAAAAAAAATGGAAATACCAAAGAGTTTCACAGTGTCTAAAACAAGCATGCTGTATTAAATGTGCCAGATTGAATTTAAATGTGCCAAATTGGATTTGTGCATACCATAGCATAATTTATTTTGCCTGTTAATTCCTTCACTGAGACCACTAACTTCTGTTTGCCTTCATATGCAAGAAAGAGAACTTTCCACTTTCTTTGCAGTTGATACTACAGGCGAATTACATTCAATGTCTCATTTTAGTCTGCATAAGTCTGACTTCACTTACTGTCTGCTGCTTCTTGCTTATACATCAAGGATAGGTGGGGACCATACTTTGTTCCTTTTAAGTCTTATATCTTTTCCTAAAATTTTTTTTGAAAAATACAGGGTCAGCAAGTATTGTCTGCCTATTTTCAATAGCAATGATTTCTCATTGCTCAATTCTTAGATTTATATTTGCACTTTTTAAAGACACTGTCAACCATGTATTATCCTTTAATTTCTTCAGATGTTTTAATCAATTTTAATTAGCTCATAACTTTTAATTTCTATTGATTGTTAATGATTTCCTGCTCTTCTTTTTTTTTTTTTTTTTTTTTTACTTTTGAGATATCCTCTTTCATCTCTAATTTAACTCTTGTCTTGCCACCAAAATAGATGGTTTAGCAAAAGTTATACTTTTTCTGGATTGAGGGTTAGTCTTATCTTGGCCATCTTTATGGCCATCTTGGGCACTCTTTTATCTACTATTAAAACAATGTTTTTAATTGGGAAAAATATGAATAATCTATAGAGACTCTTTCTGATATTTTTATACAGGATCCTCCAGCTTCCAGTATTGCTTCTCTCAACTTTTTGTCTGTCACAGTGCCATAGATTTTCCTTCAATGTCCTTCCCCCATGCCCTACACTGTAGTTCTGTTTCTCAGAAGCACAGAACGATTGAGATTGGAAGGGACCTCTACAGATCATATAGTTCAACCCGGCCTGCTCAAGCAGGAACACCTAGAGCACATGTTTGCAATGGTTCTTTGTAATAGCGCTGTTTCTCAGACCTACACAGCTGAAAATATTAAGTAAATGAGTCTTTCTTCCCCTCTATGTAGGAAATGTTGCACATTAAACTTGCTTCACAGACCTTTAGAGTTCCAGTTTTTTAGTCCCAGAATGTAATATTCTGGCCACACAACTTTATTCTTATTTGCCAAGAAAACAAAAGCTTTCCCTTGCCTTGATATCTCATTTGGAAACATTCAATATGTTGAGTGCAATCACATTTAATGTTCATTCTCCCAGAGCTATAAATATGACATAAAACAATTGAATGAGATCTTCCCTGATGTATTTAATTATCTGAAATCATATAACACAGATCTAGGATGAGACTGTCATCAATGAAGGGTCAACTTTTGTGATATATGATAGTCGGCATCTTGCACAGCACTCATGGATTCTTCTTCCCGCGAGATCGCAAGTGCTCACTCGTGCTCATTGATGCCCTTAGATACATCTGTGAGGAATCCATCTAAAGTCATATTCACACAATTATTCCCATGTTACCATGGCAATTCTCTGGAGCATCTCTGAAAAGGATAACATCGCTGAAGTGAACCCGGGCACCTTATCCTGAATTGCTAAGTTTAAAGGTCAGAAGTTCATCACTAAGTGGAGTGCTCAAAAAATGCTCTCTGAACAAGAAAATCAACATTGCTTTCAGTTCCAAAGAATGATACAAGGTAAGTACTTTGTCTCTCTCTGTTAACAAGAACATTCACCATTCACTCTCCTCTCTGCTTCATGGATACCTACTTTGATGTAAAGAAAGTGGAACTCCATAAGTGCTATTTTGGAGTTAAATTCTTTGAATAAAGTAGACAAAACAGATCCTCTGTATTATGTGACATTGCTGATATATTGCCCCAAATTATTAGGTGTCAGAGTACTGATTGTATGCTCCCTTTCACTGTGTGTTTTTCTGTAAAACCACCCTTTGAAGTATCACTCAATCAATACTTTTCACCATTTCACAGAATCACGGAATCTGACCCTGCTCAGAGCAGCATCCTCTAGAGCAAGTATCCCAGGACTGTGTCCAGTCAGGTTTTAAATATCTTCAAAGACAAAGACTTCAGAGTCTCTCACTGTGCAACTCACCCTCATAGTGAACAAGTGTTTTCTTATGTTCGGATGGAATTTCCTGCATTTCAGTTGGTGCCTCTTGTCCTGTCACTGGGCACCACTGAGTGCAGGCTTTCTCTCTACTATTTATAGTCACTCAACCTTATACACATTGATCAGACTTCTCCTGAGCCTGCTCTTCTCCATGGCAAAAGACAGTTTTGAATATCATATGAATATCATGAAACCTAACATAGATTATATGTTGATTAAGTTATATAAGAAGTAAGTTTTCTCTCAACTTGAAATCTCTTGTTACTTGATAATAAGCATCAAGATATTCCTATTTTAAACAGACCTTTCTAGAATCCCACAGTAACAGATTAACAATGAAATGGGGAAAAAAAATGTTTTGGATAAACACTGAAGACCACTTGCTAGGATAATTGATGATCCAACATGTACCCAGCATGCATGACACAAGATGTTTGTTTACCTGAAGCTATTTCACCATAGTACCTCACAGAAATGCACTTTGGTGCTAATTTTGAACACTGAAATGCAAAGAGAAGCAAATGAGAAGGATTTTGGAGCTGGATATTTCACTGATGGGAATACAGAAAAGCAGAGGTCACTGATAACCAGCTGAACTCTGCCGCTACAAGGAAAGAAAGAAAATAAACAGTGCTGATGCTACTGATTTAACTGGTTGGAAATAATGGTGCAGTTGATGTCAAGATTTTCTTTTAAATATCAGTCAGACATTGCAATCTCTGTGAGGTGTTAAGGTCAGGAAATGCAGGAAATATTGTATTCTCACACCTTTAGCATAAGATGTAAAAATAATTCTGCAGAAAATCACTTTAAGCAGGGCAAAAAAGGAAGCTAGATCTGTCTTACGGCATCTTGTATCCATTGGAAAGATACAATTCTTTTATTTCTAAGTTGAGTGTATTTCCAAGTTTGTGCTAATGTAAGAAGTATTATTGATGCTGAAAGGATAAAAAGGATAAAAGACAACCTTACTAAATAATTTAAACTGGCAAGTAAAATGAGATAAAAGTGATTGTTCTTCTACATTTAGCCTTGAGTTTGTCCAGCTTGCCCTAACACATCACCATTCATATTCATATGTACATGTGAATATTTGATTCTAAGATTAAGATTCCTGTTGCAGGAAAAAGTGGCACAACAGATGATAGGCTGAGAAAGTACAGGATAAGCCAGTGACCAATAGCAGAAGCTAAGATGGGGAGAATGACAACAGTCTGATTCCTCCCACCTACCCTCCTTGGTATATTTATGTGCCAAGATAAGCACTGGGCAGTGCTAGAGACATCCCTGGAAAGATTTTTCACTCTTCAGGTTTTCTTTATAATAAGTGACAAATGGGAGAATTTTTCCAAAATCTAGGACAGTGTTTGTTCTTCCTACAATGAACAGTAAAGGGTCAGTGCAGGACTTTCCTCATGTTAGTTTGTACAGCAGGTTTGCAGGCATCACTCATGTTGCCATTTACAATCATTTGTTCTGACTGACAGGCTATGCATGAATGATATATAGTCTATTAAGAAAGAAAGAAAGAAAGAAAGAAAGAAAGAAAGAAAGAAAGAAAGAAAGAAAGAAAGAAAGAAAGAA